>JAULSO010000005.1:3000000-3312206 GCA_033675105.1 Podospora appendiculata | reverse complement strand
CCCTAACCCTAACCCTAACCCTAACCCTAACCCTAACCCTAACCCTAACCCTAACCCTAACCCTAACCCTAACCCTAACCCTAACCCTAACCCTAACCCTAACCCTAACCCTAACCCTAACCCTAACCCTAACCCTAACCCTAACCCTAACCCTAACCCTAACCCTAACCCTAACCCTAACCCTAACCCTACTCTTGGAGAAGAGCCAATCATGTGGCGCTCTGTGCGCTCTGTGGCGCAAGCGCAGAGCCAACAGAGCAAGAAGGCTTCACTTCTATATAACGAGTAGGGTCTGGCGACATTAGGTCCCAGACCAGTAATCAATGTCACGGCTGGCTGAAATAAGCAGAGAGACAATGCTGCAATAGGCTTAATTTCTATTACCATAATCTAAAGCTAAGGAAAAAAGAAGAAAAAAAAGGAAAGAAGGAAAGGTTCTGCCTGCAATTGCCTTTTTGCGAGCTTAACACAGCGATGACTCATCAGCCCCACTCAAGTCCCGCTGTGTCACGATTGGGACTTGTGGTACAATCGCGCCTGCAAGGCAAAGGACAATGGGCCAATCACACGGGTCCCGTAGTCCCGTTGGACGGGACCACGGGACCACGGGACCATGGGGCGGTCCCGTAAAGAAAAGGAACGGGACCCTCCAGGTCCCGTTTGTCACGGGGCTGACGCCTGCTAGTGGATCCGGTGCATGCGGCTAGGTGCACCGGCTGTGGCTGTGCCAGGTGGCTGGTGGATCCGCACCTAGAGGTGCGGAGCCCGTGTCTGAAGCGGAGGATAAAACTCCTCTCTAGGAAGACCCCTGTCAAGTAGAGATTTCCTCCTACGTAGAACCTCAGTTATTCAACCTACCCCTGGCCCCTATGCTATAGTGCCAGGACCGTCACATTAGGTTCTACCTACTTACCTCATACCGCTGGCTCAGCGACGATACAAGTGCATGACGGAACTCGTAGCTGGCGAGAGCCCTTTCGGCGGGCTAATGTCACGGTCCGTGGCATGTCCAAAGGTGAGGCTGGCGGAAGCCCCACGACCAATCGCTTCACCCACTAATCAGCAGGGTCCCAGGGTCCCGGAGGGCCGGGACGTACGGGACACAGGGTCCCGGGGTCCCGAGGCTTCGGGACGTACGGGACAGGACCGAAGTCCCGGGGCTGCGGGACTTCGGGACCCCAATCTTCACTTCTATATAATGAGCAGGACCTGGCGACATTAGGTCCCAGGTCAGTAATCAATACAAGTTCTTAGGCACTCATTGCACAGTCGAGAGAACTACCCTTTTGTTCAGTGATTACATACACCCCCTTGCACTTACCCTTTTGACCCTTACCGTCTCTAGGACCCCTTGGTTCTCCTGATCGTAACAGTAGGGTCTGGCGACATTAGGTCCCAGACCAGTAATCAATACAAGTTCTTAGGCACTCATCGCACAGTCTAAGAGAACACCTTTGTTCAGTGATTATCTACACCCCCTTGCACTTACCTTCTTGACCCTTACCGTCTTAAGGACCCTTGGTTCTCTGGATCGTAACACCCAGTCGTCCTGTGCCCAGTCGATATATAGCCTCAAGTACTGCTCCAGGTCCGCGTTGATCCTCTCCGTCTGCCCATTCGTCTGAGGGTGGTAGGCTGACGACGGGCGCAGCGTCACGCCCAGCCTATCCGACAGGGCGCGCCACAAGGTGCTGACAAACTGCGTTCCTCGGTCCGAAACAATCGTCGTTGGCAAGCCGTGGAGAGCGAAAACTCGCTCGATAAACCGATCTGCCAGTTCTTCCGCCGAGAGGCCGACAGTGGGTATGAAGTGCCTCATCTTTGTCAGGCGGTCTATCACTACCGTGACGTGCTTGAACTCCTGCCCCCTCCGGGCGCACACCGGCAGAGGGGTGATATAGTCGACGGAGATATCGCTCCAGGGAGTCGCGGGGAGCGGGAGCGGCTTCAGGAACCCCAACGGCGCTAATCGTGATGATTTCGTCTTTGTACACAAGAGGCAGCCCTTCACAAAGGTGCGGACTGCAACGCTCATTCCGGGCCACCAGTACTGGCGGTTCATGAGGTCAAGTGTCCGAACTCGCCCGGGGTGGCCACCCGGGGCAGCCGCGTGCGTGCGGTACATGATCTGCAGCTGTAGCGCAGAGTCTCGCGGGTCGATCAGCAGTCAGTCTCGGAAAAGAATCTTGCCGTTGACCTCCTTGCACTTAGCAAAGGGAACCTTCAACTCTTGGCGGACCGCCGCCGGCCACCCCCTAGCTTCCCGGTCCCGTAGGGTGGAGAGCATCTCCTGCAGCAATGGAGACTCCCTGTAACTCTCGTCGATCAGGTCGTCAATATGGCGGGATACGTCGAGCTCGTAGAGGCGGATCTCGTCTTCTTCGAAACCCTCCCCATCGATCGCACGCCTCAGCTTGATACGGGCGCAGTCTTCCCCATACCAGTCGTCAAACGTCCCTTCAAAGGACTCGAGATCGAACTTGTTCAGGTCAATCAGTGGTTTAACGCGGGCGCGCAACCTCTCGTCGTCGCTGGAGTCCGGCACGTCTTCCGGCTTGCGGCTCAGCGCGTCGGGCATGGTGTTGACTGAGCCGGGTCTGTAGATAATGCGGAAGTTGAACCGGGACAGGAATTCAGACCACCTCATGTGGCGTGGTGTGAGCTGCTTCGTCGTGGCGAAAGTCTGGAGGTTTTTGTGGTCTGTGATGATCTCGAAGGTGCCCGCCGAGCCTTCCAACTCCGGGCGCCACTCCTCTAGTGCCTTGATGATTGCCAAGAGCTCCTTACCGTAGATGTCGTAGTTGCACTCCTGCGCGCTATGCTTCGCTGAGAAGTACGCTACCGGGTGGAGAACCCCCTCCTCGTCCGCCTGCAACAAAACTCCCCCTGATGCCCAGTCCGAGGCATCGGTTTCGACCACGGCGGGCTTGGTCCAGTCATAGATCTTGAGCGCAGGTGCCGTCGTAAAGGCTCCTTTGAGCTTATTGAACGCGTCCATATGAATGTCTTCCCATTGCCAGGTGCTGGTCTTCTTCGTGAGCTCATGGAGCGGTTTCGCGATGCCAGAAAAATCTCTGATAAACCGTCGATAAAAATTCGCAAAGCCGAGGAAGCGTTGGAGCTCCTTCTTCGTGGACGGCGGGAGCCACTCTGTTATCGCCCGCACCTTGCTCTTCTCCATCTCGATCCCTCCAGGCGTGATTACCACGCCGAGATATCTGGTTTTGGTCGTGTGGAACTCGCACTTGCCGATGTCGATTTGCAGGCCCGCCTTCGCCAGCCTTGCCAAGATCTCCCAAACGTGTATCCTGTGCTCTTTCAGACTTTTCGAGTAGATCAAGACGTCGTCGAGGTAGGCCGTCGCGTATTGCCCAAGCGTATCATAAAGGATATCGTTGATGTAGTTCTGGAACGTGGCGGGGGCGCCTTGTAGGCCAAACGGTGTGACGAGCGACTCATAGAGGCCGAATCTAGTGATAAAGGCTGTCAGCCACTCGTGCCCCTCTGCTATTCTGACCCTGTTGAATGCCGCAATAACGTCCAGCTTGGTGAAAATCTTTGCCCGGCAGACCTCATCGAGGGTCTCCCTGATCAACGGTAGCGGGTATCGGTTCTTGAGTGAGATGTTGTTGATCCCCCGGAAGTCGTGGCAGATTCGCACTCCGCCTCCCGGTTTTCTCGCGAGCAATAGCGGGGATGCTGCGCTCGACGACGACGGTCTGATGAATCCTTTCGCGAGGTTATCGTCAAGCCACCTCTTGATAATACTGAGTTCTAGTGGCGACATGGGCCTCGCCTTGGTATACGGGAGAGTCGAGCCTGGGATTAGCTCGATCTTATGGTCGTATGAGCGGTGTGGAGGTAGGACGTCCGCATCTTGCGGGATAAAAGCGGCAATCAGGTCGTGGTATTCCTTCGGGATCTTTGCCTTGAGTTGGTCGATTGAGGGCGGTGTTTTGTTGGACTTGTCAAAGAAGATCTTCGCGTCTTCCTCAGAGATTTTCGTAGGTGCTCCGTCTCGCCAAAACAAGTGTCGATGAAGTCGTGGAAAGGCTCGGGGAAGGTTGACTTCCATTCTTCCTGGTCCCCCTCACCACGAAGTATCTTCCAGAACGCCTCTTCCGCCAGCTCTGGCACCTTGTAAGTCGGCTTTCTCGCGGCGCGTTCCAGCTCAGCGGTAGTAGTACGCATCACCCGCACCCCCTTTTGCCTGGATAGGAAGAAGAAGTTGGGTGCGTCAAGACATTTGATATCGGTCTCGTTGACGGGTTCCATCTCATCACCGGTGACCTCGCCCTCCACGAAGCCATAGTACTGCTGGTGAGCTATGCGCGGGTCGCATGGGCGTGGCTCGTACGTGCCAGCGGAGCTGGCTCCATCGCTCGTGTCAACGGAGCGCACCTGGTGACTGTTATAGTTGCTGTAGGCAGGGCGCTGATACTGGCTGTTGCCGTAGGTGGTGAATTGGCCATTCGGGGCGCGCGGTTGGAAGCCTCCTCTGCCTGCGGGAGCCGGAGGCTGGCGTTGCTGCCACTGGTTTCCGCCGTAGCCACCTCCGCGGCCGCCACCGTAGCCTCCACGGCCTCCTCCGAAGCCGCCTCGATTGACCTGCGGGCCTCCTTATTGGCCCTGCGCAAGGGTGCAGTTCGCAGCGTAATGGCCGGCCTCACCGCACCGGCGGCAAAGACCATTGGCCATGCGGCGTGCCATCTCTTGAGCCGAGACTCGGGCCACCTTGACGCGGTCGACGTCCATCGGATCGCCTCCCTGCTCTGCTCCGCCGGTCTTGTCGCCGTTGTTGCTCTGGTTGTTGTTCTTGTTTCCGCTGCTGTTATGGTTCTCACGGGGGTTGTTGGCCTCCCACATCTTGGCGTGGAGGTTCGAGGTCTCCTGTGACGAGGAGAGCTTCTGCAGGAAGGTAAGCCAGCCGGTGAAGTCATTCTCTGCCGGAACGACGACCTGAACTCCGAGGGCACGGCGCAAGGCTGGGGAAATTTTCATGCGTAGCTGGCGAACGCGGTCGGCGTCGGTGATGCCTGCCTTGTCGGCAAGGGTGGTGAATTCGGTGACGAAATCTGAGTAGTTAGCAAACGAGCCCCGTTGGTAGAGCTTAGCGAGGTTGTTGGTGGCGACGGTCTTGAAGTCGATGTTCACAAACTTGCTCTCCAACTCGATGAGGAGCTCATCGCCGGTCTTCCACTTCCACACCTCCGAGCTAGCTTGATTGACAATAACCACATTGATGCCTTCCTTGATCGAGGCGTAAGCCCTACCCTTGAGCAGGCCGGCGATGTGGAGGATCTTCTTGAACTCGGTGGAGAACTCGAAGCTGTCCTGGCTCCAACAGATCTTGATTTTCTGGTGCCAGTTATCGAACTCTTTGTGACGCTTCATGTAGTCTGCTTCGCTGCCGTCAAAGGGGTCAGGATCTTTGGCAGTCGACTTCCGCGAGGCTTCAGCTCTCACGGCTGTGGCCGCTACGAAGCCGTCGTAGCGTCCCTGCAAGGCGTTGAACTCTTTGGCGAGGGCTGCGCCGTCCTCTCTGGCGCCGTCTCGCTCCTCCGTGAGCTGCGCGATCTTGGCTTCCATGCGCATGCCATAGTCGGCGACAAGGTTATTGAGCCAGTCGGCGAGCGTGTAGCCACCAACTTTGGTGCGATCGTCTTCGGCGATGGTCTTCAGGAACGAGGTAAGGTCAACCTCCAGGCAGTGGACTCGCGGGTCCACCTCTTTAATAACTTTGATGACATCGGGTTTATTACCGAAAACCGCGATCAGGGCTTCCTTGTAATCGAGGATAGCCATCTTCAGGGAATGGGTTGCAGCGCGCACTGCGCAGTGGTCGTGACAGGGAAAAGTGTTGCTAGGAAAAATTGCCGGTCGGGGCGGGATATCGTGAATACTTCAAAGCAAGCTGCACCAAACGCCAAAACTCCGTAAAAACAAGGCCAGAGGACAAGGAAAGAGATGTGCTAGAAAGCGCGCGACGAGATCATGAGATTGATACAAAGAAAATGAGTTTTGCCCCAGTGCGTGAGGTGCAGTTGAGGTAGATCCAACTATCACGGGTCAACCTTGGGTCTAGGGTGCAAGAGTCGTGGATCTACAAAGAAGCTAACAACCATGCAGCCAAGGCCTGCATATATAGCGAGGTAGGTGGCGATGTGGGGTCACGTGCCACCACGCACATGCCACCACTCGAGCACCATGTAGACATGGCCACTCCATGGCACAGGGCACGTTGTGCCTGTGACACCCACTTCGCCACTCATCTTGCTATATATGACTTAGCTTCTTTGTAGATCCACGATTCTTGCACCCTAGACCCAAGGTTGACCCATGGTAGAATGGCCGCCACTGTACTGGGGAATATGATTAATATCACGGGTCAACCTTGAGTCTATGGTGCAAGAGTCGTAGATCTACGAAAAAGCTAAGTCATATCCAGCGAAATGGATGGCGAAGTGAGGTCACGTGCCACCACGCACATGCCACCACTAGAGCACCATGCAGGCATGGCCACTCCATGCCACAGGCAAGGGCACGTTGTGCCTATGACAATTGACAAATATAAATTAACGGCGCCTCCCACACCCTTCCTGTGGCACGCTATGAGAGAAAAAAATATGAGAAAGAGCGATATTAGACCGGTGCAGTTGAGATACCAAGGACCAGAGCGCTAGTTACTTGTCTGCCGAGAACGTCATACATACGACCCGTCCGGATCCACAGCCAATGACGATCGTTGATGCCGCTATGGTCGAACACACTGGCCGATACCCCGGCGGCAGCCATAGCCAGTTTTCTGAGTTCCTTGTGATCCACATGCCATCCGAGTTTATGCCGTAGTCTTGGCGACAGAAGGTTTGCGTAGGAGTTGTTGGCGGCACCGCGTGGAACGTAGACCGCGTAGTTAAATCAATAATACCAATATCTGTGTGGAGATGTGAGCCTGTAGGATGGAACGAAATATTGAAAAGTATTTTGTCGACATTATGTGTCTGCGTGCAGGTGCCCGTCGCGGCATCCCAGATCTTGACGGTGTTGTCGTGTGACGCTGACGCAACGAGTGTCGAGTCCGGCGAGAACGCGACAGAAGTGACCCGGCTGCTATGCCCCTCGAGCGTCTGCGTGCAGGTGCCCGTCGCGGCATCCCAGATCTTGACGGTCTTGTCGTATGACGCTGACGCAACGAGTGTCGAGTCCGGCGAGAACGCGACAGAAGTGACCCTGCTGCTATGCCCCTCGAGCGTCTGTGTGCAGCTGCCCGTCGCCGCATCCCAGATCTTGACGGTGTTGTCGCCTGACGCTGACGCAACGAGTGTCGAGTCCGGCGAGAACGCGACAGAAGTGACCCTGCTGCTATGCCCCTCGAGCGTCTGCGTGCAGGTGCCCGTCGCCGCATCCCAGATCTTGACGGTGTTGTCCCATGACGCTGACGCAACGAGTGTCGAGTCCGGCGAGAACGCGACAGAAGTGACCTCGCTGCTATGCCCCTCGAGCGTCTGTGTGCAGGTGCCCGTCGCCGCATCCCAGATCTTGACGGTGTTGTCCCATGACGCTGACGCAACGAGGGTCGAGTCCGGCGAGAACGCGACAGAATTGACAAGTTTGCTATGCCCCTCGAGCGTCTGTGTGCAGGTGCCCGTCGCCGCATCCCAGATCTTGACGGTGTTGTCCCATGACGCTGACGCAACGAGTGTCGAGTCCGGCGAGAACGCGACAGAAGTGACCTCGCTGCTATGCCCCTCGAGCGTCTGTGTGCAGGTGCCCGTCGCCGCATCCCAGATCTTGACGGTGTTGTCGCCTGACGCTGACGCAACGAGTGTCGAGTCCGGCGAGAACGCGACAGAAGTGACCCCGCTGCTATGCCCCTCGAGCGTCTGTGTGCAGGTGCCCGTCGCCGCATCCCAGATCTTGACGGTGTTGTCCCATGACGCTGACGCAACGAGTGTCGAGTCCGGCGAGAACGCGACAGAAGTGACATGTTTGCTATGCCCCTCGAGCGTCTGTGTGCAGGTGCCCGTCGCCGCATCACAGATCTTGACGGTGTTATCGCCTGACGCTGACGCAACGAGTGTCGAGTCCGGCGAGAACGCGACAGAAGTGACATAGTTGCTATGCCCCTCGAGCGTCTGTGTGCAGGTGCCCGTCGCCGCATCCCAGATCTTGACGGTGTTGTCGTATGACGCTGACGCAACGAGTGTCGAGTCCGGCGAGAACGCGACAGAAGTGACCTCGCTGCTGTGCCCCTCGAGCGTCTGTCGGCATGCATTCCAATCCTCTTCTACAGCCGGCCCCGTAGAAATCCACTTGGGCTCCTCCTGTCTGAACAGCTTCCTTATCACGCTGCGGCCTGGGCTGAACACAAGTACCGAAACGTATACCTGAAGAGGTGCTTTGTCAATGATCCACCGATTGCTCAGAATAACTCGTCTTATATCGCGGAGTAGTGCAGATGCCTCAGCGGCATCTGTATGCTGTCAGGGAATGTTAGTATGCTTTGTGGTCGGGGAGAACCGGCGCAACATACATGAAGAAGGGCCAACAAGTCGTCTACCATGCCGATGCTCTCCGAGATGCGGCCCAAGAGACCGAGTGCCTCAAGCCAGTGAAGAAGTTGGCACGTCAGAAAGTTGTAGACTGGATCACCATCCCGTATGCTGCCTTTGCTCTCCTGCAAGTGGTAGACCCAGTATTGACAGGCGTACTGGACTTCCGGCGGCAGGCTGGTGTCGATTGTCTGTTGCCTGACCTCTGACCGTAGCTTCCCCGGTATTTGTAGACCGCATATATCTCTCTTGAGGTGTTGGTGCATAAGTTGGATACATCTATCCGCGAGTGTGTTGTGATATTTTGTCTCGTCGATCCAGAAGTTATTTGTGGTACGCTTGGTCGGGTCAACGAGGAAGTCGCGGAATGACAGATGAAAGAGTCTAATTGGGGCATCGGTTTGGGAGGGGATATCGAGGACGGAGTGGAGAGAGTTGAGCTGGTCGTGTACGTCTTCGACTTCAACATCAAGAAGCCGTGCGAGTGACCCTACCGAGAGAGGTTGAGCAAGGAGAACAATAGGGCCAACGATATCTCGGAACTCGGCTAGCAAGTCGGCCTTGTCCAGACCGGTACGTCCAGCAGTGAGCTGGTTGAGGACGGGGAGATATGTGGCGTCGAGCTTGTCGAGCCTGGAATCGTGGGTCGCCGTCTGATACTGTAGGACTTTCGCCAGCCGTTTGGTAGGGTTCGACCTTCCCTTATCTTCAATGAAGCGGCAGACGGTTGCAGCGAAAATGAACAATGGGACGGCCATCTGAGCAAGACTTCGAATGTCACCTTCTCTGGGCCAACTTGGCGGCAGTTGTAGGCCTTTGGGAGCTTGGATATTGTATACATCTCTGATTCTCGCGAGTTCGTATCGCAGGAATGTGGATATATCGTGTTCGACGACGGGTTCCGGTATTCGGTGTAGAGCAACGTCCTGATATTCTCCCTGGATTGTGCCAAAACCGTAACGAATGGGCAGCTCCGGTCTGCTGGTGACAAAGAATCTTAGGGAAACGGAAGTCACCTCTTTAGCTTTGGACAGGATACGGATGATGGCGATCGCGTCCTCTTCCCGGTCACATTCGTCGAGAGCATCAATTACTACTAAAACCAGTGCGGGGATGTGGGGGTCGTCTTTGCACTTGTTGAGTGGCTCCAGGATGAGCTTCTGGAACTGGTCTGCCATGGTCTTGTCGGCAATTGCTGGGTCGCTCTCGATCGCATTCCGGACGTGCGGGGCTAAGAAAGGCAGCTTGGCCACTAGCTGCGAAGCGATTGTTGTAAAGAACACGGCTGCTTTGCCACGGTCGCCGTCGCCCTTTTTGAACAGGAAGCTGGCACCGGGCACTCCTTTCTCAGAGAGGCGACCAGCCACGGTGCGGGATATCGTAGATTTGCCGGTGCCAGCTTTGCCGCACAGCCAGAAGATACATCTCCCACTAGGGTCTTCTACCCATCTGTATATCTCGGCGAGAAGGTCAACGCGGGTGTTGGGATGGCATTTGGGGTCGTGCTCGTTGGTTTGTGAGTCGAAGGCCGCGCTTGTGACGACCGGGAGCTTTGGCAAATCGATCTTACGACTGATATCGAGAATTTCGGCGCTGGATTTTATGTTAGCTGATAATTATAGGCAGGTATTATAGGTCTGTAATGTACGTTTGATCGATCTGAAGGGCGGCGGAAAAGGAGGCCTGGTCTCGCTGAAGGTTCGCAATGATCTTGTCCACATCCTTGCTCTCGAACGGCCATTTCAAGGCTCGCAGTCCCACATATCTCATTGCCTTTGCCTTGCGACCCGTATGCAACTTTGCTTCCAGCTTCGCAGCGACATCACCAAGCTGGGAGTGGGTGTCGTCTAGGGCGTTGCGTAGCTTGTGCGACGTCTCGAGCCGAGCTCCATGGGGACCCTGGAGAAGCTTCTGCGCACCTTCGACGGTTGTCTTCAAGCTGTTGGTGTGTTGTCGCAGGCGATTGATGTCGGCCCTGGCGTTCTTGACGGCGGAGGAGTATTCGAGACAGAGAGAGGCGACCTTGGCGGCCAGCTCGACCACCGCGATGATGCTCGCGGCTGCTCCGAGCCCCTCCATCGTGCCGGGAAACGACGGGAGTTGAAATCAGCACTCTGAAGGCGATGAACGGATTGAGTCGAGGAGTTGGTTCAAGCGAGCGACGGGGAATCGTGGTGTGGTATTCTGTCAAAAGATCGCAAGGCTCGCAGAGGGTCGGTCATGGAGTCGCCCAATGGCCACCCTGTCACGACCCCGCGACAGGTCCCCAGGGCGGGGCGGGACAGAACCAATAGCAAAGGAAAGGAGCAGGTCGTTGGAACGGGCCAATCAGGAAGTGCCCTCTGTGATCTGTGCAGAACCACAGAGCAGACAGAGCAGGCATAATTCAGTTCTATATAACGAGTAAGGTCTGACGGTGTTTGACCTCAGACCAGTAATCAATACAAGTTCTTAGGCATTTATTGCACAGTCGAGAGAACTACCGTTTGTTCAGTGATCACATACACCCCCTTGCACTTACCATTTGACCACATACCGTCTCTAGAACCCCTTTGGTTCTCCTGATCGCAACACACCCGAAGCAATCACGTTGGGGCGCCAAGCAAGCCGAAGCTTTCCTAGCATGTGCGAAAAGCTTCCAATTGAGGGATATCCCAAGTGTCTTTTAATTGAAGATTGCATGACTTTTGAGTGACAAAATCGATGTTCTATCCATAATGCGGCGACGGATTATAGTACAATCCGTTGAAAACCCCATGCAAATGAAAACGGCGATAGTAATGACAGGGGTAAGGATCCGTTGAAGAGAGGGGGGTAGAATCCGTAGAGATTTTTGGAGCCAAACTGGATGCAACTAGCATGTGCGAAAAGCTTCCAGTTGATAGATATCCCCAGTGTCTAACTTATTGATGGCGTACTAGTAGGGTGTGAGTTAAAAGTAGAAAGAAGGATGGCATTCATTGAGCTATGTGACAGGCAGGGGATTTATGATCCCTTTCAAGAATGCGCGTGGTCACTTGACTGGGCTAGACCCGATTGGGCGTAGCCCCAGAGCTAGGCAACCATGTACCTTAAGGATGCAGCAACCCTATGGCTCCCCATGGGATTCCTGCATCAGAGGACGAGACTATCGAGATCTTCTCGTCCCTGAACAAGTTCAGCGAGGAAATCACCCGAGTGTTCGGAGAACAAGATGAGGCTCGCAGGGCGGAGGAAAGACTTTCCCGACTCCGATAGACCAAAGCAGCAAGCGTGTACGCTTCCGAGTTCAGACAGGACTCTGTCAAGGTCTAGTGGGGAGAAGAAGCCCTGATGCACGCTTTCTACACCGGGTTGAAGGACGATGTGAAGGACAAGCTATCGAAGCTCGATCGCCCAGACGGACTGAGCGAGTACATCGCCATGGCCATCAAGATCGACGATCGCCAATATGAGCGCAAACGAGAATGACAAGGAGTCAGGACGTACCCTACTCCCCGCAACAAACCAAACGTTTCGGCTCGACGATGGAACCCGTCTACGGCAACTGGCACCCACCTCGGACCGATGGATATCGACGCGGCCGGAAGAGGAAATAGCCGACAGGTCCAGCGCAAGCCAATGAAGTGCTATCGCTGTGGCAAGGAGGGACACGCCTTCCGGGATTGCAAGGGCAAGGCCCGGGAGGGATGGAAGAAGGTCCCCGAAGGAAGACAGGTCAACGGAGTCTCCAAGAAGGACGAACACGACCAACTCTCCTGGACAGCCTGTTTCGACGACGACTGTCGAGTTCATCAAAGTGATAAAGAGGGCTCTGGATGGTACCCTGTCAAACCAAGGACCATCGCAGCAGCCTCTCGATCGTCGGGTGGTCACCAAGCGTACTACGAATCCGACCCCGAAGATCCGGAGGGCTACCCGGGGATTCCGGAAGAACCCCATTCAACCAGATCCACTGGCAACACGGATGGAGAGACCATATCGATGGACCCGGAGAAGCTCGCCGCGTGAAAGGAGTTCAGTGGGAAGACGCCGACATTCGGATCATCGGAGAAGAGCCTTTCCAACTCCAGGAAGGAGACGCCAACGAAGTGGACCCAGCGCACATGGATCACAATCAGATCGCTTGGTTCAACTGTGTGCACCACCCTTGCCTGTGGCACCTGGCAGAAAAACTTCAGGCGGATTTCTTCCCGGTACGCAGCGGGGAAGGAAGGGAAGGTGCGATTCGGTCGCCACGCAGCGCCGTGGAAGGAGCAGGAAGGTCCATTGTACACCGCGAAAATGACCAGTTGGGGCTGCTACGCTACGTGGTCATGGCAAACAATGACACCCGACCACGAGGATGCCGGATGGGAGGACAGTTGGCATTCTGTCCATCAAAAACCTGCAATCGACACTTGGAGGAGAAAGTTGAACAATGGCACGCCATCCGAGAAGGAACCCGAAGACGACAGGACATTGAGGATGAGCAGAGAAGGGCATCGCGCGCCCGCCTAGTCCGTTTTGAAGAGGCTTTGGCGGAGGCGGCCCGGCTGACGAGGACGGCTTCTATATCGCCCGAAGAGGAGGACGCTTCTCAGAACGGAGATTCGAACCACTTGCGACACCCACAACGCTTCCGGGGCAGGTACTCGAGAAACGGGGACCCTCGTTCGTCAGAGGACGACGAATAGGAGGGGCAAGACAAGTCCTCGCGGTAGATCGCAACGAGGACGAAGAACCAGTGACGGTGAAGGTCACTTGGGGAGAACGCCTCACCACCGCACTCATCGATTCTGGGGCTAGGATGAACCTAGTGTCCCCAGAATTGGTGAACCAATGGAAAATCCCCTGAGTTATGAAGGATCGACCTTACCCAGTGAGGACGTTCGAGGGAACAAAATCCACCTATGAAGACGGATGGATTCGACAGGAGAGAGAACCTCTCACCGTTATTGTCGAAGGAGAGACACTACAAGTGATATTCGACATTGCAAGATTAGGCAAGCACGAGATATTTCTCGGCCGGCCTTGGTTGAAGGTGTTCAACCCACACATTGACTGGGATCGCGGCCGCGTGAGTTGGGAGAAGCCCCACTCAACCCAGCAACCAGACTCGAGGAAGGAATCGACGGAGAGATAATCCAATTCCCCTGAGCATAGCACACTGCCAAGATTGGTGATGATCGTCAGAAAGGCAGAGCAGAAAGAAGGAGATGACTCGGCAGAACCCAGCATCCCTCAATAATATCGACGATACGACATCTTTAAAAAGGAGTTAGAGAGCGGGTTGCTAGACTACGGTCCATGGGACCATGAAATCAGGCTCAAGGAAGGAGCACAACCCCGCTACCAGAAGACGTATCCTCTCAACCCCGCGCAGCGAGAAGCGTTGAAGGAATACATCGCAGAAAACATGCGGAAAGGACACATTCGAGAATCACAGTCGCCCGCAGGCTACCCTATCTTGTTTGTACCCAAGAAAAACGGGAAGCTGAGACTTTGCGTGGACTACCGACGTCTGAACGAAGACACCATCAAGAATCAGTACCCCCTACCGTTGATCAGCGATCTGAAAGGAAGGCTAGGCAAGGCCAAGTGGTTCACCAAACTGGACCTCACAGCTGCCTACGCTCAGATCAGGATCAAGGAAGGAGACGAGTGGAAGACAGCGTTTCGTCACCCTTTCGGCCACCACGAATACCTCGTTATGCCATTTGGACTTACGAACGCACCAGCCACTTGGCAGTCCATGATCAACCATGTCCTTCAGGAATTCATCGGAGACTTTGTGGAAGTCTACTTGGACGATATCCTGATCTATTCCTCGCCAGAAGAGGAACATCGGCAACATGTGCACAAGGTACTGGGAGCCTTGAAAAAGCACAAACTTTTGGTAAACCCCGAGAAAAGCGAATTTCACCGCCAGGAAGTGGATTTCCTGGGGTACAAGATCACACCTGGAGAGGTCCGGATGGACCCCGCGAAGGTCCAGGATATCCGAGAATGGCCTACCCCAACGACAGTCATGCAAGTCAGGAGCTTCTTGGGCTTTGTTAACTTCTATCGACGTTTTATTCGAGGATTTGGACAAATCGCAAAACCCCTCAACGAGCTGACCAAGAAGGGAGAAGCATTCGAGTGGGACGATCGAAGGCAGCGAGCCTTTGACAAGTTGAAGGAGCTCGTACTGGCGGACCCAGTACTGAGACTCCCAGACCCGGATAAGGAATTCGAGGTCGAAACCGACGTTTCCGACTATGCGCTAGGAGGAGTGCTCGGTCAACGAGATGAAGAAGGACGACTACATCCGGTAGCCTTCTTCTCCCAACAGTTGAAAGGGGCAGAACTCAACTACCCCATCCACGACAAGGAACTGATGTCAATCATCTGGGCGTTCAAGGAATGGAAGCCGTACCTGAGCGGAACGAGCTACCAGGTCAAGGTTCTCACGGATCACAAGAATCTGACCTACTTCACATCAACAAAGGAACTCAACCAGAGACAGACAAGATGGTCAGAATTCCTGTCGCAGTTTAACTTCAAGATCTTCTACCGGAAGGGCTCAGAAAATGCTAGGGCAGCCGCTTTGAGCCGCAGGGAAGATCTCCGTCCAAGCGAGAAACAAGCGCAACAAGGGATTTTGGTAGGAGCACAGGATGGGACCTTGACACTCCGACCCTATGAGGCTATGGAAGTCCTCGCCTTGTTCTCGGCGGAACCGGACGACAGATGGCTGGAAACCATCAGGGGAGCAAAACCGGAAGAACAACCGGAGGGATGCACCCAAGGGGAAACGGGAGACTAGATGTTCCAAGGGAAATTGTTCGTACCTGAATCGGTCAGGACGACCTTAGTCAAAGATATCCACGCCTCAAAGATCGGGGGACACCAAGGGATCACTCGGACAGTGGCGAGAATCCGCCAACACTTTAGGTTTCCCCGGATGAAAAAGATAGTCCAGACAGTGGTCAGTGAGTGCGAGATCTGTGGCAAGAACAAGAGCGCACGACACAAACCTTTCGGACTGCTGGAACCTCTACCAGTGGCAACAAGAGCTTGGGGATCAATATCGATCGACTTCATCACCAAGCTACCGCCTTCACGAGACCCCACCACAGGAGTCGTCTACGACAGCATCATGGTCGTCGTGGACAGACTGACCAAATACTGCTACTTCCTGCCGTTCCTGGAAGGAAGCACGGCAGAACAACTGGCATACACGTTTCTGAGAACAGTGGCCAGCAACCACGCTTGGCCCGACGAGATAGTCTCCGACCGAGACAAACTCTTCGTATCCAAGTTTTGGCAGGCGTTGATGAAGCAATTGGGAGTTAAGCATAAGCTCTCAACGGCCCACCACCCACAAACGGACGGTCAGACCGAACGGATGAACCAGATGGTTGAGCAATACCTAAGGTCATACGTCAGCTACGAGCAAGACGATTGGGTCAAGTTGCTGCCGTTGGCACAACTTTCCTACAATAGCTCGAGGTCAGAGACAACGGGAGTCACACCGTTCTTCGCGAACTACGGCTTCGAGGCCGAGGTGCGCCAAGGAACTGGGGATGTGGTCCCCAGGGCAGGGGTAATGGCAGAGAGACTCCGAACGCTGCACGAAGCGTTGCGTGACAACCTCACCTTCATCCGAGAGCAGATGGGCACCTACTACAACAGAAAGAGATTGGAAGGACCAACTCTTAGGGAGGGGGAAAAGGTCTACCTCCTGAGAAGGAACATCAAAACGAAGCGGCCCAGCGACAAACTGGATTTCAAAAAGCTAGGACCTTTCAAGATTGCAGAAAAGATTTCCACGTCAAATTATCGACTGTCACTACCAAAATCCATGAGGATCCACCCAGTTTTTCACATTTCATTGTTGGAACCAGCTCCGGCGGGAGCCAGAGTGGACACGAGGGCCGAGGTTGACCCAGTGGAAGATGAGTATGTCGTGGAGGAGATCCTGGATTCCCGGCGAGACGGGGAAGGCTCTATGGAATACCTAGTCAAGTGGGAAGACTATGGCCACGAGGAAAATACATGGGAGCCGCTCAAACATTTGCGGAATTGCCCTGAGAAACTCCAACAGTTTCACCAACGGAACCCAGATCGACCATCAGTGAGGGGTCCAGCGAAGACCAGTTAAACTCGACGTCCGCGGCGAGTGCAGAACCGGAGGCAGGTTCTGGCGGAATAGACCCCCGCTCCTCGACCTCCAGTATGGCGGCTTCACGTCGAAAAACTTCCTCGGCTTCACCCTCCAGAACGCGAGACTCCGCTTCCAGGCGCAGGAGCTTGGACTGAAGCTGGATTAAAGAAGAAAAGGTCGTCTTCTTCTCTCGATCCAGGCGCTGTTTGCGGTCCAGAAGGGAGCGAACGGAAAGGAGAAGCTGTTAGGAAAGCCACGAGCCATAGGAAGGGGGTCAATACTTTTGGCGGGATCAGCACCCATCACATCGCAGAAGCGACGATTGGCTTTCAGGCAAGAACCGCACTTGTCGGACGCAGAGGTCACCTTGCACGGAAGGTGATTCGTTCACAGTAGGAACAGTCAGGCATCGCGACGCCAAAAGATTCGGTGGCGGCTACGAGATCAAGACGACGACGAGTGCTAGAGCGTTTAGTGACGCGGCCAGACATATCGGCATGGTTGGAAGAAGGAAATGAACTTACGAGGAAGGGAAAGCGGTTGGCGTTATCGAAGGGAACCCGTAAGCCAGACCTTCGGGACGAAGGTCTGAAGGGGAGGGGCATCGTGTCACGGTTCCGCGTCTGCACCACAAAGTGGGGCAAGCAGGGGCAGGCGGGAGCCAATAAGCTCGGGATTGGCGGGTCCCTGAGGAGGACCCAATCACAGGTTGCTCTGTGTGCTCTGTCGATTCATTGGTCAAAGGCACAGAGCAGACAGAGCTGCTCTGTGTTGCTCTGCACGCATTTGAGGATTGGGTGCAGAGCAGAACAGAGCAGCCCAGATCTTCATTTCTATATAACGAGTAGGGTCTGACGGCATTAGGCCTCAGACCAGTAATCAATACAAGTTCTTAGGCACACATTGCACAGTCTTTGAGAACAACCCCTTGTTCAGCGATTACCTACACCCCCTTGCACTTACCCTCTTGACCCTTACCCGTCTTAGGGACCCTTGGTTCTCTAGGTCGTAACAGCTAACGAGTGCTGGCGCGCCAAAACCTGCTGCTCACTCTCCTCTTGACTTGACTGCCACCTGGTCAATAAGTCAAGACTCGTCTAAAATTAGACGTTCGTTGCATATGGTTAGGCTTTGCAGCTCTGGGCGGCGGCTCAGCTGTGGTTCAGGTCGATGCGGTGGTCAGACTCACCTCTCTATGTCAACAGTTGACACGTTGTTGTTGTTATTATTGTTGTTGTTGTGATACAGTTGGCGTTGGCAGTAGTGGTGTTGTCAGGGGGCAGTGCATTTGAGCTGTGTTAGATGCATGTTGGGGCAGACTAGTCCGCGCGGACCCACGCACCTAGTGGGCGCTGGGTCCCGTGTGAATCTTTAAATCCACGTGTACCCGTGAACCTATTGGCTTCCCAGTTGGACCAACTGCAACTGCTCCGCACGGGTCACCGGTGTGTGTTTGTGTTCCCTGACCGCTGTTATTAGCGTGGGGAGGTGAGCGTGAGCAGAGCACACCAAATTGTTTTCCCTTCCACAGAAAGCCAGCCCTCCTCCCTCCCTCTACAAAAAGGGAGACGACCAGCAAGAGACAACCGGAAAGAGCAAACTCAACACCATGGATTCGGAAAACCAGCAATACACTGTCAACGATGAGATCGCCGCTTTTTTCTTGAAGACGGCAGTGACCCGCGACACGTGTGACGGGTTGGCCAAGGACCTAGTCGGCGGCGACCAAGTCGTCCCTGTTGCGGTGCAGGGGGTTTGTTCGTATACCGTCTACGCCGGGCAAGGTCTTGGTTACGTCGTCCAGTTCCGTCTCAGGTTCCTCGGACTCAAGGGCGAGACCGCTGCTCTCGCTCGACGCATCTTCGGCACCTTGGTTCCCGAGGTATCGTTCAGCCAGCAGCTCGGCGAAGACTCCGAAGCAGCTGGTCAAGAGCCTCTGCTTGTCTACGTCATGACTCGCATACAGGGAATGAGCCGCCTTGACTTCATACTCGCACATGGCTTCCCTGAAAACTCGCCGGAGAACATGGCCCGCCGCAAGAACCTGATCCAGGATGTGGCAAGGTCCGCGGTTGGCTTCTGGTCTAAGCAATACGACGAACTACGCTAACCTCAGTCGATCCAGATTCTTTGCTATCGCATGGAAAGCACCACAGGCAGTCGACCAAGACTACCTCGATCGCATGGCTGAGACCTTCGAGAAGGAGCTACAGATCTTGCTCGTCGCCCTCCCCGACCGGTTCCACCCGATCATCCGCGCCACGCTCGCAGCGCTGCCGAGCATCTACTCCCTCCCCACGGTTCTCCTACATAAGGATTTTGGCGACTGCAACATCATGGTGGAGGATGAGACGTGCAATTTGGTCGGCGTCATCGACTGGGCCGAGGCAGAGATTGGCCCCTTCGGCACGAACCTCCATTCCCTGCAAGACTTGATGAGCAAGTTGCACCTGAAGAATGGGTGGATCAGGTACGAGGACTACGATGACTTGGCGGGCACGTTCTGGAAGACCTTGAGCAACGAGGTTGGCGGACTGGACGAGGACACGACCAAGGCTATCAGGGCGGCAAGGGTCCTCGGCTTACTCAGGTCTTGGGCGTTCACTAGCCGGCTTGCTAACGAGCCTGCGCCGGTTCCGATCAAGGATGATGAGAGCGGGAGGTACAGGATGATGATAATTGATGGGCTGCTGCTGAACCCAACCACCCGATTTGAGGGACTGGATGAGTGGCTCGAATAAAGGGAAAGGGAGGCAAACATGAGCTATGAAAGGAGGAGGAGTTGCGACCAGTTTACATGACACCAGCCTCGACAAGGGCAGCCTTGAGATCCTCCACATTCTCCAGCTTGGGGAGAGGCTTACCCGCATTGAAGACCTTGTGATTCTCACTCGTCATCTTCGAACGAGTCTCGTTAGCCATGCAGGTACGGGGATTCCATCGCAGGACTCGAACGACCAGCCCGTAATACGAGTCAGCTCGCAGTTCTTGATGACAGAGTTATCCAGCATGATGGTTCCTTGGTCAAGGATGAGCTCGAACATGCCATGATTGTTACAGGCCCCATCCCCGAGGACTTGCAAACCAATGAGGTCGACAAGGTTATGGTCCAAGACGTAGTGAGCGAACTCAACAAGGAAGTCTTGTCCGACGTTATTGAAGTCAGGAAGAGGGCCGTCCTGGAACTCATAGGCACGGAAGCCGCCGTTAGTGAGGACGAAGATGTGCCCATGGATGGAAGACTCGTCGAGCTTATTGACATCCGTGGTCTTGGCCCAGCGCATGTTTGGGTTCTGGAAGTTGGTGCCGACCATGACGGTGCCTTCCGGGATTTGGAAGTGGCCGTGAATGAGGTGAATGCCAAAAATCTTCTCGGCATTGTGGCAGACGAACAGAGCCGCAAGATTCTGGATGTGCTGATCCGCAACGTCAGGCTGGGCTTCGTCGTCCTTGAAGCTGTTGTAACTGGAGGAGAAGAGATGTTAGCTAGTGTGGCAAGCTTGTGATGCGGACGCGCTTTGCCGGGAAGGGAAACAGGGAAGGGTGGAGGAGGGGGCACGTACAACGCCCGGCTTTCCTGGAAATCGTGGACGTTCAGAGCCCGGTCAAGGGCTGGAAGCGTGGGAAGGGTTGTCAAGCCAAGGGCGGTGTTGGTAGGACCGGGCGGTTGCCTTGTTGGAATGGAGGAGAGCTTCGCGGGGGGCCAATCGGTGTGGTTGGGGGATGTTGCGCGGCTTAAGTTGTTAGGGATGGGGGAAGGGGGGTGGCGCGCGGCGGGGTGATGGTTCGCCGTGAGGGTCTGTCCCCCAAATCTTTGCCGTTTCTCTTTGCTTTCTGTTGGCATTGCCGTTGCCCGAGGTTTCGACTCTCCAGGAGATATAGGACAGATACCTCCCCCCAGCCCTTTCATTTCTTTTTGGCTTGCCCTGCTGGTGGTCTCTTCTCTCTTGACACCACGGGCCGGATATCTCGGTAGGATCGCTACCGTCCTTTCGTACTCCCAGCATGCCACCGAAAGGCAAGTGCAAAGTCAAGCCCGAGCATTGAGCAGGGATCCAAGCAACCACCCCTTTCGCCCGCCCCTCCTTCCCCTCCTCTTACACCCACAACCTCAAACGGGCCGACGCCTTCATCGTCAGAACTCGGCTATCAGACCACCGACGTCGCGTTGTTGCCAGCAACCCCAAGTCCATCCGCCGCGGGCCCTTCGACATGGTACGGCCCCTCGCTGCTACTAAGATGCCCGTCTTCCCCTGGTGGAGCAACGAAGATCCCACCTCCGAGATACATGGGATCACGTGAAGGCAAAAGGGTTCCAGGCGTGAGCGTTGTGCCTGGAGCGCTCGTCAGGGCATGGGTCCAGCTGGCGGAGCTGAGGGAGCAGAATGGGCCGCTAAACTTGATGGCCACTGAGCTCGCCGACATGAGACATAACAAGTGGATACCCGCCACCCATGAGATCAACAAGTTGAAGGGGGAACTCGCGGCTGGGAATGACGAGCTCACAAAACTTCGCGGCCGCCTGACCTCCTGCGAAAACGATCTCGCAGCAGCCAACGATCGAGTGTCTTATCTCACCAACGCCTGCCAGGACCTCAAGGTCAAACTGGAAGAGGAAGGAGCGAAGGCTGAGAAGGGGAGGGAGAATTGGGGTGCGGATATCCACCGCCACTGGAAGGAGATCGATCGGGTCCACAAAGAGCGGGACGCAGAGCGGCAAGTCTTTGAGCGGGAAAAGGGCGAGTGGCAGCAGGAGAGGGACCAGCTGCAGAAGGAAAAAGGCCAGTTGCAGAAGGAAAAGGGTCAGTGGGAGCAGGAGAGGGGCCAGTGGGGGCAGGAGAGGGATCAGCTGCAGCAGGAGAATGATGCAGAGCGGCAGCAAAACGAAGCCCTCCAGCAACAGCTCCGCGGCGAAACGGCTTCGCGCGCAGCTGACCGTGAGGCGGCCGAGCAGGACCGGGCGGCCTTAGAGGAAGAGGCTGGCCTCCTCGCCGCCGCTCTGAACACCGAACGCGAAGAGAGACACGCGCTCCAGAACACAAACGCCACCCTAACAGCCCAGCTCGCCACCGCCCAACGCCAAACGGACGAGGCCATCATCGCCGCTGAGCAAGCCCTCCTCGACTACCAGCAAACCCTCAACGAAACGGCCCAGCAAGCCCAGGTCGCGGGTTTCTTCGTCCTCCTTGCGTTCGAACACGCGCGTCACTCTCTCGCGCAGCGCGATGCGGCACAGCAAGAAACGCGCGCCCTCCTCGACCTCGCCAGGCAACAAGCCGCCTTCGCCCCTTGAGCTGCCGCCACTCACCCCACTGACCTCCCAACCCCTCCACCCAACCCTAGCTTCGCCACCATGCTCCCCGCCCCAAGAGCAGTTCCCCTGCCCCAACCTCCGGCCGGCTGGCCACCACGAGGCGGCGGTAGCGCCGCAACCATGCAAGCGCAGGACGGAATAGGGCTGCGGTCGCCGCGGGACCGTCCGATCGCGTCGGAAGATGAGAAGCGACAGCAGCAGCTGTTTCTGAGGTTGCTTCTGGTGTGCGCAGGCGGGCCTCTTGTTCGGGGTATTAATATTTGGCGTCCAGACGATTCGAGTTCTCCCCAGCCAGGCAATGTGTCGCAGGACAGGGGTAAGTGCCATCATCTATCTCTCTCATTCCTTCTTGGATTGTTGGTTGTTGAAGCGTGGGCTAATTATGGTTCTCGTGCTCAGGGCTGCAGTGTGCCATTAGACGTGACGGGACGGCCGAGTTGGAGCGGCGGTAAAGTTTGCGGTGAAAGGGGGGGAGGGGGTGCTTGGCTGGGAGGCGTTTTGATTTCGGGATATGCTGTTAATGATCTGTCGAAAGGCCCAGGTTCTTGGCCGGGCGGAGGGATATCCGGCAGGAGCTTCTTATTATGCTTGGGAGGTAGGCGTTAGATGTTTCGTCGAGGTGCGAGATAAACGTGCCAACGAGCATGTGCATCGGGGAGATTTCCAACTTCGGTTGTAATTGGAAAATCCATCCTAGTTTCCAATCATGGCATGAGCGAGGCAGCATGCTTGTGTGCGTCAGTGGCCCAGCACTGTGTCTGGATGGCTGGACCCGGCATGTCTTCGGGACTGTCGCGTCTTTTCGCAACATCGAACCCGAAGGAGCAACCGCAAACATCACATGCCTCTCGCAAAGATCGACCGCCCATCACATAAGCACATGAATCTCTGCTCCGTTTACAAGCAATGACAAACCACCCAACTATCAAATTCAGCCCAAATCTAGATACAAGGTACAGGCAGTGCCTTCTCTTGGTGAAACTGCTCTAGGATCTCAAGACACTGCTCGAAATGCGCAGCAGGTTCCTAAGTATTGTGCCTGTGCTCATACCCCGCCTACTTGACTAAGTACTCCGGCCCATATCCTCCCTCTCGCCACCATGATCAAAGCGTTACTGATAACCGATGTCTCCATTTGGATCGCGACAGCACTTCGCACAGCTAGGGCGACTTGATGCACAGAGATGCTATTGATAGAACGAGACCGGTGGGCGGGCGCGCGGGGTGATTGGGCGCATGCAAGTACCTTGGGTAGTACATTGCAGCGCTGAAAAACGTATAGAGGGGCACAACAGCACAATGGAACACTATCAAGAACTGTGGGGAAGTCAAGGACTTTGTTTGCCAGTCCCCCCAGCCGCGAACAAAGAAAAGCCCAGGTTACAGATTGCTTTTGATACGAAAATGTGCATGTCCGCAACCACCCCAGTGGATTCATGTTGCATGTCGAGTGCAACTTCAACCGGTGGCACCAATTCAGGTCGGTGACAGCTGCAGGCTTGCTTCTTTGGTGGGCGTGCTTGTCTTAAAATGTTCAGCCCCTGCATGGTTCCCACGACTCATGCCCGAAGGTGGTTAGCTGCAAAGCGGCAAGAACTTCCCAAACGCCTTGCTCTGCCAGCTGAAATTCGTGGGTTGAATCGGGCTTGATATCGCTAAGTTATCAGGAACCGGAGAGCCTCTCACTGGTTCACGTAAAGCATCCATCACCAAAGCCTCGTGCTGGAAAGAGCAAAAGATCCCACGAACTCGCCATCGACGCCATTTTATTCCATCGAGATTTCTATGATCATTCAAACGGGCCAAAATGCGGAATGAAGCGCTCCCGTCCAGGGCCCCGGCCTCGACTAGCACCATACATATCTTCTGTTACGTTAGCGGCCTGTTCAATCCCACAACCCAACAGCACAGCCCAGCCCGATCGCGGGAAACAACCACCAGCGGCAGTGTTTGTCATGCCGGAGGCTCGGAGGTCGGCCACATGCATTTCAGCTTCGCAGCCTGCCTGAGGACTCGAGAATGCACCCTCGACCTCAACAAGGCTGCAGGATCCCTTTCCTTGCCACTTTTGTGGCCAGCTGCCATGTAACGCTGCGGCAAATCCCCTGATTTGTGTTGAGCCTGCACCTCCCCACCACAGTATGCTCAGCCCCTGAAATATATCCCAGCACCATGTGAGGAGCTGACTGACTGACCCGGCATGAAGCAGACACTGTTCACACGGAACTCCAAAATATGCACTTCAGTCTGGAAACTGCACTTTGCTCGCTGTCACGTCACACGAAATCCTCCACGGTTCCTGTCAATTCTTCGCAGACTCAAACGACGTAATTATCTGAGTTATAAGTCTTATATTCGCCGCTGCATTGACTTTATGATGAAGGTCTTCTCGCCCCTCCTCATCAACAACCCCAGGTTGCGCCTCTCAATCAACCGACATCACCCAAGATGCTCGTCTCCCGTCTGATCTCCGCTCTTTGCTGGACTGCAAGCTTCGGCTTTGCTGTCGCCAACCCGGCGCCCTTGGCACCGTCTCAAACCCAGCACCCCTGGTTGCGGTCCGAACTCGCAATCTCCCCGGCACATCGGACCGCGACATCATCCATGGCATCTATCGCCGTCTTGACCAGGCTATCCGGCTTGCCGGGAGAGACATTGATGTCGAAAATAGCATGAAATCGACAAGAGCTGGAGTGGGGCTGTTCTCATCAAGTATGCCATCCTTGGATATTGTACATGACCCTCCAGCGCTAACATACCGTGAAGTACCGGCTCCCACTCTGATGTTGGCGTGAAGGTTGTCTGCACGACATGTTACGTCAAAGGGAACGCCACAGCCCGGTAGACCGTCGTCGGCTCCTTCCCTGCTTCGTCAATTCTCGCCAGCGTCACCAGCCAGGTGGGCACGGATATCGACAACATCATCGGCGCTGCCTACGAAATCGTTAAGACTTACCTTTTTGACTCGGACTCTAGCTTTCAACACCATGTCATGGACATCGACTTCAACATCGACATGCTCCTGTTCCCCGCTGTTGAGCTCATGTTCCAGTTTGACGCCATGGAACTATACATGCTCCTTGACATCACATTGACAAATTCCACTTATACTCTTCAACTCTACAAGTCCGAAAGCCCCATCGGGCTCAACATCGGTGAAGGCTTGTTGAATATAGGAGTTTTCACGACAGTAGATCTGATCTTGAGCACTGAGGCTGAGATCATCATTCAATCTGGATTCCACATCAAGCTCAACGATGGCGTCGCACTCAAGATTGCCCTGTTTGGCCAAAACGTGTCTGACATTATCTTGTGAGTACTCCATGTTCTTTTTGCGATTCCCGTTTCAATCCTATCAAACCTCTGCTTTCATACCAACATTCCCCCCAGCAACGGCGGAGCATTCGAGTTCTTCCCCGTCACCATCGAAATCGTCGGTGGCGCCACCCTTCGCGCGAACCTCCGTCTCGGTGTCCACGCGGGCTTTTCAATTGAATCTCCCATACCTGACATCCAAGAGACTCCTTCCAGTTCGGTGCTGGAGTGGAAGTCGGCGTCTTCGCCCATCTGGCCGAGTTTGCGACAAACATCACATCCCTCAACAGCCCCGATGCCAGCGGCTGCAGCGTGCGTGTCGCAGAGGAGTACACCCTGGCCATTGGCGCCGCCGCGGGTGCGACTGTCTTCTACAACGAACATACTTGGGGCCCCGTGGTAGCGACGACGACACCCATCTTCTACACCACCATGGCAGAGGGCTGTGCAGCCAGGACGACCCGGGCAAAGGCGGCCACTACCGTCACCCCGGAGATCAATGGTCGCCAAAATGGAGCGTTGACTACCACCATCATCAGCACCACCGCGGTTTTTACGGGAGTAGCGTGCGCCCAGGTCGGTCTGGTCAACTGTCCCATGTCGCTCCAGCGGACCACGGTCACAACTTCGACAATTACACTTGTCACTTCTGTGCCCTCGGGCGTGTATGCCACCTTTCCCGCTACGACGGCGACGACGCCTGTTGTTACGATTCCTTTTGGGACCAACGCAAAGAGCTTGGCCACTCTTTCTGGGTCGCCGACATCGTTCATACCGCCCCCTGCGACCCACGGTGTGTTTGGCGGCAACGCCACTGCAATCTTTGATGGTTCTACCGGCGGCGTGTCGAACAAGATGATCATTGGCGTCTCGGTGGGCGGGGGCTTGCTGGTTTTGATTGCACTCATCGTTGGGCTTGTATACGGCTGCCCCTTTTCTCGTTTCTCCCCTCTCCTGCCGCACTCTCTGGGGAACTTAAAGCCAAACGATTTTCTGACATCCTTAAAAAATAGCTGCTGCATCAGGCTCAAGAAGCGCGCGGCCTACGCAAAGGGCAGTCCTTCAACCTCGATCACTGTCAATCACAACCACGTCGCACAATCCGCCCCGGGGCCCTGGATGCCACCAATGAAGCAGGGGGAGGCAACTGTGCAGCCTTATCACAACACCCACGGGAACTAAGCTGTTGCCCGACAGCCTTCTGGTTCTGTGGTGCGGCGGATCGATTCGAGTGAAGAATGACTTCAAAGGTATGGTCAGGACTCGGTGGGCTAGGCCTGGCATGGCATGGAACGGATGAGAAAAGGCCGTTTGGGATTTGAGTTGGGGTTTTTTTTTGAATTGTCGGGTTATGACATTTTCTTCGTGTCGGAGGTAGTATCGTCATCTCTTCTTCGGGGTGTTTCTCTTCATGAGTCTACGAACCAATTTCTCCATTGTTCCAGCAATGTTTGCCCTGATTGCCTGGGTAGCTTGTACTTTCAGGTGGGGGAGCGCCATCTCCTTTGACACAACCAGAATGAACAGTGCTTCGAATAACCACCGAGTTTCACTTGTAGAAGACCGTATGGTTGCAGCACGCCGTGACTGGATGCCCATAGTGATTCGTGGTGCATTCCACCTACAGCTCGCTTGCTCGTATAAGACTCAGCGGAACACTGAACAGGTGGCTGCGAATGCACTAGAAAAACAACAAAACAACCGAAAAAGAAGACTGCAGGCCACAGATAAGCCGCAATCACAAAACAACGAGCGCCTCCCTCTGAGCACAGGGAGGCGGAAGCCTTGATCGGCTAAAAGTCTTGTACAACTGATAAGTGGTGAACTTCTGATGTCCCCTGTCACGAAGGTCGGTAAAACACAACACAAAGGCTGTTATTTACAGCGAATCTAGTGGAATCTAAAGCTAGGGAAAAAAAGAAAGAAAGAAAGATTTATGCGCGACTGTCGCCTTTGTAGGGCACGGTGCGGAGCTAGGGTGTGCGGCGCCAGCCCTGGGCGTGGTGGGTCACATGCGCCCTAGCGGGCGGCGCCGTGACAGGGTCCTAGAGACGGTAGGGGTCAAAAGGTGAGTGCAAGGGGGTGTATGTAATCACTGAACAAAGGGTAGTTCTCTCGACTGTGCAATGAATGCCTAAGAACTTATATTGATTACTGGTCTGGGACCTAATGTCGCCCGGCCCTACTCGTTATATAGAGGTGAAAGATGAGAACCCGTGGGGTTGGTCTTGGGTACTGGACCAGACCCAGTGAACCCGATTTCGTGTCGCCCTTGGAGACCCGAAGGACCCGACCATGGGTCCTCTGGGTCCTCTCTGATTGGACGAGGCCTGACTGGTCCTGTGGGTTTGGGGTGCCCCCGCCCTTGTGGTTCGTGACACGATGCCCCTCTCCCTTGGTCTTCGGGACGAAGACCTAACGTGAATTCGTCTCCTTACTTCCCCAACGCCCGCCTTGGTTCGTAAGTTCCTCTTTCTTCCCCCTTTCCTTTAGCACGCGTGTATTTTGTGCCTCAGGATGCCAACTCGTTCAGGATCGTGAAGCCCCGTTTGAGCCGTTCTCAACAGAAGAAATCCGCTGAAACCGCCTTGGCTTTTTATATTTCTACGCTCGGCAGCTCCGTCTCCATGCCCTGCACCAATTGCTTCCGCCGCGGCCATTCCTGTCTGGTTGCCGAGGGGTCCTGGCGCTGTAGCGAATGTATCGAGCG
Organism: Podospora appendiculata; assembly: GCA_033675105.1. Lineage (NCBI taxonomy): Eukaryota > Fungi > Ascomycota > Sordariomycetes > Sordariales > Podosporaceae > Podospora > Podospora appendiculata. The sequence continues at coordinate 3,284,205 of JAULSO010000005.1, read as the reverse complement.
AAAGGTCACTTGTGACGGCAATGATTTCGCCGCTTCCCGTTCGTACCCCCTGGTTCCTATCCCTTAACCTTCTTCTCTAACTTCCTTGCCTAGTCATCCAAAGTGTCGAGGCGGTAAAGAAGATGGAGGAGGAGGAAGAAGAGCTTATGAACCGCCTTCTCGCCATTAAGAAGCGGAAACGCATTATGCGCGACCGCGCCGACAAACTCTTTCGTCGCGGGTCTCGTCATGTGGAGGAGGATCGCGCCGCTCAAGCCGCCGCCCTCCCTGATTCGTTCTCTTGGTTGGACCCGCTGGTTGATCCTCCGGCTGTGGTCAATCCGGGTTCCTCTGGTGAAATTGCTAGAGCTTCTCAGGGCAGTTCCTCAAGTGCTTGAGTGGTTCCCATGTATTTTCTTCGTGTCCGTAGTCTTCCCATTTCACTGGGTACTCGATCGTGCCGTTCTTGCTTCGTCGTGAGTCCAAAATCTCTTCCACCACATACTCGTCTTCTACTGGGTCGACTTCCGCTGTCGTATCAAACTGTGCTCCTGCTGGTGCCGGTTCCAGCATTGAAATGTGAAAAACCGGGTGAATCCTCATGGATCTTGGTAGTGACAGTCGATAATTTGAAGTGGAAATATTTTCTGCAATTTTGAAGGGTCCTAGCTTTTTGAAGTCCAATTTGTCGCTGGGTCGCTTCGTTTTGATGTTCCGACATAGGAGGTAGACCTTGTCCCCCTCCCGAAGAGTCGGTCCTTTCAATCTCTTTTTGTTGTAATAGGTGCCCATTCTGGCACAGATGAAGGTGAGACTGTCGCGAAGAATGTCGTGCAAAGTTCGGAGTTTCTCTGCCTTCACCGTGGCCCTAGGGACCGTATCTCCTGTTGTGACAAGGGCTGTAATACAGGGCTTGGAGGGGGTTCAAATTTAGTAATAATCTTCTGTGGCCTCAAGGTCCTTGTTCCCTTCAATCTGACTTGGATCCAGGCCTCTTTCTTATAGCCACAGCTAGGCGCACAGGCCCGAGTCTAGTTTACAGGGGTAGTTATTGCCTTAGGTCAATATGCCAATCGCTTCTGTCTATTTTTTCGACGGTTGAATCCTCATGACCTTCTGTCGGTTTGTTGTATCCAACCGTTACCCGCCTGCGGCCATTGCCGCCGGGCTGATACAGTTGCCTTGATGCTCTACCTTATCTAGTGGTCCAGACCACTCCCGAGGGTTGGCCGTGTGACACCTGTCCCCTGGCGTACCTCGGCCTCAAAGCCATAGTTCGCAAAGAAGGGTGAGACTCCAGTTGTCTCTGACCTTGAGCTGTTGTAGGAGAGTTGTGCCAGCGGCAGCAGCTCTACCCAGTTGTCTTGCTCGTAGTTGATGTATGACCTTAGGTATTGTTCGACTACCTGGTTCATTCGCTCGGTCTGCCTGTCTGTCTGGGGATGGTAGGCCATTGAGAGTTTGTGGTTGACTCCAAGTTGTCTCATCAACGCCTGCCAAAGCTTGGACACAAAGAGTTTATGTCGGTCGGAGATTATCTCATCTGGCCAAGCATGGTTGCTGGCTACCGTTTCAAAAAACGTGTAAGTCAACTGTTCTGGGGTACTTGCTTCTTGGAACGGCAAGAAGTGTCACGGCCTGGCCGGACGGCAATGCACAAGCCACGTACGCCACGCACAGCCACAGCGGGACTTGAGTGGGGCTGATGAGTCATCGCTGTGTTGAGCTCGCAAAAAGGCAATTGCAGGCAGAACCTTTTCCTTCTTTCCTTTTTTTTCTTCTTTTTTCCTTAGCTTTAGATTACGGTAATAGAATTAAGCCTATTGCAGCATTGACTCTCTGCTTATTTCAGCCAGCCGTGACAAGAAGTATCAGTATTTTGTCAAACGGTCTACGACCACCATAATGCTGTCGTAGGTCGTGCCCGTAGCTGGTTCTCGTGAGGGTGGTAACTTCACGATGAAGTCCACTGAAATCGACCCTCAAGCCCTGCTTGCTATCGGTTGTGGTTCTAACAGCCCGAATAGCTTGTGTCTGGAGCCTTTGCTTTGACCACAAACCTCGCACTCGTTGATCCCCGATCTGACCGTTTCTCTCATCCGGGGGAATCCGAAGTGTTGGCAGATCCTCGCCATTGTTCGTGTGATGCCTTGGTGTTCTCCGATGGTCGAAGAGTGGATATCCCTGACCATGGTTTCTCGGATTGCTTCGGGTATGAATAGTTTTCCTTGGAATAACCATTCGCCGGATTCTCCCTGGGTGCATTCCTCGGGTCGACCCCCAGGCTCTGCTTCCCGAATGACTTTTAGCCATCTATCGTCTGATCCCAACGAGAACAGGGCGTTTACCTCCATGGCTTCGTAAGGGCGGAGCGTCATTGTTCCATCCTGTGATCCTACTAAAATCCCTTGCTGCGCCTATTTCTCGTTTGGCCGATGAGCTTCTCTGCGGCTCAACGCGTCTGCTCTGGCGTTCTCGGAGCCCTTCCGGTAAAAGATCCGAAAGTTGAACTATGACAAGAATTCCGACCATCTTGTCTGTCTCTGGTTGAGCTCCTTTGTCGAGGTGAAGTACGTTAGGTTCTTATAATCCGTAAGAACCTTGACCTCGTAGCTCGTCCCGCTCAAATGGGGTTTCCACTCCTTGAAGGCCCAGATGATCGACATCAGCTCCTTGTCGTGAATGGGGTAATTGAGCTCAGCTCCTCTCAGCTGTTGAGAGAAGAAGGCCACTGGGTGCAACCGTCCTTCCTCATCTCTCTGACCGAGTACGCCTCCCAGGGCGTAATCTGAAGCGTCGGTCTCGACCTCAAACTCTTTGTTCGGGTCTGGGAGTCTCAGTACTAGGTCCTCCAGCACTAGGCTCTTGAGTTCGTCGAAAGCCTTCTGCCTCCGATCGTCCCATACAATGCCTCTCCTTTCTTGGTCAGCTCGTTGAGAGGTTTTGTGACTTGTCTGAATCCGCGAATAAAACGTCGATAGAAATTAACAAAGCCCAAAAAGCTCCTGACTTGCGTGACCGTAGTCGGCATAGGCCATTCTCGAATGTCTCGGACCTTCGCAGGGTCCATTCTGACTTCCCCCGGCGTAATCTTGTATCCCAGGAAATCGACCTCCTAGCGATGAAATTCGCTTTTCTCGGAGTTTACCCAAAGTTTGTGCTTCCTCAAGGTTTTCAATACCTTGTGCACATGCTGTCGATGTTCCTCTTCCGACGAGGAATAGATCAAATATCATCTAGGTAGACTTCCACAAAGTCTCTGATGAACTCTTGTAGGACGTGATTGATCATAGACTGCTAAGTGGCCGGCGCGTTCGTAACTCCAAATGACATAACGAGATACTCGTGGTGGCCGAAGGGGTGACGAAACGCCGTCTTCCACTCGTCTCCTTCCTTGATCCTGATCTGGGCATAGTCAGCCGTAAGGTCCAATTTTGTAAACCGTTTGGCCTTGCCTAGCCTACCCTTCAGATCGCTGATCAGGGATAAGGGGTACCAGTTCTTGATGGTGTCCTCGTTGAGGCGTCGGTAGTCTACACAAAGCCTCAGCTTCCCGTTTTCTTGGGTACGAACAAGATAGGGTAACCGGCTGGTGACTGTGACTCCCTGATGTGTCCTTTTCGCATGTTCTCTGCGATATACTATTTCAACGCTTCTCTTTGCGCTGGGTTGAGAGGGTACATTTTCTGTTATCGTGGTTGCGCCCCCTCTTTGAGCTTGATCTCATGGTCCCAAGGTCCATGGTCTGGCAACCCACCACTCTCCGACTCTTTCTTGAAGATATCGCATTGCAGATATTCTCGAGGGATGCCGGATTCTCCCTGGCCATCTCCTGCGGTCTGCTCCGCCTTCCTGACAACCATCACCAGTCGTGGCGGTTCGCTATGCTCGGGGGAATTGGGTTTCCTTCCCGTTGATTCCTCTCCTGAGCCATTTTGCTGGGCTGAGTCGGGTCTCTCCCAACTCACGCGGCCGCGATCCCAGTCAATGTGTGGGTTGAACACCTTCAACCAAGGCTTGCCGAGAAACATCTCGTGCTTGCCTAACTTCGCGATGTCGAATGCCACTTGTTGTGTTTTTCCTTCGACAATGACGGTGAGAGGTTCCGTCTCCCGTCGAATCCAGCCATTCTCATAGGTGGATTTTTTTCCTTCGAATGTCCTCACTGGGTAGGGTCGCTCCTTCATTGTCTAGGGGATCTTCCATTGGTTCACCAATTCAGGAGAAATCAGGTTCATTCCGGCTCCTGAATCGATGAGTGCGGTGGTGAGGCGTCCTTCCCAAATGACTCCCACAGTCACCGGTTCTTCATCCTCGTTGCGATCCACCGCGAGGACCTGCCTTGCTCCGCCTATTCGTCGTCCTCTGACGAATAGGGGTCCTCGTTTCCCGAGTGCCTGCCTCGAGATTGCCTGAGGTGTCGCGAAGGCGATGGTCTTTCTTCCCGAGAAGCGTCCTCCTCGCTCAAAAGTCCTGTCCCCATAGCCTGGGTTGCGACCTGGTCCAACAAAGTCGTGGAACCGGGCCAGCCGTACTCTCTGCGCCAGATTCTGGCTTTCCTCTTGGTCATGTTGTCTTTGGGCCCGTTCCCTGATTGCGTGCCACTGGTTCACCTTCTCTTGCTGGTGTCGTCAGCAGGTCTTGGAGGGGCAAAATGCTAGCTCTCCTCTCCAACTGCACCTCAACGGTTCGGTGTCGTCGTTGGCCATGACGACCCCTTCCAGGTGAACCCCGTTGTCCTCGTAGAGATACCTGACAATGTACCTTCCTTTTTCCTCCGTGATGTGATGGGGGTTGGATATCGATCTATTCCCTTCCGATCGCGTTGGGAAGAAGTCTGCTTCCAGCTTCCTTGCCAGGTAATCGATGTAGGCATGGTGTACGCAGCTAAACCATGATAGTTGGTCGTGATCATGATGTACTGGGTTGAGGTGAGCAGCGTCTCCCTCCTGCACTTCAAATTCCTGGTCGCTCTCAACCCTGAGGTGAGCGTCGGTTGTCGTGACTCCGGACAGAAACCGGGCTTCACGTGGCCCATCCGCGTGGTTTTCCCACTGGTGTCGCCAATCGATCTCAGCGAACGATGTGTCCTCTGGGAGTCCTTGAGCCGCTTGGCTTGTTCCTGGACCTTCGATTGAGTCCTCAGAGTCCGATTCGTAGTAGGCCTGATGACCGTTCGAAGGTCGTGACGCTGCCGCGATGGTCGTTGGCTCGTTAGGGTACCATCCGGAGCTTTCCTTGGCGTCTTTGTGGACCTGAAAGTTGTTTTCGAAATAGGCTATCCATGAGAGACTGTCGTGATCCTTCTTCGGACCGAGTTCCTGGGGAACGGGCTTCCAAAGCTTCAATCCCTGGTGTCGGGGGCAGTCTTCCTGCAGAGACAAGAAAGAGTCCTCCCTCCCCGAGACTTGGCTAACCTGCCTTCCCACCGGAGCTTCCTTCCACCCATCCCGGGCCTTGCCCTTGCAATCTCGGAAGGCGTGACCTTCTCTGCCGCACCGGTAGCACTTCATCGGCTTCCGTTGGCTTGGTCGGTTTTCCCCTCGTCCGGCCGCGTCGATGTCCATTGGTCCCGCGTGTGTTCCGCTGGCGGTTGACGAGGTCCATCGACGGGCCGAAGTGTTGGGTTTGTTGCGAGGAGTGGGGTACGTCCCGACTCCCTGTCGCTCTCGCTTCTGCTCATACTGGCGATCGTCGATCTTGATGACCATAGCTATGTAGTCGTTCAACCCGTCCGGGCGATCGAGCTTCGACAGCTCGTCCTTCACGTCGTCCTTCAATCCTGTGTAGAAGGCGTGCATCAAGGCTTCTTCTCCCCACTCGACCTTGACGGAGTCCTGTCTGAACTCGGAGGCGTAAACGCTTGCTGCCTTGGTCTGTCGTAGTCGGGAAAGTCTTTCCTCCGCCCTGTGCGACTCGTCTTGCTATCCAAACACCCTGGTGATTGCCTCGCTGAAATTTTCCAGGGACGAGAAGATCTAGACGGTTTCGTCGTCCCTATCGTTGGCATTGTGTTTCAAGTAGTCCTCCTTCACTGGATCGAACCAACAGAGAGCTGGCCCTTGAAGGAACGAGGAGGCAAAGATAACCTTGTCTTCCTCGCTATCGAACTGACTGCTGTGATAGTGAATGTATGCGTGAACCTGAGTGAGGAATCCTTGGAGTTCCCTTTTCTGGCCTTCGAAAGTTGGGGGTGAATGGATCTTGGCTTTGGTCTTGGGTTTAGCGTCTCCCTTCTCGCCGGCCTCCTTGAGGGCCTTGTTAGCCTCCTAGAGCTCCGTGTTGGCCTGCTCGAGGGTCTTGACCTTCGCAGAGAGCCCGTCGTGCGAGGCCTTCGACTGCGTGCGAAGATCTTCTATCTGCTTGTTGAGTGCGACGATGTATTTGTTCAGCTGCTGGGCCGTGGGGACCGTTGCCGGGGAGTTGGATGCGGACGACATGATGGGTGTTTGCTCAGCTACACTGGCCTGCGCTTGAAAGAGTAATCAACGTGTTACGATCAGGAGAACCAAAGGGGTCCTAGAGACGGTAGGGGTCAAAAGGTAAGTGCAAGGGGTGTAGGTAATCACTAGCAAAGGGGTAGTTCTCTCGACTGTGCAATGAGTGCCTAAGAACATGTATTGATTACTGGCGTAACAACTATCTGGATCGTGGCTACGATCATTGTATATATAGAACTGAATCAAGCTTGCTCTGTCTGCTCTGTCTGCTCTTGATGCGGGAAATCAGGCCTTGTTACCAGATTCCCGGAGTGCAGGGCTACCCCCTATAAGCTAGATAGTATGTGCGGGGTCACCCAGACAGGACTAGCCCGCTTATGGACAAGCGCGCTAAGCGTTGGGAGCTCAAATGCTCCATCGCCGTGCGCCCCAGCAATCAAGGCATCTTTCCTTCTTACATACTCGTTTATACCTACTATTGCGCCATCAGTTACGATCAGGAGAACCAAAGGGTCCTAGAGACGGTAGGGGTCAAAAGGTAAGTGCAAGGGGGTGTATGTAACCACGGAGCAAAGGGGTAGTTCTCTCCACTGTGCAATGGATGCCTAAGAACTTATATTGATTACTGGTCTGGGACCTAATGTCGCCAGACCCTACTCGTTATATAGAAGTGAAGGTTTTCCCCTGCTCTGTGTTGCTCTGTGTTGCTCTGCACCTAATTCCCTAATGTCGCCAGACCCTACTCGTTATATAGAAGTGAAGGTTTTCCCCTGCTCTGTCTGCTCTGCATACTTCTGTGCCCTTGACCAATAGAGCTGACAGAGCACACAGAGCAGTCCTGTGATTGGTCCTTCTCCTGGCCAATCACCTGCCTCCCTGCTGTGGGTTCCCGTACGCCTCGGTGCTCCTTGTTTTTGGCTGCGACACCCCCATCTTGGTTCGTGACACTATAACAATAAGGAAGTATTACAATATTAAAAATCTCTAAAAAAGGGTAACATTATATATAACTGTAGCAAATTTCTAATTATCTTCAATCCCAATAACGTATTTGATAAGCGAGTGGATCGGACAAGCGAGTGGATCGATTTCGCACGCGACACAGCTCTCTACCTACAACATCAATTTCCTCCACCACACCAAGATGTCTTCAATTACAGCTGAGGCAAAAGTTGTTCTTGCACTTGAAGCTCTTAAAAACGACCCTACGTTAAGCCTCAAAGCTGCAGCGAGGCTCTACTCTGTGCCTTATGCTACCCTCCATCGCCGACGCGCTGGCCGACCTGCACGACGCGATACTCCAGCCAACTCACGCTGTCTGACGGATTTGGAAGAGAAGACTATAGTTCAGTATATTACTGAGCTATCTACGCGTGCATTCCCTCCTACATTGCGTAGTGTAGAAGATATGGCCAACCATCTACGACGCGAACGCGACGCGCCCCCTGTCGGCAAGCGCTGGGCACACAACTTCGTCATACGCCAGCCAGAGATCGATACGCGTCGTTCGCGTAGATACGACTACCAGAGGGCGAAGTGCGAGGATCCAAAGGTCATTAGCGAGTGGTTTGCCCTCGTACGGAATGTCAAGGCCAAGTACGGCATTGTGGATGACGATATCACCCCCCACAACCCCCGAGAAGCCAACTCACAGTCAACGCTTATCAAGACTCGGATTGCCAACCATCAAAACAGCTCCCCGACTTCCATGTTGGCTGCTGTGGACCAGCTTACTAAAGGTACGATGGCTGTGATGCATGAGGTGGCTCTCCTGCGCTCCGAGGTCTCTTCGCTTCGTAAGGCCAACGAGGCACTAAGCAAGCGCCGGAGAGCCAAAAAAAAACGTGTACGGCTTGGGGGATCACTTGCTATACAAGATGCACACGATCTACTGGGCCAGAAGGCAGTGAGTGGAGAGGGAGTGCAAGAAATGCAGCCGGGTAGTGGTGGTGCAGGGGGGGGTCGTACGAAGGTTCGGTGCTGTGGTGTGTGCGGCAAGCCTGGCCATAATGCCCGCACTTGCCAGGAGGTTGGAGAATCATCTGATTCAGCTGTTTCTAATGTAATTATAGTTGGTTCTTAGTGTTGTTGTTTTGCAATGGAGGATAGTTGTAATAGGGTAGTTAAAATCGATCCACTCGCTTGTCCGATCCACTCGCTTATCAAATACGTTATATACTTGCATATTCATAATGCACGACACTATGTAACTAAACGCCGAAAAAGCTAGAATGATCTTCAGTTTCACGCTTTCCATCCAAAATGACTGCTTAACGTATGTCATTGATAAAGGAAGGTGAGAGGTAGATGGGGACTGATGCGTGTGTTTAACGTCGTCTCACTCTCAGTACAATGTAACAAGGCAGCAGACGCTAGCCACTCGCTGTCACGCACCAACGACGCTCACCCATCATCCAAAACCTCTTGCATGGCCTCTTGTATCTGTTCCAGATTATCCGGCACCAATTTGCTCGGCGGCCCTCTCCGCTGGTGTGCAGCGAAGTATTCATGGAAGCCTGGTATCCCACCAGGCTGATTGATCCCTGGGGCGCGGAATGTCCCCGCAGAGGACAGACTCCCTTGTGGTGTAGTGTTGGCCGAGTTGTCACTAGACGCCGAGACGGCTGGGTTAGAGAGCGTCGCCATCGCAGGCGTCGTGGTGATTCTGGGTGACCTTGTAGGGCTCGACACGGGCGACGGCTGGGCGCCAGTATTGCTGTTGCCTTTCCATGGGCGCCACGAGGCGATCCTCTTCAAAGGACCTGATAGCTGTCCAGGGGAGCTCGGGTTGCTGCCTGGTGGGCCAGAGACCGCGCGGTTCCCGTTGCGTGTCTTAGCAACTTGTAGCTCCAGTTCGGCGAGGTTTTCTCGTAGGAAGACGCTTCCTCTCTTTGCGCCCGACATGCCCCGGGAGATGGTCGGGCGTGCGTTGATGGCGGATAGATTAGTGCCAGCAGCCGTAAGACCGAGTGGTCGCATGGTCAGCTGGCTTGGACGGGCTTTGAGGGTGTGTATGTCCATTCCATTGGAGAGGGATATGATGGATTCGTGGGAGAGAACACGTCGCAGCATGTTTGGACGCTGCTCAATGTCTGAGTCAAAGTAGCTGGATTCCGGCGAACGGTATTGGAGCGGGCGAGAGATGTTAGCCGTGGAATCTTGACTGACGGTATCAAGTGTTGTATCGTCAGTCGAAGGGGTCGATCTCGTGAGGTCAGGCAAGTCGTCGGTGGTGTATGAAGTAGCTCCTTGCGAGTCGTCGTCGTTGCCAAGAACGTGGTTGGTTAGGGGATGCGGCTGAGGAGCGTAGGAGAGTGACGGGCTGGTGTAGGGATGCGAAAGTTTCGTGGGGAACATGGCTGTTCCAGCAATACTTCTGTCAGAGTTGTTTGACATACGCTTGGCGCGTGCGCCTTTCCAGCCAGGGGACGCTGGATCCACGCTGGTGGTTGGCGAATCAGGCGAGCCAGGGAAGGATACATCTGCATAGCCTCTGTCAAACAGGGAGCTTCGACGATTCGAGGGCGGGGAGCTGGGCGCAGAGGATGGTGCAAATTCCGAGGGGTTCTCGGAAAGCAGAGACCACCGACCATTGGGAGTCATTGATACTGTCGAGGTCGAGTCCCTTGGCGTATGCGAAAAGGCAGTTCCCAGTGTCGGACGATTGATATGCCATTGTCCGGGCTGGTGCATGGGCGACGAAGGCGCCGAGAAATGAGGCGGAGTAAAGGTGCCTGCTGTGAGTCCTTGTCTCTTCTTCTTGGGCTTCTTCGGCTCGGCCTTTTGGACATGGTAGTGGTGGTGGATGTGCAGCTCCTGGGATACTGTTCGAGCGGGCGGCGTTGGGGGCTCTTTCTGCTCCAACTCTGCTCGGAGCGTCGACGCGGGACTGTCGTCTTCGTGGGATACTGGCTGGTGGAACAGGAGCTGTTCTCGGAGCATCTGCATCTCGTCGTTGGAGTTCATCAGCATCTCGCGCAGTTCGGCCATACCGAGCTGCAGTGTGGCGTTGTCTTGAAGAAGGTCGCGCACGAAATGCGAGACCACGTTGCCCCCGTTCTTGCCGTCGCTCATGGATTTCACGGCGGCCGCGCCCTTGAGTCTCCCTGCTGCTGTGTGGAGTTCCCTCTCCATTATGCGCTGCTTCTCCATGCGGTTCAGAACCTCGACGTGCCGCTCCCGTTCCTCTCTCGCTTCCTTTTCCATGCGCTCCAGCTGTTCCTGCAGGTCGTTGATGCCCCTCTCGGCGTGCCTCCATCGGTGCATGGCTGTGCGTGCCTCTTCCTTGGTGTATACGAGGGTATTCTGCAGAACCATCTGCTCGTGTTCCAGCACGGCGATCTGCTGCTCGAGGCTGGCCGCCCTTGTCGCTGCATTCTCTAGCCTCCGGACCTCCCGTTGCGAGTCGCGAAGTGTGGCCTCGAGGAGGTCGATTTTGGTGTCGGCATCGCTGACCAACTCGTTGAGTCCGTCGAGCTCGTCTCGTAGCGTCTGGTTCTCGTCGGTGACCGATTTGTTCCTCGTCTCGAGTGCCGTATTGTCGTTCTCCAGCTGCTCGATACGCGCGGTGAGCTCGGCACGATCGCGCTCAGCGGAGGCCATGTAGGCTTCATGGCGGGCCAGTAGGGTCTGGAGAGCGAAGGTCAGCGGGGGGGCGCATTCCTCTGGCTTGGGATGCTGGCGCGCCGGCCACATAATGGCTTCAACAACGGCAGTCATTGTAAATATGAAGATACGTGTGGATGGTAACAAGGCTAGTATCGTGTGCACATTGGAATGATGGAGGCGTTTCGATCCCAATCATGACCCATCCGAGGCAGCACCATTACAGCAAGGCCAGCGAGTGGGTGGTGATGGGGAAGGACCGATGAACAAAGACGAGAGGTAGCGGCATGGGCAGAGACGGGAAGGTCAAAGAACGGGGCTGCTGTAATAAGGAATGCAACCACCAGGTATGCGGAAGGACTGACCTGGCCCATCTTCGCCGCGGCGTGGACATCGCGCTCGACGCTCGAGAGGACGGAGCAGTTGTGTCTCAGGAAGACGCAGTCGTCCCTGCCGCAGCAGCAGCGGAGGTCTGTCGGCTGGGTTCCGGAGATGGGGATGCTGATGCGGGTGAGCAAGTCCATGGCGTCGTGTTTGCGTGGACGTGGAGGCGGGCGTTCAGCTCTGTCGGCATCCGTGGTGTCTGCCATTCCTATTGCGGAGGAAGGCAGCGAGGATCGGCTTGGAATGCAGACGCAGGAGACAAGACCAACACCACCATAGTGGCGGTAATGAGCTCGGACGCTGCTGTGTACGGTCGGGAGAAAAGAAGGCACCCAGGTTGTTTCGGCTGGGGATCGGCAGCGTCGCAGAGCCAACCTGGCCGGAGGAGAGCCCAGAGGAGAACAGAAGAAAAGCCAAACGCAACGGCTCGCGATTTAGGTTTGTGGTCGAGGAAGGGTCCTTGTCGGAGTCGTGGAGAGACAGGCCGGTGCCGGTTGCACGGTCTGTCTCAGCTCCTAGGCAGTCTCCTAGTCTCAGCCAGCCAGCGCCGGGCCCTGGACGGGGAGCCGGTCGAGCCCTGGCGCGACTCGAGAACGATCAGAACGGTCCGGTAGACCAGTTGCGGGCCAGTTGCGAACCGCCGTGGAAGCCTTTCTGTCGTGGTGGAGCGGCGCTATTGGAAGCCTTGCAGTGGAGTTGCGCGACGTGGACCCTTCTCCATCAATCATCAATCGGTGAGCGACCCTACCACCCGCAAAGAGTCAATCAAGTCAAGCCTGTCACAACGGCGCCAGGGACGAAGACAGTCGGGACAACAGAGAGGCAATTGGATGGATGGGCGGATGTCTGTCGTAGAAACCGGATGGCGCACGGGTTTCTTTCTGTTGAAGCAAGGAACGAACGCATCGAACAGCGAGGAGAGAGGATGCGACGACGTGGTTGGGTCCATGACCCCTCCATGTTGTTGTGTCTGTGTCGCCTGATCTGCCAAGCCAGCAGCGAGCAGAGCGCGTCGCGGGGCATGTCGCAGTTGCAGGGGATTTTGCATGGCCCCCATTTCCACCACAACGGGCAGGCAGTCTCGAGGCAGTGTGTCAGTGACAGGCGGGCACGACCGGGGCGGGTTGATGCCTGAGGGCGGTGTCGGCCAGACCAACTAACCCCTGCTAAATGGCGAAATCCCCGCATAACGACCCACCTGTCTAATCTTTGCTAATAATGCTTTCCTCCGCTTGCAGCACCCCACCATCCATTTCCCCTGACGTGGTGACGCCCCACGTCCCGGAAAATTGCTGTGAATCTGCACTTTACAGCATACCAGGTACCGTGCCTCATCTTTGCTGCGTGAAGTAAAGGCAGGAAATCCAAGCTCGAGCCAAGTCAACCATCTACATCAGCGATCACGACTTCGACGGTGCGAGGCAAATACACGTTGCAGGAAGAGACAGAACTCGGCAAGACTCTCGGCCTCGCCTTCTTTTTTCTTGATCCGTGCCTCAATTGAGTCTCGCATGTAAGCCATCGGTCGCATTCTGAGTCAACATCAGGAAAATCGAAAACAATGCTCGGACAGGAAGTCCTGGTGCACGAGGAAAAGGAAGGGACCAACTACTATACAATGTCTGCACGTACCACTTTTGAGCAAGGCCGCGCCTTCGCAAGACGCTGCCATCACGTTGTGATGATTCACGCGTGTCACGCTCATTAGTGTGATGATGGTCGTCATGACGGAGATGAGATCAACGAACCATTTTCTCATGATGTTGCCAACCGTGCCCCTTTCAACAAGCTTCCTTTCATCCCTGTCGCAACGCAAGCACCGTCCATATGTCGCCCATTTCGGAGTTGCTATCCGTTCTTCCAGTTTTGCACGCGCCTGCTTGCGCTGTGTTTGCTTTCGCCCTTGATGTGGGACGGGCTTTGAACGAGAAACGGGAATCTGTGCTTATAAGCGCATTTGTTGCCATGCCGACCCACATCTGTAATTATGCCCTTCTCCAGCAACACCTTTGAATGCCACTCCCTATTCATAGTCAACAATAGACCGAGGCCGTGACAGCAGACAACAGACCGAGGCCGCGACAAACGACTTGGAAGCTCAAGTGCCCCCTCGACCACCATGCTCCAAGCAAACTATTACCTACAGTCGAATGTATACCATGTAGTTATGTTACTACGAGAATGAACAGGACGCATGACCTGTAGTTAAACATGAAAACGAACGAGACCTTTGACGAGTTGTATTTCCCAAAAAGAATAAAGAAACAAACACAAGGGCGGGGAAGCGCAGTTTAATAGCACCGACTTTACCTAAACACCAAGTGCCTCTCGCCACTCGCCTTGGAGTATTTGAGTGGCGGCCAACTCGACATCGAGTCGGCTTTCGGCATTTTGCGATGGGCGTGTAGCTAATGCCGAGGATCGCGAGGGTCACAAGACCGGGTGATTGGGGTTCACGCGGAATCAGGGTCGCGAAAGAAAGTCCTTTGTCAAGAATCCTTACTGCGGACGGTTGCGGCGGAGTTGCTTGGCGTTCTGAGCGCTTCGAGATCGCCCGTCCGGGTTACGAGGCGGTTGGGTTTGAATTGGACCTTAGGTAACTTCCAAGTTGGTAGGAGCTGGCAGGAGCTAGAACGCTACGCTGACCGGTGGGGAAAGCGGCAGCTATATTAACTAAGTTAGGTTATGTTACGCTCATCTATGGATAGGTCACCTACATCTTTGCATAGTCCGAGAATCCACATGGAGTGCGAAGTGTGATTAATACGATGCAAAAAAGAGACCCCACCGCTTTCCGCCAAGGGAGGATTTGAGTGGTCGCTTCGGATGGGACCCGCAAGTCTAGGCGCAGGCGCAGCTGGAACAAATCTCTTGTGAATGCATCACCAGTCCGAGTTCGTACCTGCTCTCATCCTAGTTTGTGGAAGTGCTGTCATTGTCATGGCCGATGGGACGTGCCGAGACATTGATGGGATTCGATTCCCTGGCTTCGATGTAAACGAATCGAACGGTCAATCTATTCGCAATTTGTCAGTGAGAACTGTGTACTCCACTCAGAGGGAAGAAATCACCTGTTTGCAAGTGCGGTTAGAAGTCAGAGGAAAAATCCAAAGCAGCTATATAAACCATCTTCTTCTCACTTCCTGAGAGCATTCTTTTCCATCATCCAACACATCATCCCCTTCTACAATCAACAGACTCACTTCAACCACCCTCAACAACACTCAACCATCTTCAACATGCAGCTCACTACCTTCATCATCTCCGCCGCCCTGGCGCTGTCGTCTGGTGCCGCCGCCTGGACTCAGGATGGTAACGGAGTATGGGTCGCCAACAATAACTGGTACACCATCAGAGGTGGTGAGTAACATCATTGACACTATCTCGGTAGTCAACAGCTGGAACCGTACTGATATTGTCAACCTTTCAGTCCGCGTCCATGAATCGTGCACCCACCGCGGTGACAGCGGTACCATCCTGAGAAATGGCGAGTTCTGCAAGTGGTGGACCAACGGAGCTGGTAGCACTGCCCAAGGTTGTAAGTTGTCTGCCTGTCACGATCCATCCAAAACGTGACCCTCACGCTCTTGCCCACTTGTGCTCACGAAACACTTTAGCATGCCAGTACAACTCCAAGGACAACACCGCTTATTGCCAGGTGTAAGAACGCAACTGCCATTACAAACACATGTTCCAATAATTAGGGCGTATCCAGGAGCGAGGATTGCGCGCTTGCGCAGTTCCTTACTTGATGGGAACCTGCGTCTTTGCCGGAGGAGAGGAGCTCAGAGGATGATATAAGGTCGACTTTCCTTCAACACAGTCACTACATAATTAAGTACATAAATCAAACTTTACATCCCGGGAAATGGCCTTTGTCGAGTGGTGAGTTTGGAAATGTCAGTTACTTGAAGCTTCCAAATGCATCTCGTGACCTGAGCAGAACGACTGATATCTCATCGTCAGCCGTTTGTTGCTCTTCAATCGAGATACGTACCGCTCAAACCATCTAGGCATTCTTAACTGGCTTGCCAAGTACGTGCAATGAGACGCTATGATACACAAGCCTCAGCAAACCCCTATTGAAAGCGATAGCCCAGCCACCCCCTGCACAACCGCTCCATCCAACGGCGCACCCCCAGACCCCTCAACCTTGCGAACCATGCTCTTCAAGCGACCATAGCTGAACGCAATATCATCCACCAACCGCACCTGTCTCTCAGCCTGCTGGCGTCTCAGAAGCGCGTACTGCTCCTTGCTCATAACAGTGACAACATGGCTGCCTCCACCCGAGGCCTCGCCCTTAGCAGCGGTCGAAGCATTGACGACGTCAAGAAACCTCGCATCCGGCGTTCGCGTGAGCTGCTCCAGTAAAGCACAAGCTAGCTCATGCGATCGCGCGACGCGGTCGAGGTCCGGCTTGGCCTGCTTGATCTGCGCGAGCTGCTTTTTTGTCCTTGTCTCGATGTCGAGCACCTCGTCAACGGGGGATTTGTTCTTGGTGATGACCTTGGCGGACGTATCTTTGCTCACGATCTTTGGGATAACGTACAGCTTGAGCAGCGGGTCTGATACCTGGCCTACTACTACGCTGCGGACCTTGCTCTTGCGCTTGCCCATGCCCGTGCCGAAGGTCTGGCCGAGCTTCTGGCCCAGGCTGAGCGGGCTGGTCACACCCCGGAGGTGGCCGAGAACACCGAGGAGTGAGTTGAAGGTTTGGGTGCTGTTGAGGGAAGAGGGGAGGGCTTTTGGGGCGGCGGACACAAACTGGTATAAGAGGGGCAGCTGGGCTAAAAGGTTGGAGTGCGGTGACCCGGACCCGGCACAGAAGTGGGCTAGCTCGGAGGCAATTTGGGTTTTGATTGACCAGCTTATTGCCTCGCATGCCTATTGTTTTTTACTCCCATGTTAGCTTAAATCAGACCATCGCTGCTCGGGAGTGGATGGACTAACAATGGAGCTGAACAGACGTTCTCTCTCACCATCCACGGCGGGAACCGCCGAGATGTGCTGCAGCGGCCCGCCTGTATACACAACCTGGGAGCTCACTCCGGACGACGTGTCGCGCCCCGCCAGGTTCCAAAAGATACCACACTGATCCTTGAACGGGAGAGTGTGGGTGATCATGGCCATGTTGTATTCTGAAAGAACCGGCTTCTCAACTGGGATCGGCTGCAAGGACGCCACAAACTTGGTGTCATGACCTAGCCCTTCGACGACGGCCAACGAACCCGTCTTCTCGGCTACTGCAGCTTTCTTCCCTGTTGAGCTTGTGTTCGGGACAGCAGCGGCAGTGTCGCAGGTGGCGACGGTGAATCTTCGCAAGGGAAACGTCTCGCTGATCTGTTCCTGGGCCGAGTCCGCTGTGGACGCTATCGTCTTGTCCAGACTTTGAAGCATCTTCTTCTTGACACCAAGCGTGATGACGGCAGAGTGACTGGTCGAGTTCAGTTCCCGCACCACGTCCTTGACGCTTCCTGGTGGGGTCTTTTGAGGGCCAGTAGATGGCGACGGGACCGGCACGGAGAGCAGGTGGGCAAAACCCTTGAGACTCCTCATGTTCCCGGGAGCAACGATCAGGAAGTTTGTTCCGGCCTTGAGAAGAGTAAACGTATGTCCCGCTTCTAGCAGCTCATACGGTTCCCGGACGCCGTTCTGGAAATAATTCATGGTATTGCCGAGAATGATGATGCTTTTTCCCGCGTAGTTGGCCAGCACGTCCTGTTGGGTCCTGGGGTCCTTGAATGACCCGCTCAGGCTGAGGTTGAACACATCAACCCCGAGATTGAGATCGAGCCTTATGAACTTGATGACCTGCAGCACAAAGTCGTTGGGGGACTGAGCGCTGGTAACGAGGAGAAAGCGGGCGGATGGGTTGTAGCGATACGACGGGGAGACTTGTATCCGCAGGTCAAACGACACGACAGCTCGCATTGCGCCGCCGGACGGGTGGGAGAGGATTAGGTTCACAAGCATACTGCCTGCTGTGAACTCGCCCACCAACTGCGACACCTGGAAGTCAACCGTGATTGGCATTGACTCGCCGGGCTCCAGGACGCCAATCATGTCGGTGACATCGTGCGGTGTTTCCGGATACGCCCGCTGCAGGTCGAACATGGCCTCGGGATCTGAGATGTGAGTTCCAGCTTGACGCCTCGTGGCACTGGCATGGCCCTGGGCCTTTTTGGAGATGTTGGCGACCTATCCAGGAATTAGAGAAATTGAACCACCGGGTAATACCTAAGTAAGGCATGATTTGATAGTAATTCACAGAACATACCGTCCAGGAGAATCTCACCGTGTCGCCCTTGGCAACACAGTCGAGATACTTTGGCGTGGTCATGAGGAGCGGGTACTGGTACACAACCGGCATACTGCCATTGAACTCTGGGATCTCTCGCTGTAGCCGATTCGAGTAAGCCCGCAACGACACCGCGTCCTGGGCATTCAACAATGTGCCGGCCGTGCGAGGCTCACTTTCGTTCTTTATTAGTGCTCTCAGGGTCCCCGAGACTTCTGTCTGGTGGCCTGGCGGGATTTCAGAGGGCATTGTGAGCGGTGTCATGACCGGCTCGAGCCATTTCGTGCCCCTTATCATGATCTTGATGTTGGCTCCTTTGGGAGACGGCATTTGTCCTAGAATCGGGTTATTATTGCACAAGATCCGGTATCAGGGTCACGGGGACTTGCCGCTGTTCTTCACCACGATGTTGCTGATTATGAGATGCTCGCCTGGCTCGTTGATGCCGTCCTCGTTCTCGTCGCGGACCACAAACTCGACAACCTCCAGCATGTAGCGGGATGAATAGACGACACTCGAGCCGTCTTCGCCCAGAACAAGAACCTGGGACACGCCGGGAGGACCGTCATGGCCACCGAAAATAAGAGGGTGTGTGGGACGGCTTCCACCATCACCGCCACGTCCTCCATTCCCGCCCGGGACATAGTGGTTCTTCGTTTTGTAGGCAGTCCGCGAGAACATGGCATCACCGTTGCTGTACTGTTCCTCATATGGTATCTGCTCAGACCTGCGAGAGGCACGAAAAACTTCAATGCACTGTATCATGTGCTTTGTAAGGGGGCTGGAGTTGAAACTTACCAGGAGTACGATGCACCTCCTTGCCCACCGCGCCCGCCGCTGGCGCCGTCTCCGTGGTCTCCAGGGGCACCGCCCTTACCGCCCATGACGTCCCAGTGAAGGCCAAGAAGAACGTCCAGGTCATCTTCGGCGATGGTGACTTGGACATGGCCGCCTGGCCCGCCGTTGGCCCCATTCGAACCTAAGCCGCCGCTTTATAGAGTGTCATGTAAGTAAGGGAAACGGCCGCCCGTGGCTGGATTGAATCGGGAGACACTCACTCTCCGCCATTCAAGCCTGGGGTTCCATCCTGGACGAGTATTGATCAGCACGGCCCGGGGATGTGGATAGATAGCCTCGTGCAGTCTCATCACCAGACTACATGTACGCGCCAACTCACCCCACCTGGACGACCAGGGCTAGCATCGTGTCCGTCAAAGCCATGGCCTCCCTGCTGGCCATCCTCGCCGAAGCCGCCGTCGCCGCCTTTCCCGCCCCGACAATCCAGCAACAAACACTGGAGTGGATCAACCTGCCATCTCTGGCCCGCCAGTTGACCCTCGCCCGTGACCTGGATGACACCGGGCATGTTTTCGTCATAGCTGAGGCCGGCGTTGATCTCCCCGCCTTGAAAGCCCGGGACTGCAAGCGTGGCGTTCTGGCCGTGCCGGCCCGGTCGGCCTTGGGGTGCCGGGACCTTGTTGGCTTCGGTCCAGATGTTTGTTCCAGGAATGCCGGCATAGCCCACTGCCGAGATCAGCACGATTTGCTGTGCCTGCATCATTTTTGCAAAGGCTACCAGGTAATACAAAAGTTGAGGAGGAAGAAAATCGAAGCCCCGGGAGGACCCTGGCGAGATATCGTTCATGTCACGGCATCGCAGGAGATTGCGGAGAATTTCTGGGATGCGGCTGAGCAACAAACACTTGGCGGCAAACCCCTAACGGTTTTGAAGCTTCGCCATTCGCCGTCAGTGCAGCTTGCTGGGATGAAGGATACTACTCAACATCGATAGCGCTTCGGCTAGTGCATGAACGCATCTGCTCCGGGATGTAAACTAATTATTAACCCGCACGGCTAGACAGAACACGGAACCGAAGTGCACTGTGGTTGAGCCGTCACACGACACAGTTCCTGCCTGGCACCGTCTCGGTGGACAGATAATATCAGCCATCCTATCTGCATATATACTACCAGGTAGTTAAATAGTACCTGCCTACCTGCCTACCTGCCTACCTGACTTTGCAGACATTGTCATCATGGAGTCTTCTTAGAAAGCTACGGCAGACTACCAGGTGGGTGTAGGTATTTGTGGTTTGATTGATATCCTATGTTAATCAGCAAATATTGGTTTTTCTATTGTGCATTTGCCTGTGTAAATCTACTTTGTTTGTCAGGTGGTGACATGAAACAGATGGTTGGTTGTAAAGTCGTGCCATATATCTGGTCATGTCAGTTGAGCCAAAGCGGGGAAATCTACGCACGTACCTATCTACGTACCCTACCAGGCATTATCATGTACTTCTTAATTATGGGGCTTCCCGAAATCCGAGGATGCCAATCCCTGAGAGGACCCGCCGAATAGCCTTCGACATGACGCTATCAGCGGACGTCATTCCCTGGCACGCTTGGCCCCGAGCTCTCGATGTTCCAACTGACACCCAACACCAGGTAATTTCAATTCAGGGTGCATGAGCAATATCTTCACCTTTTGTTTTTGGATCAGGTTCGACCCCTTACAGCCACGTTGCATTTCGTACGTGCAGTCCGACGATAACATGTTCGCCCGACGTGAAGCGGTGGCAGAAGAAATCGCCCACCAAGGACAAGAGACAGAGCACGCAAGCGCACAGCCCTCAACAAATCCGGAGACCAACAAGGACCACCCGCATGGCAGCGTCAGTCAAAGCAGCAAACACCATCATCACCAATGGACACCGAACACTGGCAGCCCGGGGATTGTGTCTGAAGATGATGTGCTCCGATCCGTCCGCGGACAGCAGCAGCAACAACAGCGTCATGGCACGGGCGAAAACGAGGAGGAGACCACAACAAGCAGCACAGGAGAAGCTATAGCTGGCGCAGCCAAGGACACAGGAGAAGGCCCCCTTTCGGGTCATGCTGCTGGTATGTCTCTCCCATTTGTGCGAGTGGAAATCCGATTGATCATCTACTCTAACTACCTGGTAATTATCTCCAAATACTGCCAGAACATCCAAGACCAGCCGGTGAACAAGTCAGGGGCGAATGCAGCAAATAAGGCAGCTAGGATCTTTGTTCTGTTCCTACCGCACGAACCAGCTCAATCCACAATGCAATTTAAAAACAAGGGATACTTCCCGCCGATGGTCTCATAACGCAAGTTACGGAATGCTCTAGGACTTGCGCGGTCCATCTGCACGATAAACCCCGGGACTGAATAGCGTCCCAGCACCGTCCGGCCCATCAATCCCCCCGTGACGTCGATCACCACTGCTGGCTGTGAGAAGTTGCCCTGGTCGTCTCCGATGACGATGTTTGGTTTCTCGATAGAAACCGGCCCCAGCTCAGAACGGCCCAGATCAGCGTGTACTTGTAAGCTGGGCAGGAAGAAAACGTCCACCTCGCCTCCTGGAAACTCGATCTTGTAGGCTACCCTCCCGTCTCGCTCGACAACCCACGGATCGGTTATCTCGACTGAAAGAGCCATAAAGTCAAAACCCTGTTCCATTGCAAGCCCCAGTGACGCCATGTTTGGAGTCGCGCGACGGCCCGTGATGGGTTGCTCGAGAAAAGTAGACGGTGCCCAGCGGAAGCCCGGCGCTGTAAGTCGCGGGCCTGGCGCAAAGATGAGGTTGCGTGGCAGCCGGCCCAGGGAGCGGTAGATGTCGGCCATGCAAGGCATTCCGTCAAAGGTCCCGAGATCAATGTTCATCAGCGTCGCGATGCAGATCGGCTCGTCCGTCTGCCGGGTGGTCCGCCGTCGTTGCAGGTCCCGCATCAGTGCGAGCAGCCGCGTATCCTGCCTGTTGCCCATGTGTGTCCGCTCTTCTCCTTCCCTGTCAGCAAACTGGTCTCGGCCAAGGAACCTGCTCGATAGGTATGTCCGGAGCTTCGACTCGACGATATCAGGCATTGCTTTGGGTTCCCCGTCGCTGACGAGTGCTGATGCCGGCACGGGCCCGTCCTGGAACTGCACGAAGAGATTGTGCAGCTCGGGCAGCAGTCCCTCTTGCAGAGTCCACAGCCGGCTCATCCAGTCGGAGCAGAGCAGATGACACACGGCTTCGGCTACATTCGTGCCCGATACCCTAGCCAGCCCGCGATCAAGAACCAGGACTTTGGCAGCCCGTTTATACGTGTCGCGAAGGCGCGATATCGACATTTTCCGATGCGGCTTGCTGTGGACCGGAACACACAGAGTGTCAATCCATAGAACCCGGGATTTATGTTGCTGGCCAACGAGGAGTCGGCTCGCCAGGTCAAACAGCCTTCGCAGCTGGCATGCGGGCATAGCATTGGCGTCCGGGTTGCCGAGGCCGTGTGCCCTAATAACGGTAAACCTGAGTCAACGAACCGTCGAAAGTACATGACTTCGACTGAGAGCGGGGGAAGGGGGGGAAGGCAGCTAACCACACGTGGCTGATGGCTACGTAGTCGCAATTCTGCGCGTCGATCAAGTTCACCGCGATTTCATTACCGTCAGAAACTCGCAACTGGATGGCCGGAAAGGACCCCGCGTCAAGCGTGGATATCAGATCCTCGTCCTTGACCACCACGTCGCAACACAGCTCCGCTCCCGGACAGTACGAACCCGCATGCTGCACCGTGAAATCGCCAACCTGTAGATGAGCCTGGAAACATTTCTCGTCGGTGCAAGTCGGATGCGGTTCGGGGTTGACCGATGGGAGGAGGCTGGCAAAGTAGGCGACCGAGGCGTTGCCGTGCAAGACGCCCTGGATGGACGCCATGCACCAGCCGTTGTCGCGCATCTGCTTCTCGAAGAACTTGCCTAGAGACGGGGACATGTGTCTAGTCGAGATGTGTGTGTTGCGTCCCGAGAGCAGCCTGAGGGCCTCGTAGAGAGACTCGACCAGGATGAAGATCGACAAGAGGACGGACGGGGTGAGGTGGGAGTAGTACCACTCATCGAAATTATTCACGACCCAGGCAAGAACTTGAACGACATAGTTCAGTGCCTCCTCTAGCTTTTCGTGCTGCTCCTCGGTGAATGGCAGTTCCTTGGCCGCGATCAGGGCAAAGAACTCGGGCCAGTGCTGTGAGGTCACCGTTTGAATGCCCTTCTCGTCGATGTCGACAAAGCGCTCGAGATCGATGGGAATACCCGATACATCGGAGAAATGATCCAAAAGACCAAAGTACAGCCATTCCTGCAGGATGCTCTCCGCGGTGCGGACTCTCTCTCCGTCGTTGAGCATGGCGCGAAGGTCAGGGGGCTTGTATCCGAGGCGGCCGAGGAAACCGGTGAAGCCCTTGCGATCGTAGGAAACCAGATTCAGGTGGGGAACGACCATTTGCCATTCCATGCAATGATCCGGGATTGGGAGATGGTCCATAGTTCAGTTATCTGCTGGCAATACGAGGTGATGTGACTTGCGGTGGTTATGTGATTACTGCTTACCAGGTAATGCAGGCTTCAGGTTCCAGCGCGACTGTCAGACGATGCATTGGTTGGGTAGAAACCAGAAAGCCTAATGCCACAATCAGCTCTATACGGTAGATTACTAAGCCACCCACCGAGGCTTGTCCGATCCTTCTCGGCTTTGGATATTGTGGTTTGCCGTGAGTATGGGAGTGTCGACAAGGCTCCGCGGACGCTTGGGCAGGGACTTTGCCAAGTAAAAGTCTAGAATTTGCCTCTCCGTTTGACAATCATTTTCATACTTCTGGACAGAGTTCCGTATGGGGCTTATTAGAACGACGTAAATCTTCTGTTTGTTCCGTCCCGCACCAATGACCGGCGTGACAACCATAACGGTGATACACATATGGAACTCAAAGATGCACTCAGACCGATCGAAACACCCAAGTCACCGGCCGAGGAACTCATGCATCTTGCCCATCGCGTCCTGCTTATACTCGTCCAGGTCGAGACCGAAGATAAATGTCCATCGACCACCAAATGCCGCTCGCATCTTGTCTGGATTCAAGCCGGCGTCGGGGTCTTGCCCACACGTGAGAACTCCAGTGTCTCTGCTCGAGTCGATCACCCGCTGGCAGCGAGGCCGTCTCACCGCGTCAAATGCCTGAAAGGCGGCGGCGATCTTGTCGACCGGTCGTGTGCTATCGCTGGGGTCGCTGCTCAGGTTGCTCATCAGATGTCCGAGGATGACGGCGTCTTCAAACGCCTGGCCCGCCCCCGCGCCCTGCCACGGGGTCGTTGCATGTGCTGCGTCGCCCACGATGCAGACACGCCCATTTGCGTAGGTGGGCGTCGACTTTTGCTCCCATTGGGAGTAGCCGTGGAGGTTTGGTTGGTCGACCATGAGCTATGAAATGGATAATGAATCAGTGGTTAGCCATGAGACGAATGTATCCGCCAAGTGACTGGGTTGAATCTGGAGGGAAAAGGTCTGACCTCAATAGCCGCCTTGGCAATCGGTCCATCAAGCCACCCGCTCAAAGCCTCGTTAAGCATCTCCAACGTCAGCGGCCGCTTCCGCTCTTTGGGCGGTTCCTTTTCCACGCAGCAGATGGCGCACTGGACCGTCTTTCCCCCGTCCAGAACGTCGTGCAAGATAAACCCGCCGTCGCCCATCCAGGCGTTCTGGCGAGGCATGTCAAAGTATTGCTCCCCAATCGTCGCTTTGGCCTTCTCAAAGGGGACCAGAACCCTGCAGTCCCACCAGCCGGC
Source organism: Podospora appendiculata (assembly GCA_033675105.1). Taxonomy (NCBI): domain Eukaryota; kingdom Fungi; phylum Ascomycota; class Sordariomycetes; order Sordariales; family Podosporaceae; genus Podospora; species Podospora appendiculata. Next base: position 3,259,865 of record JAULSO010000005.1, on the reverse strand, counting down.
CGGGGAGGGTGCGTGCCGGGCGGCCTCGTCTCCAAGCACGTAGTTGCGCACCGAGCTGAAAATACCGTCTGCGCCAATGACGGCGTCAAATCGCTTAACAGTCCCGTCCTCAAAGCTGACCTCAACCTCTCCATCACCCACGTTGTCTTGGGTGAGAGATGTGAGTTTCTTGTTGGCGTGCAAGAGGGATGGCGGCAGCGGTGCGAGAAGCTCGCGCAAAAGTGCCGCGCGGTGAACTCCCACCCCGGATTCCACTCCCCCGCCCATCTCCACAATGAGAGTTCCGGCTTGGGGCCCAGAGCCCTGGTAGGTTGTCAATATCCGCGTCCTTGGGACCTTTGGGACGTTGGGGTGCCCATCGTACATACCAGTATGGCGCGACTCGAGTTTATGGGAACAGCCCCAGCCCGTGCAAGGAGCTCTGTGGAAGCCGGAATGACCCGTTTGAGGGCATGCAGGGCGTTGCTCGACAGTGCCACCGACGCACCTCGCTCTGAGAACGTGGGTGCAGATTCGTATACATGGACATCGAGGCCGGAAACGTGGAAGAGGGCATTGGCAAGGGTGGCACCGGTCAGGCCACCGCCGATGATGGCGATGCGAATCTTTGTGTCAGCCATGATGGAAGAAGAAACTACAAGAGCAGCCAGAAGAAGTCTTTGGAATGGCCGATGAATGGCGAGCTAGCAGTCGACGAGCCGCGTCGAGAACGTTGTAGAACGGAAGATAAAGGCAAGGTGAAGCAAGCAATGGATGGGGTAAGATATACTATTGCGTTACTGCAAGTCCGTAATATCGGCGAAAGAGCAGGGTGTGGCACTCTGAGGTGACCGGCTTTTCATTGTTGGGATGCGCCGGCGTTTAGAGCCTTGACATAAACTTGTGCATGCAGCTGCACTGTATGCAACGCTGGGGCCCTCACGCAGAAATAGCCGGTGTCGTGCGGCGCTGGCTTGCGCCCTACATGTTGTAATATATATTACTTCGTGTACAGGAATTAATACCACAAATGAATGCATATGCAGCCCGAGGCTTGTGTGACCTTCCCTTTCCTTTCCGTTGAGCAAGAAGTTGGTACATCAGATCTGATCATATGCACGCTGAAGACGTTCTCGCCTGCATCTTCGTGGCAGTGCAGCAGGAGACGAGCACGCCAGGAGGCAGAAGTGAAGCCGTCAATCACAGCACTTTCTAATCGCCGGCTCGGTTGCGAACCTACCTTTTTGCTCGCTTTTGTTCAATGGTCTTCGCCACGAGTGCCTTTCTTTGTTTCTCATTTACCTCAACTAATCACCATTGTTTAGAGTTTCCGGTGCGTATAACACCAGTTTAGGAACACATAGAACATATTCGGTTAGGAAAAAACAAGGGAGATGGTTCTAATAGCTTCCAGAAAATGGGGCACCATTGCCCCAAACTAATACTGTCATATATTTCATTCCCTGTATACCTAAGTACCTAGGTACCTACATGTAGACAACAGTGAGAAGATCCCGGCATTGTACGTCCACCGCCGATCCGGTTCACGCGCTTTTCATTCCCACAACCCCGGGTTGAATATACCCTCCGCCAAATCGCTTGACTCGTCAAACAACGTCCTGAAACTTGCCGCCACCCAGGTAGTTTACGCTTTTCAATTCAGCAGGGAAACTCTCACCAGTTTCGATACTGCGGGCCGACACAGAGAAATCCGAGGCGCCATGGTTCCCATTACCGCCTTGCTTATGATGGGAGACATCAACCGTCTGTTTTAGAATGATGGGCCGTGATCCTTCTGTGCGGGAAATGGTCTTGAGGAGCCCGAAGCCGGATGCCCACGACAGGTTCCGAAACAAGACCTGGAAAACCGGCAAGCAAGCGGCTAGAATGGCGACCCCACACTCGATCATGCCCCAATACAGATACTCTGTGATGGTTACTGGCCACGGGGTTAGATGTGAGAAACATGTCGAGCACAGGTCGAGTGAGTGAAATGAAACGGGCACGCATACAGATACCATCATCGTCGGGGTCGAATCCCCCTGAAACCATTCTCGCTGTCATGATCAGGCGGAGTAGGGAGGCCACGATTGCCCTGAACAAGTCAGTATCGATATGCCGTCATGAGTGTTCTTGGAAGGTGGAGACGAACACTGATCCCAGAACGAACACCGCTGTGGCGGTGAACTTGTGTTTTCTGGACAGATTCAAGCGCCAGATCTAAGAATTATCAGCACTATTGTGTCAACACAGGCCTCTCATATTGAACGTAGAGCAGAGATGAGAAATGCTAGATATCGTAAGCCTCTGCCAAATGCGGGACTCACCACTGGAATTGGAACGCAGACAACCATGACATCCGTGACAAAGTTCGTGATACAGAGCGCGAGGTCAATATACGACGTCCCGGGACAGTGAGCCTCCAGATCGACGGCGGAGTGGAAGAAGGCCCAAAAATCGAGTCGGCACTGGAAGAGGTTGGCAAGGAAGAAAGCCACCGTCCACATCCCAACAAAAACGTTGAACAGAATAAGAAGGACGTAAGTTCTGCTTTGTGTGGAGGTGAAGAAAACGCGGAAGTAAAACAGCACAATGCTCAATTTCACGCAGCCAAGGGCCAAGGGAAGCATCAGGATATAAGCGAACTGGACCTGGAGGCAGTTACATGCTGTCAGCTTGATGTCTATACCTAGGTAGGTATTGTGGTTCAGTTGCAGCAGTCTGTACGCTTGTGTGTGATACTGACTTTGAACGTCGTGGTTGTCTGTGGAGTGACTAGCTCAAATGGGTTGCCGTCAAAATCTGCCGGAATCACGAGGGGGTGAGCTAGCGCCTGTTGAGACACTCCAAAGACGAGATCAATGCAGATTCCGGCCGTCAACAGCTTGTAACATCGCGGTAAGTGTTTGAAATCGTAACTAGAACTCTTGAGAGGAAGGGGGATCCATACAGTGGCAGGAAGGATAATCCAGTCATCTGCTTTGAGGGGCTGCTTTTGTCTTTTCCGCGCGGACAAACGCAGCAGAACCGAGATTATGTCGATGATGACGAGTGAAATGCTCGCGGCGATGACATGGCCTGGGGTTTGGTAGTATGCTTGCGTCGGTGACATTTCGAGTGAAGGGAAGAGGGCTGGACCAATGCTTGGTAGTTCAAGTGACGGTGAGCGGATCAATCGTGTTTTCGGTGGACTGGCACGAGCCCAATATGAAATTCACAGTTTTGAAAGCGACAACGAAACCGCCAGGTAAGCATGAAAGGCTCGTTTTAGGGGTGGAGACGAAAACCCAGGCATGGCATCGCCAAGTTGGATTGAAAGACTTGTCTTCAGCATCCATGTCTCCAAAAGAAAGGCCCACCGATAAGGTGACAGCCAATAAAACAACCAGAAACGCAAGCAACTGGTAGGGTAACATGTAATTACCGTGACATGTACAGTGGTGTCCTTCACATGATGATATATTGCCCCAGTCTCTGCCGGCATCCGGTCACTATGGATGGCTGTTTCCCTCCCCAGAGGTAACTACCTGGTATGTACCTCGACCTCACCAATGGATCCTATCAAGGATCAGGTATGGCTGAACAGCTTGCCTTACTCTATGGTGTGTAACATTGCTTCCCTGCCAGTAAGAACTATACAAAAGAATTTGTTCTTGAGCTGCGTGATAGGATGCAAGAGCAAACCTGACGGACTCCACCAACTGCCGAATGATTGTGTTCTGCGCCAAATAGGCACGGCACGGCCCGCCCTTAGTCTCGGTCTCGGTCAAGTTGCATCTGGATATAGCCGGCCGCCGTCTTGCTTTATCAGTCGCCGCATTACGACCTTGCACAGAGGAAGCAGCATCACGGGAGGTCTCTTGTGTAACAAATTCGGCGGGTTCCACGACTATTGCCGCGGTGAAGACGCATCTTAGCTTTGTCCCACGGTTGCATTTGCGGCGTTGCTGTGTACGAAGCCACCCAAGTCCCTACATCGGTTACAGAATATTAATTTGTATTGGCTTAGACGTTTGTTGGCGGCGATCTTGTTTAGACTAATTACTTGTAAGCACAAGGCCACACGCTCGCAATGGGTCTGAGTGATGAACCGAAACTCCCTACATGGCCGCACGTTGTACCACCTACCTCAAAGGACTACAATATTCTCGCTGTTACTTGCCTTTCCATGTGCATGTTTTTCTTCCCGTGGCCAAACGCTCGAGGGTGATTGCAATGGACAAATGAATCCGGGTCCTGCTATTCAAGCAAGGTGGGGTCCAGGCGAGAGGAAGTTTGTTGGCTCCGAAGTTTAATATAAAACCGCTGAGGTAATGGATCGAAAGATTGCAACGTAATTACTCATTGGCCCTCGTTAGATTGCTGACCGAGATTTAGGGAATTTGTCGGCCTAGAACGTAGTTATCTTGTTGCTATCATTCAGAGTGTCCGTATTCGCATCACTTCCCAGAGTTGGCTTTCATGCTTGTATTGATGCGCTAAAGATAATTATCCGGGTACTTCAAAGAGTGAGCACCAATCAATTGAACTACACTGCGAAGAGATACACTACCTAAACTAACACTAAAAGCAACGATATCGCGGTCAGGGTAGATGTCTAAGGTAGCTAGTGAAATGCACGTGTTTCCAGGTTGTTCCTTTAGCGCCTAATGGATGCTTCCAAACGAATGCCGCAGATTGGGGTGAACCGCTATTCGCGACGAGCTCCAATCCTCGATGGTACTCCACTTCACGCACGTCGACTTGGAGTTGGATTTTGGTACTACCATGTTGGAGACTGAATCTCTCCACGCGAATGTGTAAAGGGCAGAGTTGCCGTAGCACATTACAGTCAGCCGAAGGGACTCGATGCAATGGTCTGGTCACGGAGGCGCGACGAACTTTGTTAGTTTTGGTGTTGGATCTTGGGCGGAATGTGTGTGTTTGTGAAGCCGTTAACACACCTAGATGTTGTCGAAAATATTCATCTTGCACCTCTGTAAGATTCTTGGGATAATATCGACCTTGGAAAAGGAACAGCCTTAACTGGCGCTGGAATCGAGGTCGTCGGTGTTAGACAATGGTATTTGGCATGGAAGAGTCGAAGGAATTGAAGGGATGAGCAATATGAAACGGAACAACCATACAAGGCAGTGTAGCTCATGGTAGACGCCAAGTGATGCGGGATATCCACCATCGCTCATCTCAACTACGTTCCCGAATGTCTCTCCAGATCTTTCAAGCTCGTCATGGGTAGCTCGGAATATCGAAGCTATAATGCTGTCAGAGATTTCTCTCGTTGAATAATTAACTGATCCATGCAGGTGAATGTGGGATGACATAGGAAAATGAAGGGGCACCCACGTTTCAGGAGTTCTCCCCAAGCTTCATCTTGTTCTTCTGTCGGTTTCCCATGATACTTGCTCGGTTTGTGATCTAATGCTGTGTCCTCGATCATTTCGTAGGTAATGACATCTTGGACAGGGGCTGCAGCAAGGTCAACGTCAATCGCAGACAACACAAGGTCGGGAGGTGCATGTTGTTTCGTGGGTAATTCGGGATTTGAAAGCCTTACACCACGTTCGACCCTTCATCGGTATGGTGGGAGGTTCATGGCTCGCCGGAATCAAGAGCAAAAACAACAGGGTAATGATGAGAATATGAAGTATGAGGCCATAAACGCGTCCAAAAGTGGAGGGCTGTGTCCGGATATCGCGTGCAGTTTTCATGAAAGAATAGGGATGGTCCTTCTCCAAGTCAGGCAAACCGGGACACTCTGAGTTAGCAAAGGCTTCATCGGCGGTGTGAATCTCCGAGAATGACATGTGGGATTTTGGCAGGACGTCTGGGGGGTTGTGAGTGCTCAAGTCAACAGGCGACAACGCGAGAAGGTCAATGAGTTCCAAGGTCGAGTGATTTTAAATTTGACATCGAACATCAGATTGCTAAATGTGAGCCATCTTCACCCCCAACCAAAGTGGGCGACTTTTACATGGAAATGCCCTCTTCTGTGACACCTACTTAAATTGATAGGGGCAGAGTGCGGCGCCTTGCAGTGAGATTGACCTTTGACGGCTAGGAGACCATGGTGTGTCGCTCTGGACGTCAGTCTCCAGAAAGGATATATTAATTAATTACTTCTTGCGTAGCATCACTGCTCTCAGTGCGTCGGTTGGTTAATTTGCGTTGAGGGATTTCCAGCGGTGTTGCAAGGTTCGATTCCATCCGGACTCCTTCCAAAGTCATGCCCTCCATGGTATCCCAGGTACCTGAGGCACTGGGTAGGTATCTAGGATCAGGTACTATCAGATTGGCACTGCAGTTCAGATAAAAGCTGCATACATGTAGCACAGTAGCAAGCAAGGGCATTTCGTGATGATCAACATGGGGCCCCAAAACACATAAATGAATATCTTCGCACATTTAAATCTATGATGAAAGAGACCATGAACAGTAAGGTTCAACGAAAGCAACCTGACTTTGCTGAAGCCAGTGCCAACTTCCACCTCCTGAACCACCGCACAAACACAAAGAACAATGCAGATCCACAAATGGTCCATGTTCCTCCTTGCCCTTGTCGCCAAGCTGACCACCGCTGCACCAATCCAAGCGGGTAAGAACTCCGCAATAACGACCTCCATCCTTTCCAAGCTGCCTACCTATCGAGTCTAATTCCTAACACAAGGTGGTACCATCGAGGCCTCGCGTACTCGTGACGTGAACGCCGACGCCACCGCTAACCACTGCGAGTCTGCCGTGGATCGCCCAACCGCCGAGTACGAGAAGGAGAACGCTTGTTTTTGGTGATGAGATGTTCGATGGGTTCGTAGTTTACGGGGCAGAAATGGGACAATCCGCGCGCGTGAGGGAGCAGGGTACCTGTACAAGCTGAGACGGGACGCGGAAAATACCTTGAACGTCAATGGCCAAGGTTCCTGGGTCTGCAATTAGTGCTTGACCATTGCCCAGTACCCCTCAACATTACCAAGTCAACGGCTAGTTTACGGTACAAGGACTTTAGAAATACAGGACCTTCACTTCTTGATCATGCACTCCTCGGTTATCCACTACTGTTCATTACCACACTGCTCGAGTCATGGACCCAGTCGTATGCCTGATATGCACTTGTCGCTGCCTCATATCATCTCAGGGTGATGTTTCCCACTCGCGAAACACAATCAAGCCGAAAGATTCATGCAAGGACAGAGTCCTGCAGGTTGTTTTTACCAAGAAGATAAGGCTCTCCTGCGGCGCGAAGCTAGGTGGTTTCCTTGGTATCAATGTTGGCTGTGTAACGCCGGCAACGAGGTCAACGGGTCCGCAATCTACGCCCTGGAGATTAATATATGTACGAATCAACATCTCCTGTAACACGACCAACCAACGCCGGATTTCTAACCAGACTATCAAGCCTAACAGCACGGCACAGTATATTGTCTTGTGTCGTCCACAACAGTCCCTGCGTCATCAATCAGAGCCGTGAGGGTCGCGTGTTTTCCATAACCTGCCCCGACAATGTATGTGCATTAACATGCGTCAACCCCGACAGAGTCCCAGCTTTGATTTGAAGGCCATTCGCCACTTTTGGTCTTGATGGTATCTACGTAAATTCAGTCCTTGGCTCGAGCAAAAGTGGTTGGCACTTCAACTCGGCATCTTTGCAACCTGGCTGTGCCGGTTTCCACAACTTCCCTAAGTCCAACGTGCATCTAGGTGACGGTCTTGTACGACGCCTTTGCCGCCGTTGAAATTGACTTTGCTCGCCGTTGATGCTACCCCTACTTTATCGGAGCTTAGATTTCCTCCACGGCATGCATTCCGGCGGCAGGACGAAACCAACAACATGCAGTGAACGCGATGCGTTGGATGCAGCCATCTGAACACACTTGTCCGGTCCGTGCCTCGCTCCGTGGGGTGTAGCTGTTAATCTCACTCTCAACCCTTCGCTCCTTGTCTTGTTTTCTCCTGCTTGTGCCCCTTGTACACATCTTGCGCACTGGTTGTTGGCATAATACCCGACATTTCTGGTTCTGATTGCATTTGCTCAAGGCATCACCATTGCCAACACGACCGCCCTGCATCCACCCTTACCTTGCACAAAATACCAGCCGGGCCACTAATCCCATATGCGAACGTCCTGCGCTGTGTCATCTAGATGTAGATGAGGGGACACAGCCTGCACCCCGCTGGACGACACATAATACTACCCGGTGTCAGTTGGCTACTGAGTAGCGCAGCCAGGGTGCCTCATGCCCTCGCTGTTCTGGCACGCATGTCCAGCCAGCCGGTTGCGTTGTTGGGGCGTCGATATCACGGCGTTAGCTGCCATTGTCAGCCACGCGATCTCGTCCGCTACGCCCCCAGCCAGCAGAGGGTGTAGTGGGTTCATAGAGTGCACCCTGACGGTCTCCAGAAGATGATCCGTTGGCTTTTAGCTGTAGGTCAAATCTGCACTGTGCCGTCTAGTCATTTCAGGCTGGATGGTCGCCAAAGACTGGTTGATGCTTCTGGTTTGCATGTACTTCCGGGTGGTCGGACGTCAGATTATTATTGTATTTCCCGCGGCGGCCTCAAGGATAATCATGCCTTCTACCACTGGCAAACACAACAGAAAACGTGGACGAAGCGAGCGGGTGATGGAACAGTCCCCTTGCGTATTAGAGCATGATATTATTGTGAAATCACGTCCAGTTCCTCCCGCTTCCCGATAATCCAACTCTCCATCCCAGGTATCATCAAATGCAAAATCGTCACTGCGTGGAAACGCTTGCTAATGTATGTTTTGTGACCAATCTCCCCATCCGTGTTAAATATCATCCTCCAACTCCTTTCCTTGCTCGTCTCAAATGTTGTTTGTCCATCTTCCCACTTACACGACAGCGGTTCGGCGGACTCCGCCTCGGTGAGATAGGTCCCAAGAGTAAACCACATTAAAGAATAGTAGGAAGCTAGGTAGATAGGGTTAGAGTTAGCAATTGCTCGAGTATGTAGCAGGAATCTTTCTAGAGGGGCATCATGGAGTTGGGTCGACGTACAATGCAATAAAGCTGAATGCCTCGACGGTGTGGGCCAACGCGCTGTCACCATAGGTATAGTCCTGGGCGGTGAAGACGACCGCAACAAGCCACAGGTAGGAGAAGATGACGTTGAACAGCAGGATGTACCCGGGATATGTGCCGAGGAAGAAGGCGACGAGGAAGAATGCGACGGTCAGAACGGCCTGGAGGTGGTTAGCAGTTTATACTTTTTTAGATGGACTATGGGCTCATGTCTTGGCCAAACTTACTATGACTTCCTCATATATGGTGTGATCGCTCGGGTGGTCGTTGCTGACGGAGATGAAGTACGACACGATGCCCATGACAATCACGGCCGAGATCCAGATGAGGGCATTGCTGATGGTCAGGAAGGGGGCAAGACCGGTGCGCTCGCGTGTCGTAACGGCCATGGCGTCTCGTAGTCGGAACGACTGTGTGGATAAGGTCGTAGTAGGTTTGGTGGATGGCTTGAGCTGTGATTTCGGCAGTGTTCTGCTTTGTGCGATCAGGAGGAAAAGAGAGCAGAATGCGCGATTCCACGTTCTGGTTCTTATACAGACCGCAAATGCATTTCAGGACAAGCACTACATGCAAGTTCAATGCAAACCTGGAAGCCGGTTGGACACCACGTCAACATTCTTCCACTGACGAATCAGTGGCAGCGACGAGCTGTTCAACCTTGATAACCACCCAAATCTCAGATCCGTACGTGAATGCTCATGCAGTCAAACAAGCAGCGCGTGATGTGGTGACGGTTTGAGCCACTGACGGCTTATCCAATGGCAAACGGCACCCCAGCAGTCGTTAATGCAATGCGGATCCCAGCCAACTAAGGGGGAAGAGATTGTCTGACGTCGGACCAATATCGTGAGGCTGGCCCGGCCGAGAGAATGGCGACGATTGCGCGCCACGACTGACAAATGTGGAAATGAGCGGCGCCACAGGAAAACCCGAAACTTGCAGACGGCGTTCTCCTGACCACTCCTTCAAGATCGACTACGTCATTGCGTAGCGGCCTGCGGGACAGCACATCGGCGGCATGCTGCTCATTGGCCGCCTCTGTCTTGCACGAGCCATGATCCTCTCTCCCAGGCGAAGACAAGAAATGTCCGTGTTTCTCGTCCACGCCGTCGAAAGCCGTGTCATGATGTTTTTTGAACCGGATGTTGACGTATTGGGTAAGAGGCTTTGCAATCCAACGATGCCGGCAGTGTACTGCATGAGACTAGTGTAACAGGCCGTTGGACGCCGGGATCTGCAAGCCTGGAAGCCTGGAAGGCATGCCAAGATTTGGGATATGCCATCCGCCAGCTGACAGGATATGGATGGAATCCCAAGTTTCCACGTATGCACCGATACAATACCAACTACACTCAGGGGACAAGGTCATCACGACCCTTCCATCTCGGCCCGAGCCCCCGTTCGGCGGTCAACTGCTTTTGTTTAGACCGCACCGGCCCCTGAAATGCCAAACAACGACCGTGACCACTGCCAATCAATCAACGAAGGTGCAGCCGCGGTGCAGGTCTTGAATTTTTTTTTTGTTTCCATTCAATGCTTGTATGATATTTCCCGCTTCGGTATAACCAACACGTGCCTACAAAGACAGCACACTTCTGAGCACCTTCTCCAAGCTTCCTTCTGGGTCATCGACCATGCCTTTGGACCTCCACGCGACAAACCGATCAGGGCGGACAACCACACACCCGTCCTCCTCGACCTCGCGCTTCCGCGCCCAGTCGAAATACACATCCTCATAATCCTGCTTCCACCCAATCAAGTAGGTTACAACGTCCACGCCCAGTTTCTTGGCGACGTTCTCGGCAGCCTGCTTCCACGCCTGTCCGCCCGGACCGGTGAACAGACAAAACCGACCGTGCCCCGCCAGATCGATCGTTGATAGCTTCCTGCCCGGCAACCGCGTGTTCAACCACGCGTGCGGCAGGCGGCGACCGGGGAAGGTGGTGACCTGGTGCGTGCGGACAGTGTCCTCGGGTGCCGGCGGCGCCTCGCCCTGGTCGGCCTGGTACACGGCGCTGGAGACGTACCGCTGGTTCATCTCTATGCCGAGGCCGTGGTACTCGGTGTCGGTGTTCTCGATGCCGCGCTGGAATTCGGCGCGACGCTTGCGCCCCTTCTCGCCCGGGTCGTCGAACTCGGCCAGGATCTGCCTGCGCTTATCCGCGTTGGGCTCCATCATACCCAGCGTCTCCAGCCACAGGGCGTGGTCGCGGAAGCCCTGGTTCGCGCGGGTGATGATGTCCACGCCGACCGGCTGACGCTCCTTGCTGAAGGAGTCGAGCAGCGCGGGACCCGCCTTGCCCGCCATGACGTGGTCGATTTTCCATGCGAGGTTGAATGCGTCTTGGATGCAGGTGTTGGATCCCAGTCCGTTGAACGGTGGGTGGCGGTGAGTTGAGTCGCCGAAACAGAATCTGATTTCGACGCACAAATGCCTGTCAGTAGACAGATGCAAGACAAGGAAGTTGGGCAATATGAGTGAGGGAGCAATCCACTTACACGTTGCCATCCGAGTAGTACTCGGCCACGATTTCATTGATCCACCACTTGCTTACGCTTAGCAGCTTGACGTCGACCGAATCGTCGCCGATGGTCTGTTTAACCCTCTTGATGTACTCGTCTTCGCTCGCGCTCATTACGTCCGCCGTGACGTCGACACCGGGTGTGGGCATGAAGATGAACATCCACTCGTCCCACGGGCGGACCATGCGCACGAGGCACGCCCACCCCCAGGCCGGGTAGTCGCTCTCGTCGGGGCGCATCACCCAGTGCAAGTTACCGGAGCGGTTCTCCACGAGGTGCGACAGGTCGGCCTTGACAAAGACGTTGAGCGCCAAGCCCTGCCCGGGCTTCTTGATCATCGGTATGCCCAGGTCGCGCACCACCTGGCTGCGGGCGCCGTCGCAACCAAAGACGAAGCGCGACTGGATCTTGTACGTCTTGTTGAGGAGCTCGTCGTGGACTTCCGAGATGATCACGTCGCGGGAGGGGCGGGTCATGGTGACGAACTTGGTGTTGAAGCGAAGAGTCCAGCCCTGGTGGACTGCTCGCTTTGTGAGGATGGGCTCCAACAGTGTTTGCGGCAGGTCAGCGTGGCTGCAGGGGCTGGCAGATTGGTATTGTCCCTGTGAATGATGATTAGACTCTGGAGTTGAAGTCCAGACCCGGCCCCGAGTGACTGCTTGCCTTCCGCTTGGGGTCGTGGCCCCATGAATGCGCACGCGCGAATTCCTCGCCGGCCATGGACCGGCACCACCTCGTATGCTCCATGTGGCTGCTGTGTGTAGCCACGTCGGTGCATTCCTTCTCAAGCCCAATGTCACGCAGGCACTCTGCCAGACGAATCAGTAATTATCCTCGTTCATCCTAGATGGTCTGTCTGAATTCGCGGATTTACCGAGAGCCGCCATGTTGGTGATGTGAGCCCGTGGCGTATCGGCCGTCCCTGGGGCGGAAGCGATGATTATACCCGTCCTGCCTGTAAGAGGTCGAGTCTTGTCAGCACTCGCTCGGTTTCAAAGCCGCCTCGTGCAGCTGCGTGATTACTGACATGTACATACCATGTGCGCCAAGAAAGCAAGCCAACGAAGCTCCAGCTGGGCCGGCCCCAACGATCAACAAATCGGTCTTGATGACATCTGAGTCGGCCATATCTACTGTTATGAGAAACAAAAGAAGCTACAGGGGCAATGATCAACGTGAATAAACTTTGATAAGTTTGCGGTATTTGCCTTGGTCCGCCGTTGAACATCGAAACCTGCAAAGTCGAGTTTTATACTCCAGGTCCCTCGTCGCCCTGGGGCGCCCCTCTAAACTAGTGCGCGACGTCTCCGCTAGGCCGCTTGGCCATGAGTTACAGTGGTCACAAGGGTTCCGCGAGACGGGATATCGGGTGAGTCAAGGATGACCAATCTTCCTCCATTCTCCATCCCGCCGTGGTGTCGGTAAATGCGTGGAGATGTTCGGCTGCTGGATCGCCCTGCTAGTCACCATTTGAGTTTAAGTGCGGGAGTGCTTTGCGGGGTCTGGGGATAATGCTCCAGAGCGGTGGGCCGTCAAGTGGAACAGGTCGCGATCGGGGGCTTGGAGGGGAAGCTGTGGTAAAAAGGTATCTACCGATCGGATGTCCTGTCTCACGAGGGCGAAGGAGGCGAAGATTATTTTGCAAACTTCGAAGCCTTGTGGAACTACCTGGACACCTGATATTATCGTTTGTGTTGACCATCAACACCATGTTTGGAAGTGGCCATGTCAATTAAGCCGAGGTGGAGGTGAAGTTGAGGTGTGCAGGGTGTGGAGCTCAGGGGTTCAGGGGCTCAGCCAGGGTTCACTCAGGGGTCCCAGGGCAAGTGGTTTACCCCGCGGGCTAGCTGCGTCATGGTGACACAGGCCACTGCATTCTCACTCGCCCAAGGCCATCTCCAGGATTTCCGCGACCTGTTCCACGCGACCGATGGCAACAGGATTCGTCGGGATATCGCGGTCGGTCATGGCATTCCTCGCCAGGTCCCGCAGCTGGTCCCTCCCAACACCAACATCCCTCAGACAGGCCGGCATGCCCAGCTCGTCGACAAAGGCCGCGACCACATCGCCCGCGCCCGCCGTGTCGCGCGACAGACCCCTGCGCTTCAGCGCATCCTCGACCGTCGGGTCGCTCCAGAACACGTCGAGCACTTTCCGCTGCCGCGCGACCACCCATGCATCACCATTGTCACGATTCCACCGCAGCACCGACGGCAGCATCACGCAACTCGTCTCGCCGTGGCCGACTCCCAATGGGCCCAGCTGATGGCCAATCCCGTGGCTGGCGCCCATCGACACGCCGCTCTGGAACGCCCGGAACGGCTCGATGACGCCCAACATTTCGCTGCGCCGCGCGTCGAGATCGTTTGGATGGCGCTTGGTAACGAGCAGGCTCGGCAGCAGCAGAGACAGCCCCTTGACCAACCAAGCTTCGACCTCTGCCTTCCGGCTGTCCTCGCCCTCGCCCCCGCCCTCGCCGGGCCGGAACCACAACGAACAGAGTCCCTCGACGCAGTGATCGATAGCGCGCATCCCCGAACTCAACCACACCCTCTCCGGCGTCGACACCGTGAGTGCCGGGTCCAGAATCACAAGCTGCGCGCCGCTGGACGGATGCCGAAATGCCGACTTGCGGTGGTTGCGCGCGTCGGTCGCGCCGCCCGAGGTGTTGTACTCGCCGCCCGACAGCGACGTGGGGATGTTGATGGTGGGGATGGTGCAGGCCTGGAGTGTAGCGCGTTGCTTGGGGTTTGCTCCGATGTGCAGCTTGTCGAGGGCATCGAGGGTAAAGGCGCTGTTTGCTACTGCAAGGGCCGCCACCTTGGCCCCGTCCGTGAGGGACCCGGCGCCGAGCGTGACGATCAGATCGGCGGCAAGGTCGCGGAGGTCGGCGGCGACCTCCAGCACGTCGGTCCAGGGTACATGCGGTCGAATGCCGTACCGCACCCCAACCACGCTGTCGCCTAGGGCATCCTTGAGGTCGGTGAAGCTGCTCGTCTTGCTGATGGAGCTCGAGACAATGATGTATACCCGTTTGGCCCCAAAGGTTTCTGCGGCATGGTGTTTGCAGGCCTGCGCGAAGGGGAGGCCGATGGAAACAAACGGCTTTGGCTTCAGCGCCTGGAAATACGTCTCACCCTCCAGCAGCACCATGGTAGGTCTCTCGAGTCACAACGAGTGTTGCGCAAAGCTGTTCTAAGGCGCTTTTCCCTTCCTTTTTTTCCTTCCTTTTTTTCCTTTCCTTTCCTTTCCGTCGTGCCTCGCTCTATAAACACCCCGCAAGTCCGTTCACGGATATACGTCCCCCTCTTTCTTGCCCCCCCTGCACCCCTCGGCTTACCAACCAATGGACCAGGAGATCCGGCATTCCCCGTTCACGTGCCGGTGGGTAACCTGGGAGGGGCCGTGTGGTACACGTAAGGCTCCGGAATTTGCATGTGCTGTTTGGTGTTGGGGCACCGACACTGGAGTTCATTAAACCCAAACGCGCGAGCATGGTGGACGTTCATCCAGAGGCCGTGCAATATTACAAGAAACCCCATGCCTCCATCAAAAGTATGGTACCACCCAATGCCAGTTCTTTACACCCACGGGTCCCCCCCTCACCACGAGCACAGCATGATGGACTGGTATTCTTGCGCCTGGTGGTCGTCGACAACACAGCTGCCCGCAGGCCCAATAAGAGTGCCGTTGGTCCCGGTCGAGTCGCGACAGCTCGCCGGCGCCCACTTGCTGCACCGGAGCACCATGTCGCTCTTGGCAAAGCTGCACGAGCTGTCGCCGAACACGGTCACGCCCATCAAGCTATCTGGCACCCACGCCGTTTGTCCCCCCACGAGCATCCACGTCGGCGGGTCGAGACACATTGTCGGGAACCCGCCGTCGTAGCCGTATAACGACTGCGACGAGGTCCCGCCCAACATGATGTGCCAGAAGTACATGGCCCACTCCGGCCCATCTGCGCCGGGCGTGGGCTGCGGCTTGGCGATTGGGCCGGTCGTGGTCGCGGTTGTGGCGGCGGACTCCTCGTGGGTACCGGTGGAGAGGAGATAGCCGCCCCAATTGGCGTCGCCGGGCTTGGGGAGGTCGGCCGTGTAGATGGGCCAGATGGGCGTGTAGGCCGGCGGCTTGGGGCAGCCCGAGGGCTTGTAGGTCGTTGTCGTCATGGCTGTCTGGCCGCATCCCACGCGGGGGACGACTCGGTCGAGGTGCAGCTTGTTTCCATTGTTAACGAACCTGGCGGTGCGGACAGCCCGCAGTGCACTGTCGTGTGGGTGATGGTGTTGCTCGACGAGCAGGTGGGCGTCCTGGTGCTGCTAGGGTTGCCGCCGGGGTAGTCTCCATTGTCGCCTTTGGAGGGCGTGGAGCCGCTTGGGCAGGCGAGCCCGATGCATCCTTTCGGGTTGTCGTCACCGGTGTTGGTGTCTCCGTCGTCGTTGCACGTAGCGCAGCAGTGCGAGCAGCAGTTCATGCAAGAGCACCCTTTACGGTCGCAGTCACTGCAGCTGTCTGTGCACACCTTGCCGTCTCCACACCCGCCGATTTTGGTGCATGTCGGGGTTGCGGAGGATGTGCTGGTGAAGCTGACCACGGATTTTGAGCTCGTGATCTCGGGCCACGTTGTGGTTGCAGGGGGTGTCGATGTGATGTAGTATGTAAGCGAGTTGCTGCCACTGGTTGGTGACACCTCTGGGGGCAGGCCAGCGGTGATGGCGGCTACGCAGAAGATGGACGGCGTGATGGTGTACGTGGCGCTGTTAATGGCACCCAAGGTAATGTTGAGGTTGAACAGTGGGATCTAATTAGCACATGCTCGTCAGCTCCAAGTCGTGTCTGTGGTCTTGTCTGTGGTCTTGATGTCGAGGCAGTCTAGCACATACCTTATCTGTGGTGATCGGCGCAAACGTCAGGGTTGTGACGGTGGTGCTACTCGTTCCGATCACCTAGCTCTGCGTCAGAGTCTGGTGAGTGGCGGACAGCTTAGTGTTGTCGGCGTCGGGAGGGTGTACGGGGGCAAGACAATGACCCAAGGCGGTGGACACCCAGCTACCGGCGTGGAAGCAAGGTTGGTCCAGATTGACGGGTCAATGAATGCCGGTGCGCCGCTACCCCCGTTCGCCGGTTTCTGGTCGCAAGCGTCGGGTGGGCAGTACCCTCTGGGACACGCAAAGCCACAAAGACCCTAATCGTTGACGCCGCTGGCAAAGGCGAACCCGACAGTATCAATGAGTTCGGGCGGAGGGACATTCAGCACCCCCGTGGCGGTGCAGGTGCATAGCTGAGACGGACACATGCGGTAGTGGCAGGCATATTGACAGAGACCTTCGCAGTTCCCGGTGCCCGTGCCAGAGATGCAGGTTGGGGGCAGGAAGCGGGAGACAGTCGGGACTGTCAGGGGCACCTTCACGGTCCCGCAGGCGTTGGGTGGACAGTAGCCGAGGTTGCAGTCAAAAGCACACCAGCCCGAGTAGCTTGCATCCTCGCCGGCAATGGGATAGTCCTCGACGTCGGTGTCGTTGGGCTTCTTCTTCTGTGTACCCATGGCCTTGCACAGGCATGCACCCAGGGGGCAGTATCCCAAGCCGCAGGCGAAACTGCACAGACCGTCAAAGTTGTTGGCGCCGCTGCCCCTGACGCAGACCTTCTTCTGCTGGAGCCAAGGAATGGCAATGACGTCTTGGGTCGAAAGCGCATTTCCCACCCAGGCATTCCAGTTCACCAGGTTGTTAGTGCAAGCTGTCGTGATGAGCGTGCCGGACTCTGTCGCAAAGACTGCGCCGTTGCGAGACAGGGAGACCACCACGGGCCCAGTGCGGCCATTGAACGAGACGTTGCCGTGATAAAGACCCGTTTCACCATCCGGTGTGTCACTGCAGGAGCCTGTCTGGGACACGCCGCCGATGCTGACGCTGACACTGGCCGGCGAGCTGAGGAGCGCACTGTAGAACACGGCGTCGGACACCACCTCTGTCGCTGGAAACTCGAATTGGAGTTGTGATGCTGTAGTTCCGACTGTCTGCCCGTTTCCACAGCTCGCCGCCGGGTTAAGCTGGTACCAGAACACGATGCCTTCCTTCGTGAAGTAGGTCATGTTTTGGACATACATGCTGATGGAATACGGCAGGAATATGCGCCATGCGTCGTGGGGCATGTCCTGTACGTAGTTGAGTGGTGCGCTCTTCAGAGCACCCAGAGCGTTTGGTCTGATGGGGCCGATGTAATGGGACTCGCCTTGATGACATAAGGCTTTTGTCAGTTGTCGGTACCGGTCATGATCAGCTGGGGGTTCGATGGGATCACCATACCGTAGTCGTTCCAGCCGATGATTTCCACCCAGTCTGGCTGCACGTACAAGACCTCTTGCCAACGGTCAAACCAGAGGTTGTCACCCCTAAGGCACGGGCGTCAGTCAAGACCGTTCTGGTTATATGGGTAGCTCTCCAGTGCTGACTTGGATTTGTTTCTGGTATGGAACTGCAGCGGAAATGATATACCTCCAGAGCCAGTTCTTTTTGAATTCTGGCAGATTTGTATAGAACCAAGGCGACACGGGCATCATGTATGGCTTTCCATTCAGGTACTGAAGGTAAGACGCATCCACGTATGTATCCATGTTCTGGGGACCTCAAGGCCGTCCGGTGTAGCGGTAGTATGAACCCCAATATGCGTAGTCTCCGATGTACGAAATGACTTCCGCCTGCGGCCAAGGCCCATGGGTGGCGTTGTCGAAGGAAAAGAATAGCTGAAAGCCCTTGTTGTCGGCAGCGGCAAAGGCTCGGCCAACTGATACGCTGTTCATGGAGTCATTGTACCCAATGTTGAGCGCAAAGGCGGTGATGTTGGCATCTTTGGCCAGCTGAATGTCGTCTTCCCAGTCACTGACACTGTAGTCGGCAGCATTTGAAACCTACAATATACAAATGCATTAATGACCAATTATGTTCCTGATTGAAGTGTAATAGCAACGGAGGTTGTTGGTGAGCGTTACCATGAAATGCGCAAACACAGCTTTGGAATCAACGTAGGGGATAACCGTGAAACTCAACAATACAAGCGTGAAAAGAAGCCGAGTAAACATCTTAATTGCTGAGCATAAATGTGGAAATGGATGGATGCGGCTTCAGCTCTCTTCCATTTACAGAACTTGCCTGCGTCAAGAACAAACGGCAGTCAGGGGGTTTGCTATCATTTGAAATGATGACCACAGCAGAGAGCATACGAAGCGGAGCGTAGCACCTTGAACCAAACCTCGGTTCTAGTCTTTTGCTGTGTTGGATAGTCCGCCTCCGATCATCTTAGTCAGTTGACTCAGAGCGGATAAGAACAAATACACCGAACGGGCCGGAGTCTTGAGCATGGCCAACTCAACCGCTCTCGTGAGACGTGGAATCGAATTTTATCGGAAGCACACGTGAAGTATCACGATGAAGGTGCACTCGACACATGAGTCACCGGTCCGCACGTAAATGAATGAGATAAGGTAGAAGCAAAGGTCAATTGTCTGGAGGACCTATGTTGGATCTCCGAGATGTTTTCACAGAGTTGAGCACAAGAAAGATAATAAAGTCAATCGCCGGACAAGATATCCGGTGGAAGATAGATGTTATCCGGTGGAAGATAGATGTTATCCGGTGGAAGATAGATGTTATCCGGTGGAAGATAGATGTTATCCGGTGGAAGATAGATGTTATCCGGTGGAAGATAGATGTTTTCCGGTTCCGCCACAAAGGGTCATGAGGTAGCGATATGGGGCCGTCAGTTCGAAAGGTCCTAGGCATGAACCGAAAGGCCACACGGATACCAACATGTATGGTGTCTAGACTTAGGGGGGGGGGGGGGGGCTGTGAGTGCGCAATGCTAGAACATGTAACTTGGAAGCATCATCGGGCGGGATTTCAGACGCGCTCAGATATAACCGCAACACATTTTTTGACCTTTTTATGGACCACAGCCGTACAAAGGAACTCGGTCCCGTTTGTGTCCAAGGACATAAGATGGGCAAGGTAACTATATGACATGAGTACCCTGAGCCCCAGACAAGATCGCACGAATAAGGCGGCAGCTGGTCGTGAACTCCTTACTGGTCATAACCTGGATGCTACCAACTTCCTGGGGTTCACCGCACACCCCACAAGGACCAACGAGGCAATAGACCATGCGACAAATCTGAGAGGTCGGCACTAATTAACGTGGTGAGGCAACTTGAAGTGGACGCACGCATGGAAGGATGGTTACCAGGCAGACAACCCTTGTATGCTGACAGTCAGTGCACATATGGCGCCGACAAAGCCAGCCCCCTGGTACGACGAGATGGAGATAATCCGGGCGTCATAATGAACTCCAATTGCCGCTATTTCTGCCAGAAGGAAACATGCGGCAGCGGGTCCACCTGTCCAAGCTCGAAACGGCGGACCATTTATAACCTTGTCCATGCCCCGAGTGGGATTGGGATACCGAACAAGACTATAGACAGCTACGTCGGTTCTTCTGCTGCCAAAAGCGAGGCGCTTTACAGTCGAGATGTATTGGGGAAAAGAGTGTTTACGTGGGACAAACGGTGGACACCACAAAGGGCAGAACTATACCTGGACAAAGATCGTGACGGGGATAACCAATTCGAGGGTAGAACTATTTACCTCACACCCATAGACACAGATGGGACTGTATCTATCGAAAAGCAGTTCATTGTGACGAATCCCCCGCAACCGATTGAGATTGGAACACATGGTTTACATGGCTGCACCGTCATGACTATTGTGAGCAACAGAGCGGTATACATGGTGATTACATCTATTCTCTACATCCTCTTCCCGGTGTACCGCATTTTGGGGGTGGATAAAATGAAAACTAATAAAGCTGTGCAATGAAATGTACCTAGGCACACAATTATGAGGTATATGCCTTCAATGGGGACGATGAAGTCTATCCGACTTCTGTAAGCTACAAAATATTCGAAATAAATGTCCTGAACGCGATCACAGGCACTGGCGAGCAAGACATCGAGACACAGGGCCATGGTGTAACTTGGTCTTTGTTCAACCAGCCGGGAGATCAAATACGAGTTTTCTTTTCCACACCATTCGCAGAAAATAGGCAGTCCGCAACAACAGCTCCAGAGTCCTGGATCTATCCAAACAATGTCATGGCGATGGCAAATCTTGTCGTCCAGGCTGGGCTCATTCCAGGAGCACGGGTCAGAGTGATGCCATACTAGCCTCTCAACTACTGGTGGGAGTGGGATTTCGTGAAGAATGAACCCGTAGTGGTGGGCCCAGACGAGGCGCTCGCCACGAAGGGGACGTCTGGAGCGGCATTTTTTTTTAGCAAGTTCAAGGCCCTCCTGTCTAGAAGCGATGATCGCGATGTCTGATGACCCTGGCTAATTGATTCTATAGATGGGATGGCACCACAGACGGAAGGTACTGGAGGCTGTTTTACGAGGGCGAGAAGTTCGAAAAAGGTGACTGAATGCTAAAAGACATGTACCTAGGTAGGTACATCTACTCGGCTCGGCATAACAAGAGTGTGGGAGGGCAGTGTCTAGGTTCATGTACCGTAGATACCTGGTAATTACCAGGTAGTTGTCAACCACTGTGAAATCTGACGTCGCCATCGCTTGTGGCATGTTACTTCCTTAATTCTAATTAAATTAGCACATGCGCATTGAACCTCGTTTTGTCGTAAACAATCTCACGAATAGCAAACAAACAATGGCAACGGAGCGGAGAAAGACGCTGGGGCCGAGACTGGGACAGGTGTACGCGCTCAAAGTCCCGTACATATGCTACATGACGGCATTTGAGGCGTCGTAAGTACTAGGATGGTGGTTGTAGTTATACGAGGCTTCAAGTTCTTGCAGTTCTGCATCCTCCCGGCTGTAACGATCAAGGAACGAGGTTATACCTAATCAATTGTGGGGAACGTGTAAAAGGTCCGAATGTATTTGTGCGCTGTGGCATGTGAATTCAAGATATGACATGGAAGTGACCATGTGGGCGATGATTCATGCTTCCGGAGGGTTGTACAACTTTAAGGTCGAACCCCGCCTGCAACGAACCCTTTCACCGGCCGCGTTTTGCCCGCCAACTCTCTTCTCTGTGCCCGCCTCTCTGACTTTTCTTCCATTTCACTCACCAAACAACGATCAAATGGCAGGCTCATCACTGGTTACCTTACCTGCCGAGACCTTGCTGCAAATATGCGAGGCTCTTGGGCTCGCACATGCCCCGAGCTTGAAAGCCCTCGCGCGGGCGAACAAATACTGCTACTCAGTTGCCAAGAGCCTCCTCTTCCGCACCGTGACGATCAATGTGACCGGTCGATCACAGCTTGCTCGGGATGTCCAGCGATGCGAAATGATATTGGAGCGTAACGCCGCGTTCCTTCAAGTCCGCCGTTCTGTCGTCAGCGGCAGGGGCCCATCGAACCGCGACAAAGACACTGGCAGCGTCGACGAGAGTGCTGTTTACGATGTAAACCTTCATGACGGTGCAGCCAACTTGCATTTCGACTTCCATCGCTGGCATCATGTCAACCCCTGGACACCCAACATCAAATCCGCAGTTGAGGATTCCGGGTGGGACTACCATGCTGCGAGCTTGCACGGCGGCTTGAACTTCGACTCGACTATTCCCATTTGCGATCAGGTCTTCCGCAAGCCCGACGATGCGCATCCAGCAAAGGCCTGCACAAAAGACGAGACCTGGAAGCCACTCGCTCGCTTGTTGCACTGTCTCGCTGCCATGACGGTCCTGATCTATGCGTGCCCCGGCCAATTCCCGCCCTGCCTCCTTCGCATTGTGCAAGAAACGCCACAAAGCCGGCTTCACATCTACACGTTCAGATTGCGCAGCCTTTCTGAGGTCGACATAGAATCCCATGAGCTCGCGCTTGCAACCTCACCCAACCTGCACAGCATCCGAGCTCGATATGACGAGAGCCGCGGCTATGAAAAGAGCTAATTCCCCCGGCCTAGCTACCAGGAACAAGTTGTCAATAGTATGCTGCTGGACGACATGGCACCTAACCTAAAGGAGGTCAGGTTGGTACATTGTCAGGGTAACTGGTTCGACAAGCACTCAAATCCATGGCCCCCTTGCCTCGAGTGGACAGGATTTGGCCTTGGTACCAAGTCAGTTGATTACGCACGACAAGCTGGCCTTCGATATCTCGAGTTGAACGGCAACGATGGCAGCTACATATCCCCATACTGTCGTGTGCTACGAAGGAGTCTGATCAATGTTTGGGAGAGGTTGACCGACTTTTCAGTCTTGCAGACTCTGACACTCGCTCAAAATATTATCCACGATGTCCTCTCCGAACTGGCACCCCTCAGCTTCCCCTGTCTGACCGCTCTGGTGTTCTCTTGCCACGGAACGCAGTGTCCAGAGTACTACGAAACTGCGAAGGCCTTTCTACGCAATCTGCCTCAACTGACCGATCTGCAAATGGACGGGTGGTATCACCAATCGACAACACTTGCGGACGCGCTGAGCCCAGCATTAAGGAAGCTATTACTACCAACTCCCCACAGCCTTCACGTAAGTCCGGACGGAGAGGAAATATCTCGCATTGTGGCAAAGTGTCCAGTGCTTGAAGACTTGATGATAACTATGGAGCGGTCAAGGGGCGACGCCGCAGAAGTCGCCATATACGAGTCCATCGGCCGGCTTGCCAAGCTGCAACGACTCTCTCTCTCACTCTACCCGCCGGGACCTCATCTCGTACACACTACGCCACAATGGAACCCGCTGGATGGGAGTACCTCGCGAGTCGATAAGAAACTTCGATTCAGTTGTCAAAGGTCACTTTAATGATTTTGACAAACAGCGGCTGGCCTTGGAAGGTGAGTATCCCTTTCGAAATGGCCACATCCGCGACGTCTTGGTTGGCAGCGCACTCGACGGCAAACTAGCCCACGACATTTTCCAGGCGGTCTCCTCGGGCAAGTCCGCGTGCTCGATACCGCTAGAGAGGATGATTGTGCGGGTGAGAATGAGACAAATTTCCATTTCAAAATGATCCTGCCTATCAGAATCCTGGACGGAAAGCTGAGCCGTGGGTTGCACACATGGGACGACCTTGGCTTGTGGAACGAGATGTCGCAGATAGCTCGCGCGACGTCCTGCATGTCCGGCGACTTGACGAATGGCACTTTCAGAAGTTTCATCTAAAGCTTTCCCCGGAGAAGTATTATGACCAGTACCATCAGAGCTTCCGTCACATCTGGCCAGAGAAACCTGAGAGTACGGGCTGGTGGGATGAGTGGCACAGCTTTCCACTCGCCACAAGTCGGCCACGGGAGGTAGTTGACGACAGGAGGACGGAATGATGGTCAACCGTTGCGATTTTTGCATGTAATTAGAAAGTGAGGTTCCGAGACCAATGGGGCACGTCGCACACGTAGATGCTTGCGGGAACAAAACGAATTACGTACTCAAGAACCGGGCTCGTAGACATGAACATCAAAGAAAGATTATGTGCGCAGCTTGGACACCGCAAGTTTTGGAATCCACTTCATGTCGTGATATATCTGAACCAACATGAAGACTAGACAGGGAAGAAAGCAAAAAGGGGGCATCAGATCACCACGATTGATTCAGGGCATACCGCCGACAAAGATATCAGGACGTCCAACTCTTTGTAGGAACAACCACAAGGATAGATATGAATCCCTTGCTTTAACAACAATCTTTTTGTGAATTCTCTCGCAGTCGGCATGGGGACGGATCGGCACAGGCAGGCAGGGGTTAGAGCCACAATATTCTGGCCGTTTGGGTTGTGCAAACACTCGGAATACCGCGACCATCGTTGGTCTAGGTATTTCAATGCTAATTAAGGCGATGCTCTCCACCTATGTGGCATTGAGTTTCTCGTCTTCAACCGCATCGCCTCAATAGTATGCTGCAGGATACCCGCCAGTGTGGTTGGACCACATTATTACCTTCCGGACTAGGACCTGCCAAGTGACACGGATCGCCGGCACTCCACGGGGTCCCTTCCACTAGGGCCGGCGCTGATTGCTAGGACAGCCAAAGATCCTCGCGGTAAGGAGACAAAATAAGAGCAGCTGCCCGTGCTCGGTCCGTGGAGGGGGATCAGACACTCCTTGGAATCGTCGAGGCTGTATCTCGTCGCCAATGCGCGAGATCTTGTTCGCCGTGGTCGTTCCGAACTTCCGAGACTGAGAAGCAGAAAGCATAAGGTTTCTTGTTGGTATAAGTCCGCTATTGCGCGCACCATGACTATCGTGCTCCACCCACTTGCGTCAAGAGCTGCGCAATCGAACTCGAACCCAGTTTCCGCTCACATTATTGTTGTAACCTCCTCGACCTAATACAGGCTCGCAATATGGCACGCATCCTCGGCCCCGTCTGGCAAGCCATCATCACAGTCCTGACGTTTTCCACCCTGAGGCTATCCGCAATGCCTCTCTCGTTGCACAAGCGCCTGCCATCCACGGTGCAGAAAGCGGCCGAGCCCGTCCTCATCGACGGCGCGGGCGTCTACATCCGCGCCAGCCCGTTGCAGTTCCCAAACGGCACCAGCGGGATCATCGCCGGGTATGCCGCGCGGGACGGCAGCCAGCAAGTGCTGCGCGTGGCCCGGAGCACCGACGGGGCCAAGTCGTGGAGCCGCGTGGGCGAGGTGTGGCGAGCCGACAGCGCGACGCACGACATGGACAACGCCATGCCGCTCCAGCTGCCCTCGGGGCGGATCCTCTACGCCTTCCGCAACCACGACCGCACGCCGTCGGGCAGGTACACGCACTACCGCATCACCGCCTGTTTCTCGGACGACGGTGGACGCACGTGGCATTTCCTGTCCCAGGTGGCGGAGCGCGACGCCACTAGTGTCAACAACGGCTTGTGGGAGCCGTTCCTGCGCCTGGCGCGGGACGGGATGCTGCAGGTGTATTACTCGAGTGAAAACAGCGCCGCGGATCAGGATAACCTGATGAAGTACTCGCGAGACGGCGGCACGTCGTGGAACGGACCTGTCATGGTGTCGGGCGGCAACACGACGAGCTCGAGGGATGGCATGACGGGCGTGGCCAGTCTTGATAACAACGGCAACCTGATGTGTGTTGACCCCATGACGAGCAGGACAAGTTTGGCAGTGAAACAACAGCTAACTCGATACCAAAGCTGCGTCTTTGAAAACACGGAATCTGGCCCCTTTTCCGTCGACCGCGTCCTATCCCACGACGACGGGTACACCTGGGGAGACCGCGCGCGCGTATACACGGCGGCAAATGGGAAGAATGCCGGCGCACCGCAAGTGTACAATGTCGGCGGGACGATCGTCACGAGCTTCATGACCAACGAAGCCGTCAACGTGGCCCAGATCGACGGCGCGCAGATGAAGGTCGTCACGAGTGTCGACGGCGGCCGCAGGTGGAGCAGTGGTAGCGGGGATGCGACTGTGGCGGCCGAAACGGGCTCGCATTGGCCGGGTTTGTACACCCTTAGCCCGACGACGTTCTTGGCATTATATTCGAAGGATGGGCTGGGGGCTGTAAGCCAGGTGTATAGTCTGGTGTGAGGGGGAAATACCCGCGGTGTATGGGTATGGAATGTTTCCTCCAATGACCCCGTGTTTCGTTTGCGTAGTCGGCGTTGGAAATCTCGCACCAAAAAACTCACAACTTATCATACAACCAAAGTTGAATTCCGTGTGTGCTCTTTATGTACTAAATGAGTTGCCTTTGTGATCGCAACGTGGATTCCGGTGTGACACAGAGGACAAAACAATTACACAAGCTTGCCTATTAATACAAGTAACTGCACCCAACGAATTGTCCAGCTAGTACGTGGTCAACTCAGGGGTGCCCGCAGCGCGAGGGAACGAGAACTTGGTCTCGACAAAGACCTTCTGCATCGAGTCGTCCTTGGCATCGAACTTGTAGTATACCTTGTCCATGTCCTCCATCCGGACACGATGCGAGATCATCTGTGTCGGGTCCAGCTCACCAGTGCGGATCTTTTGCAGCAAGTCTTCCCAATACTTGTGAACGGGTGCTTGGCCGTTGCCGATGAGCCGGATGCCGCGCTGCATCAGGGAACCGACGTTGAAGTGGTTTGTCTGTTTGATGTCAGTGACTACCATTCAACCACTAGTATCAGACTCAGAGGGCGGTGGAAAATGAAGCAAGACTCACGTAACCGACATAAACGCCAGTGATACCCGCGCGTCCATAATTCCTGACTCCCTCCACCATCTCATTCAAAATCTCGCTGGTGTCTGTCTCGGCCCCAACCTGCATTTCCAACCAGTGCATCCACCCCTTGGCATACTCGCCAGCGGCGCACTCGATGGCAACGTCCGGCCCGCGGCCGTCGCAGAGCTCCTTCAGCTTACTGACAACTGTCTCCTTGCTGGTAACGCCAAAGCTCAGCTTCTTGAAGTCAACCAGGACAAGCTTGTCCTTGTGCTGGACTGGCCACCGCCCGGAAATGAAGGAGAGGCGGGGCTCGGTGTCGACGAAGATGATCTTGCTGGCGCCCTCGTCCAGCGCGTAGATGCCAGCCATCTGTCCGATGGGCCCGGCGCCGAAGATGGCGACTTGGTCGTTGGGGTAGACGGCCGTGTCCTTGACGGCATTGTAGGCGGTGGGGAGCACGTCGGAGAGGAACAGGGCCTTCTCATCGGGGACGTCGTCGGGTATCTCGAGGAGGTTGACGTCTGCCAGCGGCACGCGGACGTACTCTGCCTGACCGCCCGCGAAGCCTCCAGTCAAATGCGAGTATCCAAACAGACCCGCCGTTCGGGCGCCGTACATGGCCTTGGTTGTCGAGTTGGAACATGTCACTTCGCATTGCGAGGACAGCTTTTGCTTGCAGAAGAAGCACTGGCAAGGCCGAATAGGCAATGGTCAGAAAGAGCACACAGGAGAATACAAGGAAAGGTACATGGAAGGCTCACGTCTCCGCATGCAATCTGGAACGATGCGACGTATCGCTTGCCGACTTTGATCTTCTTCACAGCCGGGCCCACTTCGTCAACCACGCCACAAAACTCGTGGCCGAGGATGTCGCCTTTGTTCAGTTGCAAAACAACCCCTGGTGTAATGGTTAATAATAAGCGATGTGACGTGTCTGTAATAGGGGTTCGTACCATGCAAGAGGTGAAGGTCGCTGCCGCAAACCGTGGTGCCAGTGACCTTCAAGATAACGTCTTGGTCTTCGAGGATCCGAGGCTTGGGCACGTCCACTGTGTCCGCCGAGGGAGCGTCCACATTAGCACTCCATGTTGGCGGCAACCACAGTTGGGGGTCTGGCGCCACTGACGGACTTCCACCTTCTGTTTGCCCTGCCAAGTAAGGGCCTTCATCAGCTCACTCGAGTCTCCAGTCTTGCTGTAGTTGGAGACATCCTGCTTGATGAACTCCTCATCGTGACCGATGGCCTTTTCGAGGCCGTATGCTGCTTGTGAGGTTGCCATTATGCTGTAGGCTCAACTTATTTTGCTGGGAGCTGGTAGTGCGTGACTCGTTTTCAGGTCGCTGCGCGGGTGAATTGATGGCAATAACGATACTGGGAGACGGGCAAGCTGGGTCTCCTTAAGACGGAAGGAACTTGAGTGGCAAGGGTAAGGGGCGGCCCTGAGCAACTTCAATTGAATGACCACCATAACATCAGGATAGGAAGCTCCCAGTGTCGATCCAGCCCAGCTTGGGGACCTTCCAGGGTACGGAAGTGGTGACTGCGACATAATCAATCGTATATGACGGTGAGGATGTGTAATACCGTTCTTGAAGATCCGCGGGGCTCTTTGTTCGCTTCCAAGCAGAAGAAGGACCCCGCTATGCCCACGATGCAATCGACGACGTCATAGACACCCCGCTCTAGTGACCCCACTACGTCAAACAAATCCTGGAGAAAAGGGGTGCGGGGGCGTGGATGGTCCGTGGGGAGCGGAGACGACATGGACCCAGAGAAAACATTGAAGCCATCACGACGCCACTCTCGGTAGGCAATCTTTAAATTGTTCATTCAGTACCGGGCAATTGCTCCATGTCAAAAGCCCGCACACATGCAATTCGGGCTAGCTGATTTTCAAACTGAACGAATCCGGCGTCATTGGATTAGCAACAGCACACGGGCTCGCGAGAACTACGCCGGCCCCCACCAGCATTGAGCCAAGTCGACGGTATGTTCTCGCTGTTGATGTTGCATCAAGAGGGGCCGCGTTCAGAAACTCTCGATGCAGGGTTCGATTCCAACCTCACCCTTGCAGTTTCGCATTGATTGCCGCAGTAACGAATTCATTGTTTCTAATCCCGCTGGTCGACGCATGGTTGTTCAAGTTTCGGTAGCTAATGCCGTTTGGGCGCAACCCGACGGTGGCATGGCGGTTGCTGTTAGATCCAGGTGCGAGCAGCGGGCATCGTTTAGACACATATCACTGTCGTCGTCTACCTGAGGGGGGTTGCCCTACTTTGATTCTAAAGGATTCAAGAATCACGGCGCAGGTGAGGAGTCTATGGCTCTCCTGTGGTGACCTCCGCAGTCTTTCGAGAAGTTTTAGCCCTGAGCTGAACTCATTAACAACATAGATCCTACCAGGTAGTCTTAGTAGCTGTCTGCCCTTCATATGAATCTTACGGGAATATACATTAGAATGGGTTGCGATAGTAATCAGCATATCACAGTGCTCTTAGCAGTCGTAGACTCCACTTACAGGAGTAAACTACGCTAGGGTCGAGAAACTCTAGCTCTCTGCACTCAAACGCGTAACACTTATTATGGGTGTGGAGACCAGTGTCTTCGAATGTGGGCAATAAATTGCAGCTGTCTCCAATTTAAAACTCATACCAGGTACTCTTGATCAGGATTCATCTAATTAGGATCGCTATAATTAGTAGCAAGGGCCCGGACTTCCCTCACACGCACACAACTAGGGTTCGGTATTGTATGTCACGGGTGGCCTGTAACGTAACCCAACCTTGCTTTACGTATTACTGTTATTACTGCCATAACCGCTAGCCCAATTGGGAGTACGCTAGCCTAATACAGAAGGCAGTGAGGGACCATCCCTGACAGTCTTTCCCCCGGACTTCTGCCCGCATCGAAATCAGCCCTTAAACAACCTAACCCCCTAACCCCTATTACAAAAGTGTATTACACGGCCAGACTCTTCGTCACCATTTCGTGGCAGAGGCGTGGAAAAGGTCATGACACTTTTACAATACCTAACGCTACACACAACACCACGCTTTGGTGATCCTCTCTGAACATCGCGGTACGTGCGCTTGCATGAAGTCTGGCGCCAAGGTGTCTGAACATTATCGTTTCGAAGAGCCTCCAGTCTTGCTGCAGGTTGCGCTACATGTACCTGCTGAAAACTTTCAGTTCAACAGAATGGAGAGGGAGTTAATTAATTGGCGACGAAGGTGTCATGAGTGTCGCGGCGTATCCTTCATTCCCGGCTCACGAGACTATTGGCGGACGCAGGATTCGATTTTCATTGCCGTCGATATGCGTCGGTGAAGTGACAGGCGCAAAAGGCTGCCTGGATAATGTCCAACAAATCAGAGGCCTGTCTTCGCTTGCTGACCGGTGGGATCATGCACCCAGCCACCCTCGTGCCAGCTGCGTACACCAACCCAGCTACTCTGCGTAATGATAGGCTACGAAGGCGCAGCTGCTCGTACCGGGATTTGTGAACCATACCAGGAGCTACCTGCTCCACCTCCCCCTTTTATCGCGGTCTTCCGGGTGCTCGAAGAAGGGGTATAATTCTAGTTCGCGGAAGAGTTGTGCCGCTCTGTGTCGGAATCAATAAGCCAGTTGAGCAGGATAATTTTACCAATCAGTTCCTGCCTCGTACCGCTGCTCAATCAGCAGCCGGGGCCCCAGTCAGGTTGGCTCTCTAAACTTGACCATGTGCTTCTCGATGCCGACACCTCAGCTGGGACCGAATCCCCCAATTGTCCTACAAAGCTCAGGTAGCCAGCCGTTGCTTTTTGTTCTTGTGGTGGGGTTCACTACGACGCGGCCAAGGACCGGACATAATGTGGATGAGCAAGGGGGCCAAAGCAGATGGCCAGCAATGCAATGGCCTGGCTCGGTCATGTTGTTGGTCTTGGGTATCCGCCACATGGGCTTGTCGTTGGTGAATCATGTGGATTATCATATCCGGGAGATGCCCACAGTCGCACGCAGTGTAGTATATCATCATATAACGAGTCATGAAGATTGAGTGATTTTTTCTATCAAGATCTGCACATCCTTTGTCCAGCGATATCATACACACGAAAAATGAACGCTCTCGACAGTTCCACCGCGTCGGTGTCATCGGCTAACAAGTCATGGCGGGAAACTGCCGCCGAAAAACGTCAAACCGACATGGAAAAGATTCCGCTCGCATGGCGCTTGAGGGAATCAACTGTGGCAGAGGCCAAGATCCGGCGAAGTCTTGTTGGGACCTTCATCGAGGGTCTTCTCAACGCTGAAACTCAAGCGATCACCGCGATGGACGTGGCAGACCTTGTCCAAGAGATGGGCTCGGGAAGAATAACTGCAGTACGGGTGGTGACGGCCTTTTGTCACCGTGCTGCGGTCATTCATCAACTTGTTTGTGTCCCGTGCCTGTACTTGGTAATTACCTTTCAAACCATGACTGACTTTCATTAAGACACAAAACATGCTGGAGATTGGGTTTGATATGGCTCTGAAGCGGGCCAAGGAATTAGACGACTACTTCCAAGCCCATCATCAGCTGATTGGACCATTGCATGGTATTCCGCTGACCTTGAAGGACCAGTTCCATATCAAGGGACTAGAAACCTCCATGGCATTCGTTGGCTGGATTGGGACCTTTGAGGGTCAGAAAGGGACTGGCAAGGAAAGGAACTTCGAAAGCCAACTCATCAGAGAGTTCCACTCGTTGGGCGCGGTGCCGATAGGAAAGGTATTGTAGACTCAGTTAACCATCCAAAGTGCTTTTCTCTTTCTGACCTGAGAGCCTTTTTATCAGACATCGCTGGTGCAGAGCATGTGGGTGGGTGAATCCTGCCCCGATGCCGACAAGTTGACCCAGTGGCACGATCTGTGATGCTGAATCAATTACAGTCCCCCGAGACAAGCAACAACATCCTCGGATACTTATGGAGTCCGCACAACCAACAGCTATCCTCCGGTGGCTCCTCAGGAGGTAAAGACGGATCCGGGCCGAGATTGAACCCGTGCCGCCGTTAGACTAACAGAATGATAGGGGAGGCTGTGATGCAGGCACTGAGAGGCAGCGCATTTGGCATCGGCACCGACATCGGTGGATCTGTCTCCATGCCGGCCTCATACAATGGCATATTCAGTCTCAAGCCGTCGTCAGGTCGGCTGTCGATGAGGGGCGTAGCTAACACTGGCCCAGGACAGTTGGTTATGCCGACTGTTCCAGGCATAATGGGGCAATCCGTTGCTACGCTTCGCCTGGTCTTGAAAGCGCTGCTCTCCAAGAAGCCATGGCTGCAAGATCCCTATGTTGTGCCTCTGCCGTGGAGGGACTGTGAAGAGTACCACCCGAAGCCGAAGAGCAACATGCTGCATCATCCGATACCGGCAATCGGATTCATGGCAAACGATGGAGTTGTGACTCCCCATCCTCCAGTCCAGAGAGCTCTGAGGATGGCTAAGGCTGCGTTGCAGGAAGCTGGATACAATGTGAGTCCACCAGTCGGGGTTCGCATCTCTGCCGTGAGTTCTCGTTCGTGAGAGAAGACTGGACACTAACTGTAAACGACGGTGATCAGTTAATCGACTGGGACCCGCCATCCAACCAGGAAAGTCTCGAGATCCACGGATGCATCGCCCGCGGGGACGGCTGCCCCGATGTCTGGAGAGCGCTTCAACTCTCTGGTGAGCCCGAGGTCCCCGAGATTGAAGGACTATTCGAGCCGCATGGGCCTCGAGAGCCCATGTCCCTACCAGAGTACCACGACGTGGTGATCCACATGCGAGATTATCGCAACCGGTATCAAGATTACTGGATGTCGACAGCTACAAGATCCGACAGTGGGCTGCCTGTTGAGGTTTTCATCTCACCAGTGACCCCAACCGCTGGGTTACTGCCCGAGAAGTTCTTTTATGCAGGTAAGAGGGCTCAAACCAATGACTAGATCACGATTAACATGACGAGAAGCTGTTAATGCTGACGAGACTAAATTAGAATACACGAACTCCACAAACGTTCTGGACTTCCCGACTGTTGTGATTCCCGTCACGACGGTTGATGAGAATGTCGACAAGGTTGATGCAGGATTCCGACCGTTCAACGAGACGGACAGATTGAACATGGATGCTTGTAAGATAAATCACTTCGTGCGGATGGTTAGGTTGCATTTCAAGTCTTTTGCTGATCTCTGAGTCCCTAGATGATGCAAGGGCCTACCACGGGGCTCCGACTGCAATACAGCTTGTGGGCATGCGACTGAGTGAAGAGAAGTTGCTTTCCATGGCTCAAGTTGTGGTTGATGCGTTGGACAGGTACAAGACTAGCTCGATTTGAGATCTCCGAGTTGGTCAAGAGACTCGGATGGGTTGATGGATGTGTTGCTGGCCACGTCCCAGCCCCTTTTGTTGAGAGCCGGAGTATTGACGATAGCCCGAGTTAACTGCTTGATTATTCACTGCCCAGTTTATCCCGAAGGCCCGCAAGGGCGTCCCTGACTTCTCTCAACGTCGGCCTCCCAGCCCCAAACGTCTGGGTTTGCCACTGCTCGCTATCGAAGAAAAGCCTTGCCTGCTCAATCTCATTCTCCCATGACTCTTGGGCAACATTCAACACTATTCCGGCAGTCTGCTTTGTATCTGCATCCAAGGACAAGTTGTCATCTGGATACAGCCGGCCTCTAACTCGCACCACACGCCGTGGGACGGAGACGGTTTTGTCGCGCCAATGAGCAGCGTCGACAGTGCACCAACGGATCAGCTCGCGGACAGGCGGCGGGGTGCTTCTGAACTCGGGGAATGCAATTTCCGGATCAAGAGGAAATGAGTACGGCATGCTGGGCTGGACTGTGCTGAGCCCTTCAAAGACGCAATACATGAATAAGCCCAGGCAAAAGCTCATGGCTTTTTCCTGACCCCCACGGGACAGCGAGAACCACGGCCGGTTTTTGGAGTGAACAAAGGTCTCGTGAGCGTTGACGGGTCTATACTCGGTGAAGGATGCAATCAGTCGATCCCATGACGCATCACGGAACCTTCGCCGGTTGCTGCGTAGATTCTCGAGATACTGCGGGTACAGTATCTCGGGCGGGCACCACTCATGCCAATTGCCTCGCTGCTCAAAGTCGCACAAGACAAGACGGTCCGGCTGCGAGTATGACCCTGTGCTTCCGGCCGAGGCCAAGAGAACATTATCTGGACGGAGGTCCGAGTAGAATGTACCCCCCGCTTCCCACACGTGCACCAAAGCAGCCGTCACCTGCCGACACCAGCTCAGCTTTTGGTCGTCGTCGAGCGTACCGCGCCGACGCGCCTCTGGGAGAATGTCGCGGATGGACCCAGCCGGCATGTAGGGAATCAGGAACCCAAACACCCCTTGCTTGCCCCCAAAGCCGCATTTCTTGGTGATGATGGCGATTGGCCGGTCCACTATGTTTGGGTGGCGTGGGAGTCTCAGCAGGAACTTGAGCTCATGCAGCACGTGGTCGAACTCGTCCGTTCCAGACTTGAAGATTGCCAACTGGCCTTGCAACTCAGGCTTCACCCTACATTCGCGGATCCTCACGAGGGTGACGGTGTCGTGGATTTGGCGGACAGTTGATAGTTGAAAGATGTCCATGGTTGGCGGCCAAGCATCGTCTGCAATATCCGTTGCCCAGAGACGTCGCAAAACAGGCAAAGACGTAGCTTTTTGTTCCAGGTAATAGTTGGGCTCGACTAAAAGATCAACTTGGTCGATGGTTGGGACTAGGCTCCTAATGAGGAGGCTCGACCCAAAGGGTAGTCGCCGGTACTTGTCCAGGAAGTCCCGGTTGCGTGCGCAATGCTTGTCTAGTATGAGGGAGAGATACCTCGAGATGCCGAGAGCAGCGACAGAAGCTGCGTTTTGTACTGGGACACCCGAAGCTGCCTCAAGAGTCTCTCGAAGCGCCGGAGGATAGTCGACTTGATCGGGCAGGAATACGTCTATGCGCAGCGGTGGCAGCTGGTCAGTCTCCAACAAGTCCAAGGGGACTACAAAGAACCGAGTCTTGAAGGTCGCGGCCCCGTCAATGCGCCAGCGGGAGGCACCAGCTTCAGGCAAGGAGTCGACGCGGTTTTTGGGGTTCAGAGCCGAGCTTTCCCAAAGAGAGGCGGATAATGACGGTGAAGGTGGCGGCACCTCTTCGCTGGGAAATCCAGCCTGGAGCCGCGCTTGAACACGCTGGCGGTCAAAGAGAAAACTCGGACGCCATATGGCATTGATGGCACTGAAGCTCATGTCCATCTTGCTGTTCGTGGCAGGTGGCTAGAGATGAGACCAAGCAAATAGTCCGGAACGATCTTATCCTATCTCAGGCATCTCACGCCAGGATATGGACCACTTGAACTGTCCAGGATCTACAGTAACTGCATTGTCAGGTTTGATGCAATTCCGTGAGCGGTCTGGGCGTCTCACTGTCAACATTGGACTCTCACCTCGCCACCAGAGTCTAGAACTACTCCCACGAGTACGAATTACCCGGTATTATTAATGGATTTCTCCCGTCGCAACGCCCAGACTGAGCCGGTCATGACGCTGGTTTGTTTGACGATGCAGAACAAATTTTCCTACGTGGAACGACATGCATGTTCCGCAAGTAGAGAAACTAAACCAGACTAGCCCGTAGCTCCCACTTGCTTGGGTCACAGAGCTGCCTGGGGAAGCACTGGGTGGATGGTCGTCCAGAGGGTGGGAAACAGTCAGCCACTGTCATCCCCCTGACCGCTTCTTTCTTCCAGGCCGCACATCCGCTCATGCACCCAATCAAGGGGTGTGCTTACACCCAGAATTTCGATGGCCGGTCCGGGCGTCACTTTGCTCAGCACGCATTTCTCTCCCACCTTGCCCCTCATCATGAGATATTACTGGACAGAATTACGCCAACGTTGCGCCAAATCTCGGTAGCGGGATCGGTCCCCTCTGCGTTGGACGGTTGCACGATGACCCACCTCGATTGGGGTGCTCACATGCAGCGTCGGCTGGTTCCATCGCATTGCACCGCCCACTTGATGCTGACGATGGGTAGTCCCGCCACGTTCGAATGACTTCCCCAGCAAACACCGAATCCGACTGCTCCATCCTGCATCGATCAAAAGCATCTCCCGTCGGGTCTGGTCAGGGACGCAAGTCAGGTCCAGGACTATCCGTCTCCCGTCAGCACTCTTCCCCCACCCCCCCCCCCCACCTTCTCCGAGCAGTCAAGCTCTCCGTGCACTCCAAGTGGTGGCCCACGCCACACCATCGGTCGTCGCATCCCTCGGTCCCGTCCAAGTGTTGTTGTGGCCCAAACGAGCTCAGTGGAGCCTCGACACCATGGAGACAAGCCTACTCGATCCCCAGTTCACGCACGGCAAGTTGCTAGAAGCAGCCACCCTGCTACGCCTACCCGTAAACGTTCTGGTCGAGAGACTGGGGCTGGCACCAGAAGTCATCACCACCAACATCACCATACCGAGCACGGGCACATTATCTGATGGGAGATATGGTCATTACGACTCGTCCAAGTCCGCCGTCGACATCACCACCTGGCCGTGCTCTGACCAGGACCAGACCACAAGCTTGGACGGGTCCGGGTTTGACGCATCGGTAGGATGTGATGTTCCAAACGGCCAACAGCCTGAGTTCGTGTTTGGCTCCCCGGTCTTTGGGAATGTCCCACAAACCTTGGAGTCAAGCTATGACAAGGCTAGTCTGGGCAGTCTAGGTCCTTGGATCGAGATGGAGCCCGAAATCTCTTTGGGCGGGTATATCTCGAGCTCGCAGTCCTTTGACGGGTCCCATCTTATCTTCCCCGAGCCCGTCGTGGACGCGTTGGTAGATGTGTCCAGCGATGACTGTTTGGCCGTGCAGAAATGGCAGACACCAACAACGACATCGTCGGCGTCGCAGCGGTCAGTCGAGACCTCGTCATGGATCATGCCGGGCATCAGCGCCGAGCAGACAGCATCTACAACGACTGGAAGTGGTATCCCCTCGCCTTCAGATTACCTCGGAGACAACTTGAAGAATAGCCATGGGAGTTCCGATGATGCAGATAACGAGTTTGCCGTATCTCCCGAGGAGGTCAAGGCTGCCGCGTCCAACGCGCCCAACCTGGGTCCTTGCAGCAAAGTCTGGACCCTTCTACCCGTGCGTTCCTGAACCCCCCAGTCAGTCAAGTTCGTTCTTAACCCGACTTACACATGACAGCGCATTCAACGAAAGAAGAAGGCCAAACCAAGCGATGGGGATGGAGCTCTTTCGAAACGAAAACGACAGGCGCGGGACACCAACGACGGCCCGAGGCGCCGCAGAGCCTACACCGATGAAGTCATGAAGCGCAACACTGCAATGACCCGGATCCTTAAGTCATGCATCAGGTGTAGGATGAATCGAGGCCGTGTGAGTTCACTCCTTGACCACGCGTGCGGGGCGTGATACTTAGTTCGCAAACCGTGCATGTGTACTGAGCTTTGCGTTGCCCACAGTGTAACCCGGACCCCGAAGACCCTTTCGGGGCATGTCTCACGTGCAAGAGCATCACCGGCCCAACGCTCTGCAAGATGCCATGCTACCGCTACATCGTCACCGACGCTTCTCTGTACCGAGAACAGCAGGCACCGTACCAGGTGTATTCCAAGCGATGGCAAAGCATGGACATTGTCAACATCCCGGCCACAGACTGGGCCGCGGCGGACACCCCCACGATCGTGGTGTCCCCGTACTACATCGAAGCCCCGTTCAAGTTCCGGGTGCGCAAGTTCATCCCAGCCCCGGGCGATCTGATGGAACAACGATGGACGACGCGCAACGGGGTGCAGCGCATTGCCATCCCCGAATATGCCCTGGCCGACATGCAGGAGGCCGCCCGAGACATGAAGGACTACATCGAGATGAATGTTTGGCGGTTCATTGCTGTGACGGTTGGGCCCCTCGACCCGTTGCTGTGGGAAACCTACGCCATGGCGTTTCGTCACATCGGCAATGCAAAGGTCTGTTGGAGCACTGCACTGCACGAAGTGAGCATCAAAGTTGGTTTGACCTGATGAGCTGACTCTCTCTCTCGGATCCAGACGCAGGAGGAGCGCAACTTGCTGTCCAACACCTTCAGGCTATGGGTCACCTGCCGGCTGATCAGCAACCACGTGTCGGTCTGCGGCGAGGAGAAGCTGGGCGGCCGCCCTGTATCCGACCCGGGCAGTATCCACGACGGACGGTTTCCCATGCCGCTCATCATGACGGCACAGTTTGAGTGCATCAACTACACGACGTTCCTGCGGCCATGGGCGAAGGCCGTGCTCAAGCAGCTCAACGAGTTGGTGCTGGCCAAGAAGAGGGAGTACTGGCTCTCGATCTACTACTCCATGTTCATACTGCTGCACAGCTGCGCCATGATGACTAAACGCGACGAGGAGACAGCCACCCAGTACAGCATGAGCGTAAGCCAAGCATTTTCCGATTTCCCCCTGTTCATCCACATCCAACATCACAGTCACTAACGCCCATAGCAGGGAAAGTACGCAAATCCCGAGAGCATTCGAGCGCACCACAGCGGCGTCCAGACCATGCTGGCCCACTTCCACTTCATCAACAAGGGCGTCATCCCTTTCTCGCTGCCACACACAGAGGCCGGCAAGCAAGAGCTCACGAAAGCGGCGAATCTCAGCGAGGAAGAGTTGCAGTTTGTTTGGAAGACGTCGAACATGATCAAGGATCCCGAACGAGGTTAGTTTAGTACCCGGATCAGCTGTTGACCTAATTAGTTGTGGAGATGACATACTGACAGACCGTGCACACTAGCGGCGCGCATGAAGCGTGTTCGGGAACGCGATGAAGTGGGTGATGACTTGTATTGGGTTTCAATGCTCTACGACAAGGAGTGGAAACCACGAGAAAACGACTAGATTTGGTCTTGTATGGTACATGTAATTAGGCCTTTGCAAAAACGGTTCAGCCATTGTAAACAAAGATACTTACTTCACTTTCTTTCTGGCTTTACTTGCCTGATATTCACAGATAACAGCATTGCCGACGATGAGGATGAGACAAACATGTCGCATAGTGGCGAGGAGATCATATCATTTCCAAGGTACAAATGACTGCCCGGATATGTTGCCTAGATTCACGTGGACAAAGACTCCACGGCAGAAAGTCTCAATACTGAATATATAGGTAGATATAACGGTATCAGATTTTGAAGAGACACTATTCACGTCAATAGTAAGGACTGGATAATACGTGAATTACAACGTAAATGAACAACAATCAAGCAATGCGAAGAAGCTGAAACTTCCACCTGCCCACCTATGGTTGGAATACTGCCCCTAAACAATCGGTATGTACTCCAAACACACTATCCCACGGAGGCCCACAGAAAGCCTACCTCAAGTACCTAATCACACGACCCGCCAACACGCATCACGCGGCCACTGACGGGGTCCTTGATGGGGGAAATATCCCAGTGCTCGTCGCGCTCGCCATCGTTGTCGTCAAAGACGCGCGCCCAGGCGATGCGCAGGGGCTCGGGTAAGTTCCAGCAGGCGCCCTCGTCGTTGTTCAGCCAGATGCGGACCAGGTGGCGAGAGATACCCGGCGCGTTCTCAAACGCCTCGCGGCGGTGCAGCAACGCCATGTTGTTGATGAAGCGGATGTCGCCGCGCTCCATGCGCGGCTTGATCTCGTGCTTGCGCGCGATGAAGTGCACCGCGTCCAGCGCCTCGGCCTGCGCCTCGGTCAGGCCCGGGATTCCCGGCGAGCGCGGCTCGTGCGGGAGGTGTCCGACTAGCAGCCGGCGCGAGAAGGAGGTAATCAGCTTGCCGTCGTGGTAGTACTGCAGCGCCCGCTTGTAGAAGGACGGGTCGCGGCCGTACGTGTCGAATGGCCAGTCCGGGGCCGCCAGCGTGTGGATCAGATCGGGCCGCGTGGCGGCCAGCTCGTTGTAGACGGTCCAGGCCGAGGCGAGCACGCTGCGCCCGCCGGCGGCGGCGAGCTCCTGGGTGAAGAGGCAGAGCGTGTCGGTCACGGTGTCGGTGTGGAACGGCTTGTCCTCGCCGTACTGCGCGTCGAAGTCGGACTCGTCGCCGCGCTTGATGACGTGGATCAGCATCGACCCGCGCTGGTCTTGCTTGCCGCGCCGCTGGGCAATGTAGCTGGAGAGACCGAGGTAGACGATGGTCAGGTCTGGCAGCTCGTAGTCGTCGGGGTTCAGCCCGCGCACGATGGCGAAGCCCCTGCCATCATACACATCGTTGCAGATCTTCTCGAGTGCCTTGCCGAGCTTGGGCAAGGGGAAAAGCGCCTTGTTGACTTCGTGTCCATCCAGCCCGTGATCTGGTTTACTTGTAAGTTTGAGTGTCGTCATGATGATATAGCGGGATAAGCCCAAATCAACGTACCCTTGAAAGACTCGAGAGCCGAGAGCAGCTCGGTCTTGTCCTCGGCCGTCAGAGTATACACATACTCTGTCTCGTCCTTGAAGCTATCGGAGGTCCAGACCAGCGGCCCTTTCAACTCGGTTGGCCATGCATCTGGAACAGTCGTGGGAAGCCCGCCCGCCTTGACGCGGGCGCTGGCGCGAGTGAGGTACTTCTGCTCTTCGACCTCGTAGCCGATATCTGCATACACCCCGTCGACTTGAGTCTTGGCTTGCTCGGCACGGATGCCGTCAATGTTGTAGCGAGCACGCAGACCCTGGGAGTAGTAGGGCTCTGGTGTGTCGGTCGAGGCCATGTTAACGGAGAAGATGAAGTAGATGGGTGAGTTGATTGGGGTTGTGAATCAGGTATTTTGCTGTTACGTCTGTCTGCAGAGATGAGATGTTAAGATGAGGATGATAGCGGTTGCTTTTGGTTCATTGAGCCACAAGAATCTGGGAATCTTTACTCTTGTATAAATACCGAGTACTTTTCATATCACTCCGCGTGCGCCAAGCCGTTGAGATTCTTGACTCATAGCGGTCAACCCAACATCATTCCACCATGCAGCCCTTGTGCTAGGCCTCCAATATCTTTCTTACCAACATCTTTATCCGGGGGGCTTTTCACAGCCTCATCCCTACTCGACACCGAAACAGCTCTAAAACCGGCCAGCCGATTACGCGCAAGTCTCGTTCGACAATGGGGTCCCGTCCCAATGGATTCCGGCATGGAACTTGTTATCAACCAGGATTTGATTGCAGCATCATGTCAGGGGTCCTCAGCCCTACACTACAACAACAGCAGTCGGGCAACGAATGGCGAATGTGAGGAGGGACTTCGACACCGCTCCCGCGCCGCCAACAGGCGGGGAGGTGGGGAGTTGCGGTCAAGGGCCCCCGCGACGCCCGTTGGCGAGGAAATCGGGACGAATACCACCCTGGTAAGGTACCTACAGTCAGCAGACATTAGCCTTGGTGTAACCTCGCCGTGCCCCCATGCGAAGCCCGTGATTATGTCGGGCCCCAGCCAATAGAACGAGCAAGTCAGGCGAGCAACCGAGCAGAGTGAGCTCATCGTATTCGGCGAATGGGAATGCTGCGTCGATGGGTTCTCCACCTTTTGTTGGGGGTTTCAACGGCTGCGCCGTTCTGGGGGGAGAGCGAAAGTCGTGACAATGGGCCGGCGGCAAAGAACCGACAGTGGAACTTTACATGCTCATTGGAGTCCTACGGCGCTTAAGAATGGCAGAACCAAACATCAGATAGTTCGGTACTGATATCAACCGTTGGCCTGGGACAAAGCCCCGTCATCACGGGAACATATGTAGTAACCGTTGGTTTGAGTGAGTTTGGGGCTGTTTATCCTCGGCTCTGAGGAGCGGTGCGCAGGTGCGCGTCGCGGTCTGGTGGCTGCCTTTCCCACCGACCAGAGTGAACATGGACACGAGAGAGGCTGGTTGTCGGAAGCTCCGTCGGTGAGCTGCATCCAGCCACAGATGACGGCGAGGCAAGGAACATCAAAGCCGAAGATGCCTCATCCGATTGCCGAGACTGCATGTGCTTGGGCTGTGCATCCTGGCATGCTAGTAGGTGGCGAGGCATCTCTTGATACTAGTACCGCCCATTCACTTGCAGATGCTGCTCACACTACTTGGACTGGAGAGCCATGCACTCGCTGCGTTGATATCGAATGGGTTTGACACAGGACATCTTTCCACCGTAGCAGAATTAGATACCAGAAGAAAGAAGACAGATAGAGGTGAGCATTTCCACGTCATTGATTCTAACGTCAATACAAACTCTTCCTATCATTGAAGTCGAGACTCCGCACGTTCCATTGTTCGGTGGGCATAACAACGGCCTTTTAATATTATGCTGTATTCACGTGAACTGAGTCTATAATCGGAACGCGCTGTTGGTTATGTGGCAAACGGCTCGCGCAAACTAATTACCTATTTGGTAAGGCACATCCCGCCAACTGGACAATCGACGATCACCAGACATACCAGGTATCTGGCCTTGAAAACCGTGCACGGCTAGTGTCGGGTGTCGACGACGCAGGCCATCACAGAGACTGTGGGGTCCTTTTTCAGATGGTGGCAGGTGATCCGGGGAGGTTCAAGTTGACAAGATATCTTCTGTCGATCAAAGATGGACACAAGCAACGTGGCATGCGGAGACCTCCAGTTTATGACACCTCTGCAGGTACCCGCAAGGATCTTCAACGCATATGGCAAGTGTCATACAGACTGGTTTAAACAATGACCAGCCCCGGTCCCTCGCGCAGCAGGTTATTGCACCGCTTGGACGATGGATGAATAATAACTAAGGTGGCGCAACTTGATACCTACGTGGCACAGCCATGACAGTGAAATGGTAAACATAGACCCAAGACAAAAAAAATACAATTGTAGCAATATGTTGCAAGTGGCGCGTTTGCAGACAAAGGGTGTGGATCGTTGCTTTGAGTAGAAACCTCTATTATTACCGAACTCTTTGGCGTCAACTCTCTTACATGGACGGGGTAAGGTGCCTAACAAATCGATGACCAGGAGATAAACCCACGGATTTGAGAACAGAATCGCAGGCTATCAGTTGAACCCAACCCAGAAGTGACTTGTGTCCAGCAGGCAAACAATCTGGGCCGTCAAGATGGCGACCAGCAGCGGAAATAACAGGAGCAACTTGACGACATGGATGCCAAGTCGACAGACCCGGCGAGCCCCAGCTTCTTCCCGAAGTGTTCACCGCCCGAGACCGACCGGAGCTGAGATCGGCGCTCGCAGTTCCCATGAAGCTGGAAACGACAAGAAAATTTTCTCAATAGCGTGCATGCGGAGTGGACGGATCAGACCATGATGTTTTGCGGGGATTGGTCCGGTGGGGAACCGAGCCCTAATCTGATGTGATTGATTAGATTAGATTGATAAGATCCACCACACAGGATGCGAGCCAGTGGAGTCGATGGAAGGCTGTGGAACGAACCGGTCCCATCGGGGCCTAGCTTTTCAATCCTGCTGTCTGTTTCGTTCCCTCTTTTCTTTTCCGTTCGGTTTTTCATGCCCGCTGACGCATTGAAGTGGATGCTGCTAAGGAGTCTGGTTCGTCAACCCGCGACCCCATCCTCGTTGGACGATGGCAGCAGAGTGCCTGCATCTAACACTGCACGCCGTGCTGAATGTCGATAATCTTGTTCTAGACTTATCTTGACTGTGTAGATTCAAGGGGTCGAAGAACTGCCATCGAGGTACGAACTGGGTACAACCAGGCACCGCGTATGGCTTTCGACGTCCCGCGATGAATTCGATTTACGGCGTGAAGCCGAGCATGACCGTGCTCGGGTTCACTGGTGGATCAATGCTACTAGGTCTACCTGGCGAACTTGTAGGTGTTGCCGTGCCGTTACTCGAGAAGACCAGGACTTGACACCTCGACCGATCTGATAAGAACTCCTAGCGCGGCTCGGGATTTTCCACCCCAACCCCCTTGCCATCGGTAACTTCGTAGCTAGGATCGTAGGCTCGGGTTTGCGCAGCAACATTGGAATGGGAGCCAAAGTTGGCAGTAGGTGTGGTATTGATCATGCCATGACTGCTTGCACTCCGAGAACGCACCGGGAGGCCCGTCACTGACAGGGGCCATCCAAACACAGAACCGGCCGACTGGACTTTGAGGCTTTCCAAGCTGCCCGCAGTCTTCGGATGGACACCCAGACAAGGCCGTTCAGTTCTATATAAAGAACAGATGCCCTTCCAGCTCACCAACTAGACTTCCATCAACTCATCTTCTCATCTCATATCCTTCTCCACGTTCAAAAAACAACAACCCACCCAAAACTCAAGATGAAGTGCACCATCATCCTCGCCCTCGCCAGCTTGGCCATGGGATCCGCCATTGAGCAGCGCGCCTGCGCCGGCAACAACTGCAACCGTCAGGTGACGGGCACCCGCGCCGGCCTCCCTGCGCTTGCCACCCGTGCGGCCGACTGCGCCAGCTTCCTGGCCGTCACCGTCAAGGGCGTCCAGCGGTAAGTTTCATCCTCTGGGCTTAACCATGCCCTCTCTTGCCGCCACTGAGCCATTGCTGAACCCACTCGCCGTGCTCCGTCTCCAGCACCATCACCCAGACCCACTTCGTCGCCGTGGCCACCCCCACCGTCGCCGTCGTCGCTCCTCGCCAGGACACCTCCAGCAGCGTTGCCAAGGCCATCCCCACCTACGCCTCGTCCTGCGATGAGCGCGCCTACGAGTCCGCCTGCGCATGTGCCGGCGTCGCGCCCACCACCACCACCGTGCGCGTCCCCCGCGCCACCAAGGTCGTCACTGCCGTGGCCACCGGCTGCGCCGCCATGGCCGTCAGCGAGATCCCCGCCTGCGGTCTCCCCTGCTTCGAGGAGAAGCTGGCCGACTACGGATGCAAGAACATCTTCGACATGGAGTGCCAGTGCTCCCAGATCGAGACCTTTGGCTGGGAGATCACCGCCTGCCTGGAGATCAACTGCTCGCACGCCGTTGTGGAGGAGATCTACCCCAACGCCGTCAAGGGTTCGTCCATTCATCCACGTCCATTTACATGCATCATCGGGTCCAAGTGTTAACTCTGCTGAACAGGATGCAACTGCCACGCCGTTGAGTTCCCCGGCGCCCTGCCCGCCGAGTTCCCCACCTACTAAGCTGGTGAGATAATTACCTACCAGGTACTTAGCTGGGAAAGGCTCTGTAGCAGAAGAGTGTCGACAAGACTTTTATGTATGAATGATCGATGAGTTGTGCATTGCATGAATGGGTATTCACGTCGTCGGGTTTGGGTTTGGATCATGGAATA
The DNA here is from genome assembly GCA_033675105.1 of Podospora appendiculata. Classification (NCBI taxonomy): domain Eukaryota; kingdom Fungi; phylum Ascomycota; class Sordariomycetes; order Sordariales; family Podosporaceae; genus Podospora; species Podospora appendiculata. Next base: position 3,214,916 of record JAULSO010000005.1, on the reverse strand, counting down.
AGTCTGGTAGATAAGAGTGGAGTGTATTTAAATGTCAAAACGCCCCCAACAATAACGGCAAAGACTCATAACGAGCTCCCTAGAACTCCACCCGCGCAGCATGTAACAACATGTCCCGGCAGCTAGTAGTACCTCATGCCATCCAAAACAACACCATCAGTCTTGTGCCACGCATAATCCAGCATCTCCGCAGTGTCAAGCGCTTCTTCCTCGCCAAAGAGCGATTTGACCAAATACAGACTGGCATCCAGACCAGCACTGACGCCGCCGCTGCTGATAATGCGCACACCGCTGGTGTTGTTTCCCGAGTCCACGAACCGTGCCGGGACGACGGTCCCGGGCCGGCCGTGGGTTCTTGCCGCCGCATCGTTGACGCTTTTCTGGAGATCGGTGAGGGCTTTCCAGTGTGTGGTGCAGTAGCGGTCGTTGAAGACCCCCATGGTTCCGAGGAATATTGCGCCGGTGCAGATGGAGCTAGTAGGGTGTTTATAAGGTCAGTTGCTTGCATGCACTGAACGATATCAAATGATGGGCAGAGAGGTGAGCGTGACAGGTGCTTGCTGTGGGAGGAGCTCACAGAAGCACCCGAGGACGGGCTGTCGACAATGGAGCGACATCAGCAAATTCCTTGATCAATGTCATGAACGGGCTCGTGATGTTTGCAGCCTGCGCCTCGACAGCTGAGCCCGGTCCAGCTACGCCCCCCGGGACGACGAGCACATCGAAGTCGGGAAGTTGCTGGACAAGCGCGTGGTCGATTGCGATGTCTCTCTGGAAGTTCATATTAGTCTTGAATACTAGTATCAACATTGTGGAAATTGTCGTGATCGATGCGACTGACCCGCGCATGGAGACCTTCAATCGAAGTCGTGATGTCTGTCTCGGACGCAACGGTGACGTTGAAATTCTGGCTGAGACCAGACTTCCGAAGCACCTCGTACGGGCCGTTCATGTCCAAGGTGTTGAATCCAGGAAAGAGAATCAGCAACACGTTCAGACTGGATAGAAGGACCATGATGGGCGATATGTGATGTGATCATAGGACTTGGGCGTTTTAGACTAGTGGGGTGGATGGATTGACTGGGTGGAAGTGATGTTGGGAAATCTGAAGTCGCATTTATACGACGGAAAAGCACATGGAGGGCTCTTGAAATTTGTATGGTTTCGGGTCAAGCGGATGGTCTGGTGCACGTCGATTTCTCAGCACGAATGTTATCATCCGAGACCCCTCGGAGGCAACAAAGAGCACAGTCAGACCGGCACTTCATTACATGCACAACCCCAGGCACAAGATCCACGTTGAATAGACGGACCAGCAATTGCTGCTCGATATTGTAACGCAGATTTCTCAGCGACACCGCGCGATCATCTACCTCGACTCTACCTAATTATCCCGCGACTTCCCAGGTTGCAAGCCCACTGCCAGTGCTCACCACTGACTCGGGTCCGCATCGGCAAATGTCGTGCCAAAGGCAATCTCGTCAAACCACACCTGCCGGAACGGCTGGGTCCCCTTCATCTGATGCTGATCGTACCAGCTGTTTGCATACAGCCCCACGCGGAACTGGAAGGGGATGTTCTCCGCGACCGTCGTCGCCACGCCGTACTGCTCCACGACCTTGGCGCCGTCGTACCACAGCTTGAAGAAGCCCGAGGTGTTGGGCTGCCAGCTCGCCTGCACGACGATCTTGTGCCACTCGCCGGGGGTGACGGTCACGCCGGTGGGCAGCTCGGTGGTGGCCTGGCTGCAGACGGTGCCGCTCTTGATGCGCGTGTGGAGCTGGTTGCCGACGACCCAGATCATGGTGCTGGGCATCCAGCCGTCGCAGGTGGTGATGGCGCTGAAGTCGCCGATGAACTGCGCCAGGTTGTAGCCCTGGGCCGGGTCGGACTGCCAGTCGGCCGACAGGCGGAACAGGAAGCCGTAGAAGCGCTGGTCGCCGATGCTGTACGCGTTGTCGACGTGCACCTCGGCGTGGTAGCGGCCCGTGTAGGAGGCGTCGTAGGTCTGCGTCATCTTGAGCGCCGTGGTGCCCTCGCCGACGATATTGGTGACTTGGGTGACTTGGCCGTTGTGTTCGGTCTGGATGCTGCTCCAGCCGCTTGTTGTGCCCGTGTTGCTGAAGAGCTGCACCGCTTGGGTGAGTGTGGTCAGGGCCGCGAGTCCGGCCAGAAGGGAGTGTTTGAAACCCATTGATGCGGTGTGGTTGGTTGATGGATGGCGTGCTGTTTGTCTTGGTCGATAGTAACATTCAGTTGTTGAACGAAATGGATATAGCCCTTTTATAGACTCAGACTTCCCACATACGCCCCCATCGGATGTGTCTCTCGATGCGAAAAGCCTGTATCATTATGGACATGCACTTCTTGTGGGTCCAGGCGCCTGTGGTCGAATGTCCCAGCTGGTCATTGATCGACGACGGCCATCCTGATGTGGGAAAATGCAAAGCGAAAATCGCCAGCTTCAACTCCAGGCAGCCGTTTGACAACAATCCCAGGTCGCACCAGCTAGAAGAAACGAGAGAAAGCGTTGATGGGTATTACTAAGACCTCTAATGGCTGGGCCCCTGAATCCTGCAGTAGCTGGTTGGTTCCAATCGGGAGGTGGTATTCCAGTCTTCCCTCAGCCCACTCAATAGAACCTCCGGCCCCATCACTGCACCCACTTTGCCAGGTCAATGGTAGGATGTTATTTGCCTCACTCGTTACATGCTCTACAACGTGCCATCCCGCCGCCCAAGTGCGCTTTTGCTGACACACGGCAACGTGATGGAGCGGCGGGCCTTGCAAACGCGATTACTCACACCCTGCGCCCAGCTAATGCAGCCCTTCAGCCGCGGGATGGGGCGTCCGGGTTTGACATGGACCTCAAGCAACCGTGGGAATTGAATGCCATGCTCTCTTCCTCGGCTTAATTCTAGGAGCGTTTGGTTTAAATCAACTGGAAATTGCCATCATTGAATGGTAGCAATAGCGTGTATGTACGGCCTAGGCCGTGGTTCCAACACTTCAAGTTATCGCGCGAACAATCCAGAAAACCCGAGCGCAACCCAGTCAATACATGTCCATAGCTTCTCAGGGGAACGGCAACTAAGCATTCTCCTTGATCTCGGCTGTAGCCCCCGCCTTGGACTGGTTGAAGGTCTCCCTTTCGGCTCCCTCGCCATGCTGGACGACCTTTTCGACCACCGCGTTGACCTGGTCCGAGAACTTCTTGTCCTCGAACACTGCCATGAATTAGCCTCTCTCCTAATTATCATATGCAAGCGGAAGGCGGTCGGCTTACTGAATGTGAGTTCCTCCAAGGTTCTGCCCATGGTCTCGGGGAACATGAAGTAGACAAAGACGACCTCAAATGCAAGCCAGCAGCAGTATGAGATGAGATACTTCCAGCCGACGTCTTTGAGACCGATGGGGTTGACGAAGGTGGTGAAGAAGGCCGCGAGACGACCAAACAGCTGGAAGACTGCAATACCGCGCGAGCGCTCGGAGTAAGGCCAAATCTCGACCATATAAGCTATAGTTGGTGGTTGGATTAGCGATCGTGCATGAAACGGCAAGCAGATGTCCCTAACGCAAGAATGATGACGTACTATATGTCAAGGCATTGTAGCCCATGTTGTAGCATGGCGCGTACGCATAGATGAAGAAGAGCACGGCTATGTTGGCGGCGTTGTTGGGCTGGTACTTGGTCGGATCGAGCTTGAAGAGGTCATTCGCGGTTTGCGCACGCTCCATGGAGATTGTCCAGGCGATGTAGCACAGCAGCAGGCTGATGGTACAAGCCATGTACATGACTCGGCGGCGGATTCGAGTGACGAGCAACGAGACAGTCACGCCGCAGAACAGACTCCAGCATGCGATGGACACGTTGATCTGTCAATCGGTTAATTAGCGCAGAGTCACTACATGTAATTAGCACGCCTCGGTAGATGGTGTGAGCAAACCTTTTGGATATCGGTAGAATCGGTCTTGCCAATGAGCTTCAGGAGATCTCCCAGATAGTAACTGCCAGGGGAATTAGTTTAACCTCTGGTCCATTCATTCGAGGGGGTTAGGGGGAAACGGTGGAGCTTACGAGATCAACGTGTTGCCGGACCACTGTGTGAAAAGACCCAGCATGGTCGTGATCAAAAGACGGCGCCGCATTCCAGCCGTGTTGAACAGGTCCAACCACGATCTCTTGGAATTCTCAAACTCGAGCTGAATGGTGGTCTGCATCTGGGCAAATTCTGCCTCGACAAACTCCAAGCCTCGCTCGCCCTCCCCGTGATACTTGGCCAGAATATCATAAGCCTCTTGACCGCGATCCTTGGTGATGAGCCAACGTGGACTCTCGGGGAGGAACCTATTATAATTAGGCTGTCAGCTTCCAGGATTCTCGGCCGGCGCGAGTACTTCGAGCGGGGACGACGCGACGTACAGGACAAACGTCAGCTGAAGCAGGGACGGGCAGAGCTGGAGAATGGAGGGGATCCGCCAGCCCCAGTCCGACTTGAGGTTGTTCGTGCCAAAGCAGATGGCTGCGGCCACAATCTGGCCGACGAAGTAGGACACGTTGAACAACGACGTCAGGATGGGGCGCTCCTTGGGGTAGGCAAGCTCGCCGATCAGGGAGGATCCCGAGACAATGCAGGTCGGGATACCGAATCCCAGGATCATTCGGGCGACGATATACATGCCAACTAATTAAAGCAAACAGGTGGTTCATTAGCATCCAGAACAGCCCAAACACAAAAACAAAAGACCGACGCGAGTGAGCCTACCATGCTGCGAAAAAGCTTGAACGATGGCTCCGATTACCATCACGGTGGAGCCGCCAAAGATTGACCATCGCCGGCCGAATCTGTCGTTGATATAGGGAATGAAGGGCAGGGAAAGAATCGCTCCCAGAGAGTATGCTGCGGCGATGATGCCCTTGAGCGATCCTTGCGGGTTTCCAAAGTCTGTGTGTCGCACATCGGTCAGAAAACGCAATGGAACGGAGAAGCCCGAGTTCCGAGAACAGCACTCACAAGCAATCCAGGTAGGCACAATCTGCAGGGCGTTGATCATTTGGGAGTCAAACCCCGAGGTCAACTCGATTCCCATGCATGTCGGGAACAGCATCAGGTAGAGGTACAGCAGATTGGGCTTTTTCCAGAACGGCTTCTTGTCCTCGTTGGCCAGGCGAGTGATGATGGGGTCGGACTTGCCAACCTCGGCGGTTGTCGCGGACGCAATCGCCATCGTGAAGACTGTGGTTCTTTCTGACTGCTTGCCACTGAGAGGGAAGATCTACAAAGCCTGACGCAGGACGAGGGTGGACGACATGAGACAAAGCGTACGTGCTCTGGTCCCAGGGAACCGCGTCAATATAAAGCAACTTTTGACCATACTCACGGATCCAATCTATGCCGCATACGACCCATCACCCTGGGTCTGTTGTCGCTCTCCCATTCCCTGGTCGAGCTATTGCCTTCCTCTTGCTAGCGAGGCTCGTTTTGGATGCGGGGACGGTGACACTCCTCCTGCCAGTATGGAACCGAGTCCAATGGGAGCACAGCTGAGCCGTGCCTCTCCCGTGTCCTCGCTGTTCGGTCCCGTGTCTATCCCCATAATAGACGGCCTCGCACTTGCCATCAGGTTGGTTCTCGGATCCGGTGACCCATCCCTGGAGTTACCCCAGGAACTGATGCACGAATGCGGAAGGGTGGACGTGCAAATGACAGTTGCAGCTGGGGTTGGAGCGGGGGGGGGACGGGGTAGCAATGACCCAAAACTTGGAAAAGTCGGGGAAGTCGCCTCCCCTGCTGGCTTTGAGCTACGGGATTGGTGAGAGAGCAGGGCAAGGCCAAATCCTGCACCGGATAAAAGGAAAACCAAGGCGGTAATATGGCTAAATGATCCGCTAGCGTGTTCTCGTACCAGCCAACATGAATCCAACCCCATGAGTTTGACCGGCGATCCCTTGTTGTTATTGGCTGCCGAGTCCAACGCCACCAGTTGCTTTGCTGCGAAGCTCAGAAAAAGCATCCCGGTTCCCCCGGATGTGTTAGTCCGCCCTGCCAGGCCGCGAGGAGCATTTGATGTGGGAAGCTACTACGTAGAAATTGAAAGGTGAAATTAACGAAGTTTGCAGTCTCCATACGGGCTCGTGAGGACGAGAAGGAGAGGCAAGCAAGGGAGAAGCTGGGGAGGGCAAGTCGAGAAAGCCCACGGCATATGAAGGCACATCGCGCAAGGACGGGGCATTGACTGGGCTGTTCTTGAAGCTGGAGCTACAACGTGCAGTGCTTTTGGCAACTGCCGTACATTGCGCGTCAAATTGGAGGCCTAACTTGAAGCACATGGACCGCGGCGAGTTCGTGACAGACCAAGCTTGGAAATATACAAGATGCTGTTTGAAGCCCATCTCATGGAAACACAGGAATCTATGCGGCTAAACAACAAGTTGTGCCAAGAATTTCAGGGGGGGACGTTGACGTGAAAGAGCAAAATACACTTTTGCGGCGTGGGAGGCCGTACCAAGACACCGAACTCTAAACGCTTCTCTTGGCGACGAGAAGGGGACCTTCCCCGAGACGACTCCGCCAAATCCGTGCTGTGACACCCAGCTCGCCAAGCCCCTAGTAGCCCTTGCCAATCCTTTTCGATATCGGTCGTTTGCAGCTTCTATTTATCCAACGGCGAAGCTCAGCTCGTATATGGCAATCGAATTTCAGCGACACACGCTCCGGCTTGGCCGAGAGGTTCGATAGCAATCCGATCAATCAATCTGCTTGTGACGCGTCAAAGGGTTGCATGAGGGTGCAAGACAATGAACCGTGGGAAATGGACAAGATTGTGACCACGTCCAACGTGATTCGCGCAGCTCATTCACACAACCCAGAATCACCATCTTTGTGAGGTACATATTGACCGGTTCCTATCTGTCTTTAATTGACCACAATGCACTTAAAAAATTCCTTGCTCCAAGTCATTCGCACGGGGCTTGCTTTAGGACTCTCTTAGTACCTAGTGGCAACGTCATGTTTACTTGCCAGTATTCCCACTATCACTGGATTGATGTAAGCAGCTCTTTTATCTTGGCAGGACGAGACGTCAAAATAACACTGCTGTTTAGCGATGCGTCGAGATATGTCCATGTAATTGACCAACGCTGAATTAATATGGGCGTAATCTAATTGAACCGCACTGCTGGGAGCGGGGCGGATCGGCAGGTTATTGCCTACAGCGTGCAAAGTATACCATTGGGCACTCCTCCAGTCATATGCATCGACGCGTAACGTTAGTGCTGGGATATATTAAGTTTGCCCAGCGTCATAGACCAAGCCCGGTTTTTATTTGTCGGGCTTGGGCTTTTCGCACCATCCCGGACATCCGTGCGTGCGGATAGAGACCACTGCACGCAGCAGAGCATCGAGACGCTCACTCACCGAGCCAGCTGCAGAACTTCCCCCCTCGTCCTCAACCTTTCTTCGTGCACGGTAAAATGAGTAGTATTGAGTCGACCACAGTCTCAGACTTTGCCGTCTCCGTTACGATCCCGGGAGAGAGTTCGAGTACACACGCACAGAACACGGGAGATATACAGGACGACGCAACAGATCTCATCGAGGACGATATCCTACCCAGGCTAGATCCCAGCTTCGTCCAATACCATACCGATGTCCTCTCGAAGAAGCCGCGGTCGCACGAGGTCTCCCTCGCGGAAACCCGTGGCCATCCGGATCTGTATCGGCCCACTGGGTCCTTGGACACCTCCGGGTATGACAGGGTTGTCGACCACGAGGTTACTTCGGCGGACGGGATCAAGATCCCTGTGAGGGTGTATTACCCGGAACCGAAGGACTTTGGCAACGGGCCGTATCCTGCGCATCTGAACTTCCACGGCAAGCCTCCCAACAGAAAACCCTACATGCACCTTCCGTGCTACCAACTTGCTGACTGTGCCTTTTCAAGGGGGCGGCTTCGTGCTTGGCGACCTGTCCACTGACGGTCAGATCTGTCTCAGCATGCGTGACGCTGGCATCGTGGTCGTCGACGTCGGCTATCGACACTGCCCAGGTAATCAATACCTTCCGGTTCAAGTTCGTTTGGATGCACTCCAGTCCGTCCAGCTAGTGTAATCAGAAACTGACTCGTCAAGAAACAATCTGGGGCAAGTGCATCGAGGACGGATGGGCTGCATTAAACTGGGTAGGTAGAGACCACTTCTGCATGATCATCAGACCATTGCGATGTCAGTATCTAATGGTAACACAGACCCGGGAACCAGCAAGTGCACTCAATATCAATGCTACCTCGATATCAATTGGCGGCATCTCCGCAGGCGGCCACATCAGTCTCGTCCTTCAGCACATGGCACGGGATTCCGGGATCCCCCTACGACTCTGCATGGCTTCAGTCCCGCCATCTGCCGATGTCTTGACCTACAAGTCCTACACGGACTCATCCTTCTCTTCCTTCCACGAGTTTCACCGCGCACCAGTACTTCCCTGGAGACGCATCCAGTACTTTGGAAACCTGTGTATGCCGCAGCAAAGGCTACCCAAGCTGCGCGCCATGTGGCCGGACTGGTGGTTCGCGCCAATTCGATCTCCCAACTGGACGGGGTTATGTGACACCTTCATCCGGACAGCAGAGATCGATCCGCTGAGGGACGAGGCCGAGGCATACGGCGCTAAACTCGTCGCTGGCGGCAACAAGGTCACGGTAAAGCGGTATCTGCGGTGCCCGCACATATTCATGCATATCCAGGTCATGAAACAGAAAGTGGAGTACGATGTCGATGCCATCATCGCGCTCAAAGCCGCGCACGGGGTGAGTGAGTTGGTCCCAGGTGACGGCAAGACATAAAGGACAAGCTGATGGACTTCAAGCTGCATAAAGTGAATTTAGGGGTATCTCAAATATTTCGCAATTAGATAGAAAGTAATGGTTGAATAACTTAAAACCTCGTTGAATCGGGTGGGAGTTGGTAGTCCATCGACATATACCTACCCACCTATGTTAGCACACCAAGTACGTACCGACGCCGCCAAAGCACGCTTCGTTTGGTTGCCGGAGCCTCTATACATGCTTAGGTAGGTGATTAACGTGGTTTTAGTCTAGAGTTATATTTCTTCGCTTTGGACGTTCCAGGTCACCTCGTGAAGGTGTCGAATAAGTACGTCTAGATGGTCCGAGGTCGGTCTAGTGCATCAGGGTTACACGTAATAAGGCGCGAGCATTGTTGCGCGCTAGGTACCTATTCGATTGCAATCGTCGGCTTTCTGTATAACAATGATCCAGTCTTCGGTGAAAAACTAGATTACCGAGGTAGATATGTTGTCTTCTTTACATATTTTCCTCACAACGAGCTCGATTGCGGACCGCATGAGGAGTTACTTGGACTGCGGTTAGATAAGCAATCTCTTCTCCTCTTTCTGCGGGTCTGTGTTGCTTGGCATTCCAGTGTTACTGTGCGACTTGTGCGGCATCCCAGCCACACGCGCTCGTCCCCTTCAGTCCTTCGCTTCCCCCTCCCTCTTTCGTCCCGACGAACAAGCGTCCAATTTTGCAGCTGTGGCGCTGATTATCAGCGCCGAGCACGCCTAGGGAACGGGTTGTCCAATGGAGCTTGACGGGAGCCGAGCGCTAGCGTGTGGGCCAGGTCTTGTTCCCGGCGATTATACCCGTCGCTTGTCTCGGCGAATGTTGACCGTGGCTCGGGAGGCAATGGCGCAGGCCCAGACTGCCCAGACTGCCTGCCCCACATTGAATACCCGAGTTACCTGGACGTTGGGAGGTTGACGCGTTGCAAACTGCCAGCTTTCAAAGAGCAAGTCGTTGTCGCACAATGTCAAGGAAATTATCCGGCAAGGCTTCCATTCCAGTCAATGAGATTGCTACATGTATGTCGCACAACTGAAGCCATGCCCATGAGTCCTCCGACGACCAAAATACCTCCATGCGCTGAACCGCGACCACGATAAGGGAGTTGATGGGTTGGGACTTGGGAGACCACTTCATTCGCATTCGTTTCTTCAGACGCAACTTCACCGATACTAAACCGATCTAGTCTCTACTTGGCCCTGCAAGCCCCATCAAATTATCACATGCCATGGCCGCGACGAGGACCAGCTCTCTCCCCAACATCTCCCATGTTTAGCAGCACCGTCCCTTTCACGGCGTCCAAGTTGAAACACACAACGACATCTCGCAACTCTCTTCTTCTGATGCCATCAATAATTACCTGCAATCCTCCTTTTCTTTATCGGTCTCTTGCTGGTCACTTGCTTGTCGGTCAGCGATCCGAGGCCTCGGATTGTTAGTTTCTTTACATGTAGCCTAAGCGCAAAGCTTGCGACACGCGACTTCTCTAGAGAGTTAACGTATCGAATTGACATCACCGAAAATTGAGCCATCTAGCTACAAAACTTTCTCCGACAGTTTACGGGCATCACCGCAGAGTTGACGGCACCGTCAAAGTCCGCCACGGATGGCGACAACGGCATACAACGCCACGGGAAAGCCCATCACTCGACATGAAGCAGATGAAGAGCAAGACCTGGAGGAGTCTTTGCGGAATTTCGGAAGCGCCGCATATATGGAATGGCCAAACGAAGCAGGGGTATGCTCATTCCTCGCTTCTTCAATACATTATCCTTCCTACTCTATCAACCGACTGACACTCTGTCTACTGCTGCATCAGTTTGACGGTCTCACCGAGGAAAGAGGACCCATCAAACTCTCTGTGTTGGGAACCATCCCAACATGGGCGTGCGGCTCGCTGTATCGTACTGGCCCGGGTGTCTACAAAGTCGAGGACACCCCTATCGGCACATTCTACACAACCCATTGGTTTGATGGGCTCGCTCATACACATCGTTTCGATATAGTAGTACTCGGGGAGGACGACCTCGTTGAAGTGTTTTACTCCTCGCGGCGGCAGGCGGATCAGATGATGGACCATATCAAGAAGCACGGGGACCGCACCTATTACAGCTTTGGCCAGCGCCGGGATCCGTGCCTGGGGCTCTTCGCCAAGATCATGTCAACGTGGAATGCCGCGCGAACGAAAATGGAGGACCGGTGGATCGAGAACATCAGCGTGGCGGTTCTCCCCGACTTCCCCGGTCTCGATGCCGCCGCGGGCAACATTGTCGAGCGGGTTGCCGCATCAAGATCCACAGCACCAAAACCAACGGCACGATCGACAAGTCCTGCCAAGGGGGGCCACCAAACAAGATTGCCCAAGAACGTATGGATAAGCACGGATAACTCGATGCTGAAGCAGATCGATTCCCGGACATTGGAGCCCATCGGATTCGCAACTCAGCGTCTCCTCCACCCAGATCTCAAGGGACCGCTGTCGTGCGCCCACGCCCAGAGGGACCCATTGACCGGCGATGTGTACAACTTCAACCAGGAGTTTGGCCGGGAGACGACGTACCACATATTTCAGACCAGCGCAGCCACCGGCCAGACGAGCATCCTGGCCACCATACGGCGCCCGGACGTTAAACCCGCGTACATCCACAGCTTCTACCTCTCGCCCAGTTTTGTTATCCTCTGTGTTCCCAGCTCGCACATTGCCATGATGGGCATGCGGATCATGTGGGAACGAAACGTCCACGACTCGATCGAGCCCTTTGATGCAAGCAAAAAGTGCAAGTGGCTCGTTGTTGACCGGCTGCATGGAAAAGGGGTGGTGGCTGAATTTGTGACCCCCGCTGGCTTCTTCTTCCACACCATCAACGCCTTTGAGGAGCGAGACGACGACGACATGAAGGATGGGACACTCAGTCTGTTTTGCGATGTCATCGAGTACAGCAACCTCGAGGTCATGTCCAGCCTGTACTATGACGTGTTATTAATGAAGGACGGCGCGGAAAAGAGGTTCTGGGGCAACGAGCAACGCACACGGGATGCAATGACCCATATGGCGCGCTATAATTTCAGAATTCACGCCCCCGACATCAGCCGAGACTCCAACGCTCAGCTTATTCCCCCGAAGATCTCGACCCTTGAGCCGGCTTCACCAGTCAAAGTATTCGATATCCCTGCTCCCCACTCGGGCGAGCTACCGACCATCAACCCGCGCTTCGCCACCAAACACCATCGGTACGTCTATAGTCTGGCCTACCGAGGGCGCAGCACCGTCATGGATGGCATTGTCAAGACAGACACCCTCACACGCGAGGTGCTGTTTTGGGACAACCCCCATGGCCACACCCCCGGGGAAGCCATCTTTGTTCCAAGACCTCAGGGCACGCGGGAGGACGATGGTGTGTTGTTGAGTGTTGTGCTCGATGGTCATAACCAGACTAGCTATTTGCTCTGTCTCGACGCCACCACCATGCTGGAGCAAGGTCGTGCCGAGGTTGGATTCGCTGTTGCTTTTGGCTTCCACGGAGTTCATGTCACGTCTTGAGGTTTGGCAATGTCCGCTGCATGTAATTAGTCATATCACGATACCATGGAATACGCAGTAGCGGCCCGGAGTAAATACATTGCACGGGAAATGACACGAAATCTTCTTATCCACGGACAACCTTCATCGCCTCCTCCAACCGCTTGATAGTTTGACCCAGCGCCTCTCTGTGGCTCCGACTGATGGCATCCTCACGTGCCGGCAATGATGCAGGTCTCCTAGATGACATGATCTCGTGGATGAAATGGTGCACGGACGACGAGAATCGCGTTGCTGACATGGGCTAGGGTCAGATTCTCCCACTTCTTGGCTTGCTATGTCCCGGAAGGGGTTTGGGATGATTGAGCTGTTGAACTGATGAATGTGCAGTTAGCTTGGATTATCAACCGCCTTCCCATGTGTGATGTTCTTACAGTGCCTAGCTCGTAACCACGAGACTTGAGATACAGCTTCTTGAGACGCTCGTGCGTGCATCGATCGAGTAGTCAGGATCAGGATGGAAGCACTCCAAAGGCTCAGATTGACGTGCAGGATTCCGTCCAATTCGTCCTCTCCTAGGGTTTGAATCGAGAAGGTGAGGGGATAAACCGAGTTTCTGGCACGAGCAAACAGAGAGATCCGAGCTGTTGTTGATCGAAGATAGATCAGACATTAATAGCTCCAGCTGGGAATTTATACGTGCGAGATCAGGTTTCTCGGCTGCACGTGCCGATGACCTCTTTTGCTGTTGCGGCCCATGATGACTCCGCTGCACGATTCTTTGAATCTTCGAGAATGAGCTTTCTCAAAAAATACCCCTGAGAAGGCGTCGTTGAGCTCTCGCATGCGTGTGATGAGTCTCAGGTCCTCCCGCTCGGAAAACACGGCACGGGTGGCCCGTGTAGTACGTAAAGTTCTTCATCTCGGTGTCCGTGTCGTTGCTCAATCGCTTCGAGGTACGCTCGCTGCCCATTCGGCTCGCTACGAGCTGGTCCCATGGCCTCAAGCTGCTGCTTAGCATCCTTCAGCATGTCCATGATCTCGCGCTTCACCTTCGGGAACTCGCTCTTGATGTAGTGCGGTCTATGAGAAGCGCACGAAGACGCGACCGAAGTGCCGAGATGCCGAGTCTGGTCTTGTCGAGTCGCGACCAGGGCACGAGCACGGGAGAAGAACTCCATCTCGGCACGGTTGCGCACCTTTAGACTCGAAGTCGAGTCATCTGCGCCTCGGTTGCGGACGACACAGTAGCCAAGCTGGAGGTCGCGCCTGTGCCCCTTGATCAAACCGGTCACGGCGTTACTCGTCGCCTGCTCCAGGACGAGATCGGGCTTCGTCAAGAAGCCAAGGGTCCGTTTTCCCTCCGGGTCGACCTTCGGATGCCAGCTTGATGATCTTTTGGGTCGCGATGTCAACGTTGCATGGAACGACGGCGAGAATACTGGACGATGTTGTCAGCGAGGACTGAGTTTAGCCTGCTTACCAGGTATACAACCTTTATTTTCATCGGCACTCACATGGTTCTCGAGTCCTTGATAATTTTTTTGACCATGCTCTCCACTAATTAAGGCAATGTCATCCTTTGTGGTGAGACCAGGAGACTCGTTCTCGAAGATGCCTGGCACATCAATGATGGTGAGGTGCTCCTCGCCTGGCCCGCTCTACTCAATCCGAAGCACGTCCCTGCTGAACGTAGACGAAGACACCTTGTCTGTGGCATGGGCTTTGATCCCCATGATGGCCGGTATCTGGGGGGTTTAATTAGCTGATGGAGATAAGAGGGTCTGGTGGCAAACGGGGGTGGAGTTGCCTCATCCAGAACAGAAACAAACTCATGACCGCCAAGGTCACTGACGGGCCGGTGCAATGCACACTTACTTGGGGACTCATCAGGTGAACAGCCATGCGCGGGTTGGATGGAAATGGTCAAGTTGGTCTCTTGCTCTCGTTCGTGCGGCAAATAATCTCCGTTGCGTCGCGCGTGCACAGCGTGACTGATCGTGGAATGTGAAAGCCGGTCAGGCTCTCGAGAGTGCTGGACTTGCCGGAAGACTGCACGATCACCCACAACCACAATCTGTGTAAACATGTGTCGTGCAGTCAAAGCCGGTTGGGATTCGTCCAAGGGCGTCGCTAACTTGTGGCAGCACGTGGAATCTGGGATGAAACTCCGAGCTCACGGAGTTTGTCCACCTTGTCAAGGAGAACCCGGTTTCCCAAACCGTCACGGGGAATCCTCTGCCATTGGGTGGAGCGAGTCCTAGGCATGGATTGGTCTTGTGTGGTGAGAAGAGTTGGCCCGATGCTTGAGAAACAACGAGCGAGGCACAGCCTAGGTTTCTGGATTGAGTGTTGGCTTCAATGGACTAGTAGAAATGTGTGTTGACTTCAAGGAGTGGTAAATTGAGGGCAAAGGCAACTGCTTCAGCCAAGATTCTTTGGATGTACTAAATCTTGCTGCTCACGTGCTACGTACATGAGTGTTCTCTCGATTGCGATTGTCGACAAAAATGGCATTTGAACAGTTTGACATGCAGGGCGAGAATGTCAAACAGTTCCTATTCGCCGCAACATAGCGAGGCAAAACATTCTAGAACAACATCACCAGTTGATTGGTCACTGACAAGACGTCTATTGTAGGCCTCTCACATATGGTTCACCACCTGCTGCAGTAGGTAGGCCTCAGTGCGGCCGCCAACGAGGTTTCATGAAGGACGTGGAGGGCATGCACGACTTTGCTGGGGGCCGACAGAACAACCACTTGCGGTGCCCAAAAATGGTGATCGGTTATCTCATCACCAAGTCGAATGGCCACAGTCTAGAGCGCGTCGTTCATTCTGTTATCAACGAATGAGAAGGAGTCCGAGGGCCCCGTGCATGTATCTGTGTCGAGCACCAACTGCCAGAGGCGCCCCAGATTACCTTTGGACCGCAAAGCCGATATGTCAATGCCTAAGCCGTGAACACGTCTCATCCGCGCTCATGTTGGCGGAAGATTTGCTCAGGGTCTGGCAAGGAAGACAGCCAATACCTACCTACCTTTATAGGCCTGCAAACGAGTTATACCTTTATCATTAATGCTAGTTGGGATCCGCTGGGTATCTTAGCGTGACCCACGATGCTACATGTACCCTTGTCTACCAGGTAGATTGTCAGCACGGGTCCATGGAGCGGGAAGATGACGACGGTCCGGCACTTCGAGGCTCCAGATATTACTTTATTCACAACTCGGCAGTTTGCAAGGCCCCCAATGCAATCCCCGCTAATTCAGGGGCGGATGTCATACAGTCCAGAAGGAGGCAAAGGCTACTGATAATCCTCCTGGAAAAGGACTGTTCCAAGCTAACGAAGAAACACAATAACAGAGAAATGATTAGAAAAGTTACACCTGCCGCTCGCAAGAACGCCGCCTCAGAGCTCGACAGTCACCGAATAGTCGGTAAACATACCCGGCGGGTTGCGGTGGCCCGCGACGTCGGCCTTCTCGACCTCCTCCCTGATCTCCTGGACCTCCGCCTCGGTGAGATGCACGTGGACCGACCCGACATTCTCCTCCATGTACTTGATCTTCTTGGTGCCGGGGATCGGGATGATATCGTCGCCCTGGGCCGACAGCCACGCGAGCGCCAGCTGGCCGGGGGTGCAGCCCTTCTTGTCCGCCAAGGCCTTGAAGCGGTCCACCAGCACCAGGTTCTTGGCAAAGTTCTCGGGGCTGAAGCGCGGCACGACGCGGCGGAAGTCGTCGGGCGCAAAGTCGTCGGTGCTCTTGATCTGGCCCGTCAGGAAGCCGCGGCCCAGCGGCGCGTACGCGAAGACGGTGATGCCGAGCTCGCGGCAGGTGGCGAGCAGGTTTGTGCCCGTCTCGTTCTCGATGTCCAGCTGGAAGGCATTGTACTCGACCTGGACGGCGTCGACGGGCGCAACGGTGTAGGCGCGTCGGATGCTGCTCGAGGCACACTCGGAGATGCCGATGGCTTTGATCTTGCCGTCCTTCTTGGCCTGGGCCAGCAGCTCCATCGTCTTCTCGACGGGCACCTTGGGGTCGAGACGGTGGACGTAGTAGAGATCGACGTAGTCGACGCCCATCTTCTGCAGACTGCCCTCGAGGCATTGGCTGAAGAACGCGGGGCTGTTGTCGGCCGAGATGATGTAATCGCCCGTGTCGGTGACGGAGAAGTTGATGCCGAACTTGCTGGCCAGGAAGATGTCGGCGCGGCGCTCAGGGTGCAGCTTAAACCACTTGCCGATCAGGACCTCGCTGTCGCCGTAGCTGCTCGCTGTGTCCCAGTTCGTGTAGCCGAGCTCCCAGGCGCGATCCAGAAGCGCCAGACGCTCTTCGTCATTGCTGGGGGGGAGAGTGTCAGAGCTGCCCTGCCTGTGTCCCAAGTCAGGGCACATCATTATGGAACAGCTTACCCGAACGGTCCGTAGGCCGTGCTCAGGCCCATCATGCCGAAGCCAAGAGCGGGCACCTGTCGTCCTGTCTTGCCCAAGGGCTTGGTGGGCAGAGATACTGGAGGTGCCATGGTTAACCAAGGGGGGGAGCTAAGCGAGAAAGATTGTGGGATCAGATGCTATACTAGTCAATGAGCTGGAAGTCAGGTATTAGCGTGCCCTTATAGTTCGTCTTGCCT
This sequence comes from Podospora appendiculata, assembly GCA_033675105.1. Lineage (NCBI taxonomy): Eukaryota > Fungi > Ascomycota > Sordariomycetes > Sordariales > Podosporaceae > Podospora > Podospora appendiculata. Next base: position 3,197,903 of record JAULSO010000005.1, on the reverse strand, counting down.
TTGTATCTTGAAAGGTATAAGAATTGTGCTTTTGGACGCTCGTCGATGTATAAATGCACCAGAAAAGGCGTAGCTTGCGACGCTTACCCCTCACTAGCGTGTCCTCCAGCGGCCCGATCCCGTTGGCCCCTTTCCAGGTTTAATTAGGACTCGTTATCTCTGCAAGAACCCGACAGCACTCGTCCCCCCAAACAAAAGGTGGGGTAGGGGGAGAACACGCGAGTTCGTGACTCCAATGTACAGGATACGTCATCCCCTTGCAGAAAGGAACATGGCCATAACTTTATCCCCGAGCCTTAACGCCAAGTTGCACTTACATAACACTGGCAGCCCGGCAAATACATCTTAACTCCGAGCCTGGCTATTCCTCCACCTGATTTTCGCTGCGAGAAAATCCCCAGTACGAATAACCGGGCTCTTAACTCCAGCCCGCATGTGTAAGCACCATACCGCAGGACCAGGAGAGATTTTGATTGGACGTCACTGTATCGCGGTCGAACATTGGGCCGAAGCGGTGGGTTAATTCAGCCTTGGGCACTGTCCCGGATTTTGTTTTTTACGGACCTAATTACTTGGTACTTACGAGGCAAGGCCAAGTCGGGGAAGTATAGGTACCCGAGTAGCTCTCCATGGGAGGAGCGAGCTTTGTAAGGGGGGGGGGCAATGGGACTGGAGTGTTACACATGGCTTACTGTGGTACGTGCATGCAGGGTCACAGCGGATCACGGAACGCTACCCGCTCATCTTGGCTTTCATCCAACGTTGATTCAAGTCACGACGGCCATGAATGAGCACGCGTGGTATTTCTAGGTAGGTACTGACAGCACAAACTGTCTAGACTCATGTTCTCTGCTAAGCGCGTGCATCTTTCCATCACAGCCTGCCTGCCATAGAACTTGAAAGCACATGCTAGAATACGGTAGTACCTACTCACGTGCATGCAGCGCGTGCAGCCTCCTAAGCGCACTGCACGGGCTGCAATGGACCGGCCACGGGCTGCTCACTCGTCTTCTGCCCTCCAAACTCGTCAACCCGCCCATTGAGTCCTCCCTCGTGCGCCAGTCCGGCATACACGTGCAGCTTGTACCGCCGGGCCGTGACGTGGAAGAGGATGTAGCCGTTGAAGAACTCGTTCCACTTGCGCGCGTACACGGGATCCGACCTGGTCCGCAGAAGCCCGACCACGCGCGAGTTTGCCGCGATGGTCTCGGCCACGACGGTCTCCAGCACGGCGACGGGGTCTCGCTGCTCGCAGACGGCCCGGGTGTTGATGTAGTTGTCCGTCTCGCCGGCTAGGGTCTCCTTGTGGAACCTGTCATTCAGATGTTAGTCTAGTCGGCGCGGCGTGGGCAAGAGCAAGCACCAGACATACGAGAGAATATCGTTCGCGTAGTTGATATAAGTCATCATGTCCGGTATGCCCTGCATGTACGCCCCTATGTCGGGGCACTGCTCCCGCGGGAAGATGAAGTAGGCATACGCCTCGGGCACGCCGCTCCTGTCGCGGACGTAGTCGGGCCACCCGCTCGCCTCGCGGCAGTGCTCCAGGCGGTGGAACTCGCCGCGCCGCTCCAGCAGGGTGGCGTTGACGAACTGCAGCGACGAGAGCACGATGAAGTTGGCCACCAGCGGCTCAAAGTGCTTCGACATGTCCTGGTGCACCTCTGCGAAGCGCGACAGGAGGGCAGATGGCTGCGGCTCTCCCTTTTGGAAGCGAGTCTGGAAGCCGGCTAGGTCGTCGGTTCCGTCCTCGTCGTCGTCGATGTAGATGGCGAGCCAGGAGTAGATGGCTATGTGGAGTTTCACGGCGAACGGGTGGGAGGGATAGTAGGCCTTGACACACGCGTAGGCACTTAGTAACTTATCTGGCAGTGTGCTGGAGTCTATGGAGGGGGAAAAGAAGACATACACAAGCGAGAGTGAGGCCGACGTCAAAGTACCGCTGCGCATATTCGGACTCGTATGGAGCCCCTGAGCCGGCGGCATATTCGAGCATGGCGGCCTCGAGGGCAGGGCGTGTCGTGTCATGCTGAGGTGTTCTGTATTCGAGCTCGCGGAGGAGTTTCCTGAATATGGTGCCCAGCTTGGGGTTCGCCAAGGCATGAGCCCCGTTCTCGGTGGAATGTGCCATTTTCACGTTTAGTTAGTGTTGAACTTGGGCTGTCAATCTTGAAGAAACAAGGCCGGGTACAGTATTGACTTCCAAAAACTTGCAAGACAATCATCAGGTCAGGTCGATACCACGAACTTGGGCGTGGTGTTAATAACTACCTTCCTTGCCTGACACTACCTACCAGGTACCTTGCCTACATGACGAGGCTAAGAACGGGCTTGAAACCATGTCAACGCACTCCTCCACCACCACCATGGAGCCTGTTGGCCGGTGAGGCACAACACCCGGCTCAGCTCCCACTATGGCCCGGATTGCCGTCCGCACCGCTCGCTGCACCTATTCACTCGTGCTTGATCCTTCCTGAAGATTCCGTACGTTCCGTACCTCAACTCGCGGTCAAAAATAAGCAGGAGCTTGTACCGACGTATTTGTCCTCGCCGTGGGGGCGGCTTACTGCCAAGCTCAGGTAATTAATTATACGCCAAGATGTATGCAGTCCTTAACTTGACCGCGTATAACAGGGCCTTGGCGGTCTACACGACCTGAGTGAAGCAGGCCGGGCGTGCAGCGGATTGATTAATTGTTGCGGTACAGGCAGCGGTCACGTTGTGTCCTCGTGTGTAAGCGGATGCTTTCAACCGTCCCTTTATCCAAAAGGAGCTTGAAGTTGGTCGTTACGTAGGCGGCTGCTCGACTTGCACGGCCCCGAGCCAGGCCTAATTCAGCTGACCTGTCGCGATGGTTGGCTGCATCGTTCGCAATTCGGCAATTCTCACGACGTCTTTATCTCGCTGCCCAGCCTGCGTGCTTCATATCTCTGTGCCACACTCGAGCTGATTTCCTCCCAGCCTTCTTGCTCATTGCGTCTTAAGTCGTCATTGCTTGTGTCGTTGTTCCTAACTCAGTGCACCGCGTTGTCGCCAATTTTGGTTCATGTCGCTGTGTCATCCATATCTCGCCGTCGACCGCTAAGACTTCCTCTCTCGTCCGAGTACCTGGTATTTAGTCCGAGACTTTGGTCCGAGACTCTGTGCTATGTGAATTATTAATCACAATCTCTCACTGCAACGTCGTCGCTCACTGCGTCGTGAGACGCCGATCTCACTTGGGTATGTCGTCGATGTTCTTGACTCACCGCGTCGTTGTTATTGGCTCGTGTTAACTGCGAGCGCCCCGTCCCGTCGCTTGCCTGTTATCTCTGTGCCACAGTCATGCGGCTCTCTGCACAGGAGGTTGCTCACAACTGCGGCTTTGTGAGCGAATTAGGTCTTATCCCTCATGCGAGGATCCTTAAGCGCATCATGATTTGCCCGGTCAATGTCGCCATCAGTGCGACCCTGCGTCCAGTCGTTGCTCGCTGCCTCATCGCGTGCAGTTGCATCTCGTTTAGCTATCTCCGCGGCGCGAAAGTGAGCCAAAGTACCTGATATTCATATTCGACATTTATGGGGTAGGGCCATCTAGCGGTGTGCGCATCTTTTAATGTTATTGGCATGCATACGGAGTACCTGATCTTTCCACACCAGAACGGCTCCCGCCGCGGACCTCGGCGACCGAGCACGAAGATGGCAATGTCGCCGATATCTTCCTACCTGAGCTGAGCCATCGGCAGTCTACTATCCCGTTCGCGTCTCAGCGGTAGTTTCAGCCTTATCACCCGATGCCTGGCCAGGCTGGACCCGTTGCTGAGCTTCGAGTGTCTAGTGTTGCCTAAAGCCGAGGTCCCTTGCCGTATTGTATTGGATGTTGGCGGGGGTAACCTGTAGAGAGCGGTACAATTCAGCTCTTCTAGAGACTTTGACAGAGATCCATGCACTGGTAAGGCCACAACGAGTGGGGAGCCGAGCACATGAAACCGGTCAAGCCGGTGAAGCCGGTGAAGACGGGTGCTCGACTTGGAAGGATTCGGGGTGCATCGCCCACACCATCCCGCCAACTGACAAATGACAGAGCCCTCTGAAAAAGCAAACAGCTGTGCCCCATAGGGACTAGGGCGGCAGTGAGGGACGTCTGGCTGCAGAGAGCATTCGTAATAAGAACCGTAGTCATAAGGTGACCTCCGTCCTCCTTTGTTGGCACCTTAGCTCGAAGCAACAAAAAAGGTACCGCTCGACTGAACACAACGCTGCGTCGAGATGGAGATCATCAACTTCAAAGCCGTACCGGCATATGTCTGGCTTGTCGTCGGGCCCTTGGTGCTCTATCCTGTCTTCAAGGCAATCTACAACGTGTACTTCCATCCCCTGCGCAAGTACCCTGGCCCTTTGATAAACAAACTTAGCATCGTATGTACCGTCCATTTCTTCCGGGACTTTGCTTTGTGTTGCATAGACGGAATTACTGATTACGTCGCCGGTAGATCCCCCATCTGTGGTCGGTGTTCAAGGGGAAACAATCCTACGAACTGCTCAAGCTTCACAGCAAATACGGTGAGTGCCTGCCTGCCTTCTCGACACCGTGACCGCAATGGCGCGACACTAATAACATGAACTCGTTCACCATGCCCCAGGCCATGTCGTCCGTTACGGGCCAAACGAGCTGAGTTTCAGCTCAGCCCGGGCGTGGAAAGACATCTATGGCCCCCGCGCGGGCCACCAGACCTTCACCAAGGGCACCTGGTACGACGGCCTGAGCATCTACGCCGCCCAGGATGTGCGCTCCATCATCACGGAGCGCGACCCCACGAAACACGCCGGGATGAGCCGGCTGTACGGCGGCGCCTTCTCACGCAGCTTCCTGAACGAGATGGAGCCCATGATCATCGACTACATCGACCGCTTCGTCGCTTACGTCGGCGCCAAGACGGCCGACGGCGGCGTCGTGGACCTGACGTTTGGCTACAGCTCCATGACGTTCGACATCATCGGCGACCTGGCCTTTGGCCAAGACTTTGGCGCCATCGGCATGGAAACCCCGCACAAATTCATCCGCGAGCTCAACGAGTCCCTGGGCTTCACCAGCTTCGCCGAGGCGGTCAAGCGCTTCCCGCTCCTGGATCCCCTCGCGCGCCTCTTCTTCCGGAGCAAGGTGGACCAGCTCGAGGACATCGCGCGCAAGGGCGGCGACTTTGCCCTCGAGGTCATGAAGAAGCGCATCGCGGAGCAGGACACGACGACGCGCAAGGACTTCCTGACCAAGGTGCTGGCCCAGCGCGCCGACAGCAAGGTGCAGATCTCGGAGATGGAGCTCGCCGCGCAGTCGTGGGACTTTATCGGCGCCGGCACCGAGACGACGGCGTCGGTCATGACGTCCACGACCTACTACCTGCTGCGCGACAAGGAGCTCCTGGCCAAGGTCACGGCCGAGATTCGCGCGGCGTTCCCCAACACCGCCGCCATTACCAACGCGGCCACCGAGGAGCTGGAGCTCCTCCACCGCGTGTGCCTCGAGGGCTTGCGCCTCCCCACGGGGGCGCCGCCCATCCTGCCGCGTCTGGTGCCCCGCGGCGGCGACACGGTCGACGGACACTTCCTCCCGGGAGGCACCCCGGTGACCATCGCCCCCATGGTCGCGGCGCTGCACCCGGCCAACTTTAAGGACCCGCTGGAGTTCCGGCCGGACCGGTGGCTGGGCAAGGACGGAGACATCTTGGAGGCGAGTCAGCCGTTTTCGCTCGGTCCCCGCGGGTGTGCAGGAAAGCAGTAAGTTCACCACACCCACCTTGAGTCTACCAGTACGTGCATAGAAACTGTTAGACTAACGCAGTTATTCCAACAACGCAGCGTCGCGTGGATGGAGTTGCGCGTGACGCTGGCCAAGATGCTCTGGACGTTCGACCTGGAGCTGGAGAACCCCAACCAGGACTGGCTCGGGAAGGACTTTGACAACCTGCCGCAGTACGCCTTGTGGGTTCGGCCGAAGCTGAATGTCAAGGCCCGGTTGGCGAAGCATTGACGTGGCCTCGAGATTGCGACTCGGTCGGGGAGACTGCGCGCTGCCCCGCCACTCTTGGGACTCGTTGGCTTTCCTTGACGGCCCACATCCGTCTTAGATGATGAGAGTGCGCTGTTAAACAAGTAGATTCACTCACAGACTTGATGGAGCTGAATCAACCCCAGAATGATTCACTTTAACCGCCACAGACAATTACCTGGTATCTCGCAGACGAGCCGCCTCAGGTACAACAAGAGCTACTCTCGGCTCCTCGACTATCAATAACACAAGCCAACCATCTCTCCTCTCCTAGTGAACAGGTGCCTGCGCATGCACCAGAAAAAAATATAAACAAAACAACTGAAAAAGAAGACTGCAGGCCACAGATAAGCCACAGTCACAGAACAACGAGCGCCTCCCTCTGATCACAGGGAGGCGGAAGCCCTGATCGGCTGAAAGTCTTGTGCAACTGATAAGTGATGAATTTCTGATGCCCACCCTTCCTCCTTCCCCTTCAGAAAAAGAGGAAAAGACGGGCCGTATAACGTTATGTAAATACAATAACAACATCCTACTCCTGAACCGTGCATGACCCCTGACGGCTGCCCTGGACTGGCACACGCACCCCCCCTTTCCCAAGCCCCAGGCCACTAGATTGCTCAAAAGGCAATAGTGACCCTTATTTTTCAGTTGATGGTGACGGTCTTCAGCCACAGAAGCAAAGAATGGCTTGGACGACAGGTTTTGGGGTGAACGCTGGACCATGGAATGCCACGCAACTAGGTAATTAAATCAGAAGACTATTACCTACCTTACCTACCTGGGATAGCGAGCCCGGTTCCTTTCGTGTCCTCTCTGCATCTGGCACAAGCAGGACCCTTGACTTACGCAGGTAGTCTTCGTGAATTGGCCCCGTATAATCACCTCGTGCGGTTGAATCAGATGAGTAGTAAATATAGTTCTCGCATAGGAGACAATAAAACTGGGGTTGCCCTGCTGCTGATAGTAGTGCCGCGTCAGAGCCTCTTCCAAACTCTAGAGATATTAATAAAGGAGAAATTCCATCCAACAAGTTGGTTGCCCACCCAAAACACCGGCTCCATGGCTACCTACCTTATTGTCTCAACTAAGAGAGGGCTGGTTTTTTTTTTTTCAGTTAGATGCATTAGATTAACTACTAATTAGATTACTTGAATGCATGCACACACACATTATTTCATGTACTGGTCGATGACCCTGGCAGGTCCTTCCACCACCATCATCACCTCTCTCGAACCCCGCGCGTGGGAATCGAAGAGAAGCTCGTAACTGCGATCCTCTCTGCATCCATCCATCCACCGTTCCTACCACCACCACCACCACCACCACCACCACCAGCAGCAATTACCCCATGGACAACAACAGAGAGCAAGCAATGCCCGATGACTGGTGACTCGGACGAAGAGCAGGCCAGATTCAGGTAACTACTGGCCGGGGAACTTGAAGCTGCCGCCAATGTCGAGCAGGTAGGCCAGGCTGTTGAACTCGACGTCGATGCTCTTGATCTGCCAGTAGCCGGCCGTCTTGGTGGCGCCGATGATGGTGATGCCGCGCACGGGCTTGCCGGCCCCGAAGGTGGCCGTCCAGATCAGGCTGATGTAGTTGCAGTTGAAGGGGCCCTTGAAGGTCACCTGGATGGGGAGGTTGTCGGGCTGTTTTTTTTTTTTTTTCAGGGCAGGCGTGTGTTAGTCTTTCAGCTTGTTTCAAGTGTGGAATGTAGCGGAGGGGAGGTTGTTCGGTTGCGAACCTGGGTGGTCTCATGGGAAATAAAGGCCGCCTTGCTGGGGAAGGTGGGCGAGCCAAGCGGGATACCGGCGAGGATGTTGATGCTGTCCGACGTGTCGACGAAGTCGTCGGACAGGTACTTCGCGTCGGCCGGGTCCCACTTGGTCAGGATGCGCGTGTAGGCGGCGATGAGCACGTTGACGTCGCTCTGGCACAGGCAGTGCGTGCGCCTGGTGAGCGCCGCCGGGACCACAGGCGCGGGTCCCCGCGGGGTTACGGCGGCGGCCGAGACCCCGACGGCGGCCAGGGTGAGGGTGAGCAGAGACTTGAGGAAGCGCATTTTGGTTGGCTGGCCTGGTGTGGAGGAGGATGTGTGTCTGAGTGTGTGTGTGACGGGAGAGTTGGGGTAGTGACTGTGCCTGGGCGATAATGGAACCTGACGGTATGATGTCGAGAGAGATGTTGCGGCGTGAGTGAGAGGGAGTGTGATTCCATTCCTGGAGGAGGGCAATCACATCCCTTTATTCACTTCTTGCCATGGCACGTTTCCCATGTCGCTCCGACCGCCGTGTAGACACGCACTGGTCATGAACTTCGCTCACTGTTTCCGCTCAACTTCCCATCCGGAAATTCCCCACGGGAATTTGGGCGCAGGTGGCTACACTAGGTGCATTTCAAGGGATAGGTGGTGGACGGCGGGCTGGGGATGCTTTGTTCTGAGATGTTGTGAGACATGCGCGCGGGAATTGTCAGGACAGGCTGCACGCGAAGCAGCTGGCCAATGATTGATGTCGGAGGCTGTCTCAGTCACTCTCAGGGAAGTGATTCAGAAACTGTCTTCCCTGCTGCCCGTGCCGTTTCGGTACCAGCGATGGCACATCACTGTCAGTCGAAACTCACTCAGCCTTACAGGTCAACGTGATCCCGTGGTGGGACTGCCCGTGCCAGGCAGTCGAGGGGAAGCGTGTTTTGATTCGTCCAGACTCCAACGCTCCGGAGAGATTGCACTGAGGTGTGAGAGGAGAGGTGGAAGCCGAGTGGACTTGCAGCGAAACCATTGAACTCGTGCAGCTGGGTTGACGCCACTCCTCGGCACATTGCCTCGTATCCCGGGCCGAGCGCAGCTCTTGACCCCTTTTTACTGGCGCCAGCAAGTCCCATGCATGGCGGTACACGGAATGGCGTCGGCAAACATTGAAGCAAGGAAGAACAGAAGGTCCGACGGCTGGGGATAAATACCTTAGATGTCGTCGAGTCGAGATTCAAATGTGTTCACGCCTGCAGTGCGGCTGCAGTCCGAGTCCCTCTGCTTGGCTGAGACCTTTGCCTGGCTGAGCGAGGTGGCACCTTGCAGCCCGTGCAGCCATCAGGTCCGCCGCCGACGGCCCCGAACACCAAGTGTCCCCGGACAATATCTTGTCATGCACTATGTGGTGGCCGCCGATTGGGAGCCTCAGATGTCTCACAAGCCGACGCCATGCCCGGTCGAGATGCACGCTGGGGGAGTCGGATGTGCTTAGGTCGCATCACGGCCGCCCGGCGTCGAATCAGGGGGCCGCATGTTCTCGGTGGCTCACAGACGTCATGCTCTTTTCACCACAAATCCCTTTGCCCCGCATCATCTTTGATGGCGCCTGACTGGAGCCCAGCCCAAGGTGCATGTTATTTTGTCAGCACGAGCGAACTTCCTGACACGGCGGTTTTCCGACGGTTTGCTACATAGACTTGTCTTTCATAGACAATTAGAAATACTGTCCAGTTTCACAGTCTTTGTCACGGATGTCGCGCACACATTGGGGGTTACACGGCTTCTGTACTTGTTGACTTGTAAATATACAGCCGTGCGGATCCACGAGAATTGCAACCTGCAGGTCCGCAGATCTGCTGTAATACCAGACCCATTCAGGGACCACTGCTCCTCGCCAAACAGTTTGTTGGGGAGTACGCCGTTGGGGACATCGGACGGGGTTCGGGCGCATGCACGCGTCTATATTACTGCGTCGACATGCAGAGTCAAATACATCCTACTGTCGCGTCTCACACACGGGTAACGTAGATAGGCAACAAACCCCCTTCGCGTGTGCACTTCGATGCCATACACATGTGAAAGTCAAGGGGAGCAGAATCTCCATCAGCGCAGTGACATTACTAGTGGACCGCACAAGTGTGGGATTACTGGAACCATGCCTTGGTGTGGAATTCGATAAGTTAACTGATTCGGCTAAAGACGTATCTTGATTTCCAATGTTGAAGTTCGAAACATTGTACATCGGGAGACATTACCGCCGTTGACTTTTGGAATTTGAACGTTGTGTCCGAGATCTGAGATGTTAGCCAGAGTTACATTGGATGCAGAGACAGAACAGCAGAGACAGGAACAGAGACAAAAGGCCACGTGCATGCTGAACTCCGAGTGTTTACCTAACTTTGTCACTGGGGCTAGTCTCATCTGGAGAAACCGATAATTGCAAACAACTCCCTCTTCATTTCGGGGTCATCCAGATGACGGAGTGTATACGGGGTACAGTTTCATATGCACTCAGACTCAGAGAAAGCCCGCTTGTCGAATGGCAATGTTGCACCTTTCTTTTGCAATTGGATGCAAACTATTAAGAAAATGTTAACGGAACTCAGCTGGCGATTGCAAGCAATAATGACCAGCTTGTAATTACTTTTCTTGTTCCATAGATTCGAAACGCCACAAACTACTGGCCTTTTTTCTACATCATCTTGGGTACAATGCTACCACAAAGTCCATGTCAACTTCCGTCACTACTAATTAGCCTTCATATTCACCGCTACCTCTTCGGTCTTCCCGCCCAAGAGTGGTTGGGTATGAAACGGGGTGCTGCCCACCACGTGAGTGATTCGGACGGCAGATCTTCTGCAGCAGACCCAGGAATCAGCGCACAGGGCACAATCCAAGCATATAATGGGCGCCTGAACAAAGATCCGGGGACCAAGAAGCTGAAAGGCGGAGACCAAATAATAGGCTAAACCAACATAAACGAATGGCGGGGAGTCGGGCCCCAATATCCCTATAGTGTTCACTTAATCATCACACCACAAGCATGGCAGCGGGCTCGCCATGTCATTCGTTGCCTATATAGTCTCATGTCTTGGAATATTGCGGGACCCCAGCCATGGCGTTGGCAGCACGGCGTGGTGTTGTGGGTAATTTGTGAGTGAGTGGTTTTTCGTGACGGACCGGGCCAGACAGACCCTTGCCATGACGCTGCTCCTCTCCAGCAGGGAAAGTCAAATGTCGGAACTCAGGACAGTTGAATAGCGAGTAATTGGAGTTTGCTGTGATTAATTGCTGTAAAGCGCTATAATTCCCTACCTAGGTGATTACTCATACAGAATCAGGGATAATTCACCTCAACCACATGTACTTTGCTGGTACTATAGTACGGGAGAGAGCGCGCTTGGGGCGTCTCGTGGTCCTGGCTGGCACCCAAGGGTCATCGCAGGCGAGAACCGCAGGAGAGAGATTTGTCGGCGGTTTCCTAAAAAACACTATATATCATCGTCAATATCACCTTCTGCTTTCAATTCGTCCAAGACCCACGAAGCCGGGGCCTTGCAGCTGGTCTCTGCTTGCTGCATACACGACACCTCAAAATAGAAGTCGAACTTGAGGGTGTGGTGGACTTGGTTTAAGCTTAATTTTCCTGCTTGCATGCGTCTTGTCATGTCTGCCTCTTGGCAGCTGGCTCTAGAGCTCCAATAGGGAGGTCTTATGACGGTGACGAGCTAGCAGCTTGAACCGTCACCGGCCTCACGTAGCCATGATCCCGGATCTCGGTCCCGTGGCAACAATACCCCTCAAACTCAGCGTTGATCAGAGGGTGATTGACGGACCAGGAAATAGAGTAGTCATATATCCGACATGAGATGTCGACGAGAATAGCAACAGGGCACATTCAAGCTCATGAGCTCTGTCATCCGACTTCCCCGAGGTGGTGATCGAAAGATGTATAAAGAAGGGGAGCTTCTCGCTGCCAATGTCCAATCCAGTCTCATCACTCCTCAAGCAGGTTACTTATCCAACCCATCCAGCAAAGTAAACAAAAACACAACCAAGCACCAACAAAGCAACAAACAGCTACCCAACATGCAGCTCACCACCCTCGTCCTCACCGCCCTTGCGGGCCTCACCTCTGCGCTGCCACAGAACTACTACTCGGACGGCGGCCCGTCGGGCCACGACGTCGAGATCGGGGGCCTCGCCTTTGCCGGGTCGGGCTGCCCGGCCGGCACGGTGTCGGGGCAGCTGTCGTCGGACCTGACGACCATCACGCTGCTGTACGCCAGCTTCATCGCCCAGGCCGGCGTCGGCATCCCCGCCTCGAGCTACCGCAAGAACTGCCAGCTCAACATCAAGCTCAAGTACCCGCAGGGCTGGCAGTTTTCCGTCTTCAAGGCCGACTACCGCGGCTACGCCCAGCTGCCCGCTGGTGATGTCGGCACGTGCAAGGCCACCTACTACTTCTCGGGTGACTCCAAACAGGTGCGTCCTCTCCTTTGTCACTGACATTGATGATTCAGATGGAACATATTGCTAACTCCTGCATTGTTTGTTCGCCGGATAAAAGATCAGCAGCACCATGACCATCAAGGGCCCCTTTGACGACAACTACCTCAAGACGGACCAGTTCGGCGTCGAGAGCACCGTCTGGTCGCCGTGCGGTGTCGAGGGCCTGCTCAACATCAACTCCGAGGTCCGCCTGTCGCCGCCCGACAGTACCAAGAACGCCCAGCTAACGGTAAATTTCACCGAATCCATCGAGTTCAACTGGAGACCCTGCGTGTTGTTGGAGTGATTTGTCTGTCAGCAGAAACCTCCTCTCAGTTCATCATCATCATCATCATCACTCTTTCTCATTCGTTGTCTATACTACAAAAAATCTACGAGCCTTTTTCTTTTCTTGCCTTTTTTTGTCGGTTGAACATATCTTTGTCGTTACCTGCCTGCCTGCCAGACGAGATCATTTGACTTTGTGATTGACGTCTTCTTTCTTGTCCCTAGGTCGACTCGACGGATCTCAAGTTCACACAGATCCAGTATCTGCAGTGGCAGAAGTGCACCAAGCCCAAGACGTCCTAGAGGAAAGGAGTCTTGGGGGGTTGGGGCTAGGCTGGCCAGGGAGCAGAGTGAGGCAGATGGGGTAGTGGGTCAGACTGTTGATAACATTTCTGGCACGTCGAGATCGCTGAGTCGGGGACGGCCCGGGCGCGGGGGCAACGCTAGGATTTCCTTTCTTGTACTAGATAGCTTACCAGCCCTAGTACTGCCTTTTGCTGCAGGAGCATCGGTGGTTTTATATATATATATATATATATATTCTACCCAAGGTACACAAAATCTATATCAGATTGCAGACCGGACGTGGAAAATCTCTCAACCTAGGCATCAGTCTTCGGATCATTCTGTCTAAAAACATCAAGGCTTCGTGAGACGTGCTGAAGAAAGATCCGGCACCGCCCTCGGCGCAGATACCTTTTCGTACGTGACCATGAACCGCAACAGCGACTCCTCGTCGTTTTCTCTCGCAATCAGGCAGAGACCAAACGGCCTGCCGTTATATCTCAGTTGCCCAAGCGGCACAACAGCAATCGGGTAGCCTAGTTATGGCGAGTAATTACAGCCGGAGATGATCAGCCACGATACAGTACATCAGAGTTCAGTTGCAGTCAAGTTATGGAACGACCTAGGCGACATACCAGCAGCCGCAGCATGTATGCAAAGAGAAGAATCGGCGGGCGCCGCAATGATATTGACGCCCTCCCTGGCAAGCACCCGGTCGATGATCTGCTTGCCCACCGCGCGAAGACCTTCTTTCAACGATGCGATGTGCTCTGGCGTATCGTCGTTGTGCAGGGCCTTGACGAGATCGTCTTGTTTTGTGTAGGCTGTTGAGAAAAAAGAGTTTGTCAGCACGTTGAGTCGCTAGAAAGTGACAAACAGAAGTTGAAGGCGCGAGTATTCGGTGCACGCCTGACTTACGTGGCGGGAGACACTTGTCACTGTTTTTCTCATTGAAGTCGACAATATCCTGGAGACTGCGGACGGGTGATTCATCAAAGGCGTTGAGGAACCTCGGGGTACAGATGTTTTTGAAATCCCAGACTAGAACATTCGTTAATATTAAACCTTTGCTTGATAAGGTAGTTAATCTCCACGGTTGGTACTAGGTCAGGCACTCACATGCAATGGGCATGATTGCCTGTTCTCCCTGAGCTGTCAAAGCAGACACACTTGCAATGTCCACGGGATATTTGACCTGACAACCACGTCCCCTTACTCGTGAGATGGCTTCTTCGTAGTCTTCTCTCTATCGATCAATGAGTTAGTAAAAACGCTCTGACTCTAATCCCGAGGAATCCGGACATGATGAATCCATTCCATCAACTAACCATCTGCTCCGCCGTCCCTTCATACTGCTTGCACATCTCATCCGCCATCCTCCACACCGCAGGATCTAAGAATCCCACAGACAACCCTTCCCAGCTGCCCAGTCCCTCTGACCGGAACGACCGACCGAGGAGTATCTCCGCCAGAGCCAGCAGATCACCGGGCAACTTTGCCATGGGCCCGGGGCTGTCGAAGAAGTCTGTCAACGTGTACATGCCCTCGGCATCCTGCACACCGACGGTGGGTTTGAGGGCGTACAGCGCAGCACGGGAGGCAGGCGTCACGATTGACCCGATTGTCTCCGCGCCCATGGCCAAGGGACTGAACCCGGCGGCAACGGCGACGGCGGAACCCGTTGATGAGCCCCCTGGCGCCTGGACCTCTGCCTGTAAGTCAACATACTCTCTTGTTTGACGGCTGGTGATTACGAACCGAGTGCCCGAGGATTGTCTCGCCTTCCTTGATTTTCCCTACATACGGTGATAGAGTCTGGCCGCCGCGAGAGGACCACCCCGGCATCGCCATTGTCGTTTTCATGCCTGCGAATTCCTGTGCCATGCTATCAGACCCGAGGCATCCTGTGTGAGTCGACAGCACGTGGTTAACTGACAGTCATGTTGGTCTTGCCGAGGATAATCATGCCAGCATCAACCAGCTTTTGTGCAATAACCGAGTTCTTGGATGCCTTGGCGCCGACCAGCGCCCAAGATCCCGCGGTCGTGTCCATGCCAAGCTCTGATGCAGTGATGAAACAGTCCTGGTTTGAATTAGTTAGCATAGGTCCCTGGCTCGACTTTACCAACACCGGGTACGTGGTAGTTGTATTGGCACACACACCTTGAGGACTATTGGGATCCCATGGAGCGGACTTCTTAGACGGCCCCCCTGGCGCTCTTCGTCCAATGCGGCCGCGGCGCGCAGGACTTTATCGCGGGGCGCAACGGAGATGAACGCATTCAAGAAGGACTCGTGATGCTCGATCTGTCTGAGATATTGCTCCACGATCTGGACGCTGGTGATATTTTCTGTTTGCAGGAGACAAACCAGGTCTGTCGCGCCGGTGACGAGCACGTCAAAGGATTCCGATGCACTGGCGGCCATTTTTGGGAAAACGACCAAGGACAACAGCGACGATTGGGAGAGTTCAGCCCTCAATAAAGGAAGGAGTTGAGAGCTGTTTGTTTGCCAGATATAGTTGCATATACAAATACGCTCCTAAAAGTTGCTCGGTGTCAATTAGATGCGTAAGCCCCTCGCGGCCAGTGACGAATCCTACCAGGCAGCCATATTGGCCGTAATGAATTACTGTTACACAACAATGAACCCCTGAGGCGATATTGGTCTTTGGGGTGGTTACTACGCGGTCAACAGCCTGGTGATGGGAGCTCAGTAGTCTGAAGATGGCAGGTCACCTTGTACTACAACGGCACGTTGATATACACGTGTGGGTACTTAGGTGGCTGCTTGGAGTAATGGCTCTTCGTGAGCACATTTGTACATCAATTGGTCCATGCCAGTGCCGCATGGAGGAGAACATCAACGCGTGCGTGCTCGTGCGTTATGTCGAGTGGAGGTGGAAATTGCGAATAGCTTCAGACCTGTCGTGTCTATGTTGTCGGTCGCAGCTCTGAGAAGCAAATTCGCTTTTGGTGCTGTGTAATTAGTGGGGCGCTTTTGGCGCGCACTGGAATGGACCGCGTTCTAGAACGGCGCGTCATTCCTGGGCCCCACATCCGGAACAAATTTCGAGATCAGGCGCACCCTGCTGATTGTTGACTCGCTGGGGACCGGAAAAGTCTGCTGACTTTAATTGTTTCTGATTTTGGCCGCGATACTGTTTACAGGTCAACATGTTGAGGACTCACTGGGTAGATCAGGTGAGAATCATTGTTTTTGTGGTTTTGACCAGAAGGAAATTGAACCCAACCCGGCGGTGTTCATGATTGCGCCGGGGCTGCACTTCTGGCGGATTTCGCTTGTCCCATAAATTCAGTCCAGTAATCTCGAGTCCCTCCAAGTCACGCAACCAAGCAGTGGACGCTGCTATTGGTGGCCCCGTCCCACCGGTGGAATCTGGAACAGCGTCCTCGGATATGACGGCACCTTGCATGCAGCGTCTACGTCATGTGTCTTATCGCGGGCGGTATTGACCCGTAGTCTGGGGTGCCGAGCAAAGCTAAGGTGTTGTTTGGAAAAGTCCGCGGCGAGTCTGGACTCTGGAGCGGTTCCTGCCGACCAGGAGAAATCCCCCTGATTTTCAGTAAGTGAGCTATCGATACCAAGACGCAGGCATTCGCGATGGACTCGAACGCGCGAGCTGTCGGCGTGCCGAATCCGACCAGGCCCAGGCCTGGGCTGTCCTGCCGCTCGAGACAAGGGCTTGGAGGAAGAGCAAAGCCCCTCATTGGCGCCCATCAAACCCTGATCGGCGGGATCGGCAAAGGGTCCAGCCTGGACCACCTCGTGACTTCCTCGCGTCCGCCATTCCCTCCGTTCCTCCTGATTAAAGGCGACAAATCATAAATGTCTTCCAACTGACTACCAGTGTGCACTCCAGCGCATACACACTGCCTGATGGGGCGGGGTCTGGACGCGAAACAAATCTGACTACCCCATGGTGGCAATCGACGTGCAATAAGAGGTGGTGGTGATGATTATGATGGTTTGATGATGATTTATCATGTCATGTCCCCAAGAGAACAGGCGGGGGCGGGGGGTGGAATGTGACTGCGACGGTGTCCGCCTTCCAGGTTGCCTTCCGCCGACCGAACTGCCTCTGGAGCGCGGCCATTTCTCTCCACGTCGCTCGCTCTCATGCAGTGTCACTCGAAATCGGACTTCCATATCGGGAGAGCAGGCTCGACCACCAGGCCGACAACCAGCCCAAACTGGCGAAGTGTTTGCGGGCTTGCAGCCGGTCATCAATCTAGACCGGGCCATCCGCTTAGCATTTCCTCACATCGACTGTCGGCATGGAGAAGTGTGGTGGCTGATGGCCCAGATGCATGCATGTCCGAAGAAGTCAAGTGAACATGGGAATCTTTCATGATCTGTGTTGTCGTGCCATCCCCTCCCAGGCGAGGAAACCCGACTGCCCTCCCGCGTGCACGCAAGCCGTCAGGCTTAAAACCTGATCCAGCGTTGCAACTCGGTTGCTTGGCATGCGCCAAAGAACACCCACCACCGCGGGTTGAACATGATGCCAAATTCCAGCTGTCTGCCCACCAGCCAGTCTATGGAAGTGGGAGAAAGCTACCCCGTGAAACTAATCCGATTGATTGTGGGCGGAACTGGGTCCCCACTAATCTGTAACACGCGGCCCCCCCTATGATGCGGCGGAAATCCACCAAGCTGCGCGGCTCTGACAGTATGCGATGAAGAGAATGATTGACAGAAGAAAGATGAAGAACAAACGGAAGAATTAAAAAGATGAAGAGAAAAATACCGATGCGATATGAAAGCGAAGGGGCTGGAAAGACTGACTGAGCACGGGCAATTCCATCCGGCCCACAAATCTGGTACATCGCATGGACCCTCAAAAAAGAAGGACCCCACTGAAAAGTGCAACACCGGGCCGCGGGACCAGACTTCCACGGGATGGCGGTTTCTGAATTCTGATGTTGGTTGGACTTGGAGATGCAGTCATCCCGCGCAGTCGCTGGTTCTCGACGGGCCCAACCCAAGACTCACTCTGATGGAAGTCGCCGATGGGTCCAGAATTCCGCGCTCAATCCCGCTGTGCCTGTCGCGGCAGGTGCGGACTGCCCATGGGCCAACTGGTCTTGTTCTCGGCAGGTACATCCAAGGGTTTTTTGGCCGCGCTATCCCGTACAGGAATCTCCACGGGCTTTTAGCGCTCTTCCAGCTCTAAACCCGACCGCCGAAGGAAGGGGCCAGCCAGGGTACCTAGGTGCCAGGGCTGCGCAGCCTCCAGCGCAGGTCCCATCCCGCATCCATCCCGCACCTCTCCCGTCCACGTCCACGGTCCAGCGCAGGTCCCTAACAAATTTGATGCCCAAAACTTTCTGAGACGTGACTTCCACCTCTGTGTGCTCTGCAAACCTGGAACATCGCACGACCTGACAGCCCCAGAGCCCGTACCAACAACCCAACCCACCGACGTACCTGCCCTCGTTATCTGCCCGCAGCCAGCGTGCCAGCGTGCCAGCGTGCCAGCCTTACCCGCCTAGGCATCTACCTATACCTTTTTGCATCGCAAATCGCCACAACGCGCAAACAAGACCGACATTTTATGCGATCTGTTCCATGACACGAGCGCTGTGACCGCAAGCTGAGAAAATGGCCAGCCCGGTGGGGGAGGACAACTGGGTCAACTATGTCGACCACCAACTGCGCGAGGCGTCGGACCTCGAGACGCGCGTCAACATCGTCGAGAGCTTCCGTCGCGCCGTGTCGGCCGAGCCGGGCAGCATCAAGGTGTGGATGTCGTACTGCGAGTACTTCTGGTCGCTCTACGCCGACTGCCAGCCCGGCAGCGACGCCGGCTGGCCCCTCGAGGAGCAGCAGCTCGGCCGCGAGACCTTCACCCTCGACGTCGCCCTCAACCTCTGGCAGCAGGCCTACGAGGCCGTCCAGTACCGCCTCTCCGACAGCCACGAGCTGTGGAACCGCTGGATCTCGCTCGAGATGGAGCTGCTGTCGCGCACCGCCACCGAGGCCGGCATCCGCCGCATCACCCACCTGTTCAAGAACCGGCTCGCCGTGCCCCACGCCACTTGGGACAACACCTCGCAGATGTTCTCCAGCTTCCTCTCCGAGTACAACCGCAATGCCTACGAGACCGAGATGACCCAGGTCACCAAGAACGCCAAGCACGCCAAGCGCCTCTACGACCTGCGCGACCCCTTCGAGATGCGGCTCAACCTTGCCGCAAAGTCCCACGATATCGAGGCCCAGAAGGCCGTCATGACCGAGTACCTCGACTGGGAGATTCGGCAGAGCCGTGGCAAGAAGGATGTTGTCGTCAACCTCCAGATATGCCTCGGCCTCTTCTCTCGCGCCCTCACTGGCATCATGGCGTCTGATAAGGACACCTGGGCCAACTACATTGTGCTTATTTCTACCTCGCAGTCCGACTTCAAAGCCGGCCGCTACAAGATCCCCGACAACATTCTCCCCAACATCCTCGACGTTCTGCAGTGCGCTGTTCACCACGTGCCGTGGTCCGGGGCTGTGTGGGCGCGCTACATCCTGGCTGCCGAGGAGGCCGGCCTTTCCTTCACCGACATCGAGCGGATCAAGCATGCTGCCACAAACAGCGCCGAGCTGGACAGGGACGGCATGACGGCCGTTCTGGAGATGTACTCGGCATGGTGTGGCTACCTGAAGCGCACGGCTATGAACCCCAACGCGACAGAGGAGGCAGTCGACCTTGCTGAGGTGGGCCTCCCGACTGCCCTAGAGGATGTTAAGCACTGGGGCAAGAGACGGTATGGCGACGAGTACCAGGGCGACCCAAGCTTCCGACTAGAAAAGATCTACATACAGTTTCTGACGGAGAAGAAGGAGGACATCGAGGGTGCCCGTGGCGTCTGGGAACAGCTGTCCCAGATCACCCTCCTGGCAAACAACTACGACTTCTGGCTCAGCTGGTTTCTCTGGGAGATGGTGGTATTTGCGGCCTCTAAGAGCAAGATGCGCAGCCCAACCCCAGCAACGGTGGCACAGGGCCTACGTGTTCCGTCCTTTGCCACGCGTGTGTTCATCAAGGCCCTCAAGGTGCGCACGATGGACTGGCCCGAACGGATACTGGACGTCTACCTCCAACACTGCAACGATTATGAGCTGGCCGAAACTCTGCGAGAGGCCCAGGACACCATTTACAAGACGAAGAAGGGCGTGGCGAAGCGCCGTGAGAGAGAGGCGGCCGAGGCGCAGGCAGCATATGCGGCTCAGACCCGGGACGAGACAATGACGGATGCGCCCGAGATTGAAGAAGAAGAAACGTCGCCTGGCACCAAACGGAAGCGCGAGCCGGCGGCCGGAGACCAGGACGACTCGGCTAGCAAGCGGGCCAAGAGCGAGGTCGACGGCGCCGAGATCAAGCGCGACAGGGAGCATACCTCTGTGTTTGTGACGAATCTCCCCGAGAACGTCACGCTGACCAAGGTGCGGCAGTTTTTCCGCGAGTACGGACACATCAACAACTTGGATATGCAAAAAAGAGAAGGCGTCCCGGCGGTGGCCTTGATCGAGTTCCGGTCGCCCGAGGAAGCGCAAATAGCACTACTGCGAGACGGGAAACGGTTTGGCGACCAGCAGCCCATTCAGGTGACGCCCGCCATAGACTGCACTCTGTTTGTCTCCAACTATCCGCCGGAGGCCGACGAAGACTACATTCGCAACCTGTTTAAGGAGTGCGGTGACATCCATAGCGTTCGCTTCCCCAGCCTCAAGTACAACACAAAGCGCCGTTTCTGCTACGTGTCCTTCCGTGACCGTTCGTTTGCGGCGGCGGCGACCAAGCTCGACGGCAAGTTTCTCGAGGGCGGCAAGTACAAGCTCCAGGCAAAGTTCTCGGATCCGGTTGGCAAGCAGCAGAGGCAAGGAGCACAGGTCGAGGAGCGCGAACTCCACGTCCTCAATATCCCTCGCAGCACGACCGATGACGACGTCAAGGGCTGGTTTTCCAAATCCGGCAAGGTTGTGAGCGTGCGCATACCGCGCGACCAGAAGGGCCAGAGCCACGGAACTGCGTTTGTCGTCATGGAGACCAAGGAGGAGGCACAGGAGGCCATCAGGAATCTCGATGGAGTCGTGTTTGGGAATCATCCCATCAAGGTCGAGCTATCTAGGCCGGCCACCCAGAAGACCAGCGCCACCAACCGGGGAGTTACGGGCTCGCCAGAACCGACGTCTCCGGCCAATGACTCGCCAGCTTCGGGGCATGCTGCATCTCGCGACGCCGCGTCCGACGCCGCAGCCCGTACCATCGCCGTGATGGGCATCCCCGACACGGTGAACGACGCCCGGGTCAGGTCGCTTCTCGAACCTGCGGGGTCTTTTGTGAAGTTCGTCACGCACCCGATACACGGTGGCGCGATTATCGAATATCCGGACGCCGCGGCCGCGGGCAAGGCGGCGATGGCGATAGATGGGATGCAGATCGCGGGCGGCAAGAAGCTACGCACGGGCACCGTGGCGGAGATGTTCAGGCAGGAGAGCGAGGTCCGTATTGACCGCATCGACCAGCCCAAGGAGCATCTGAGCGCGGCCGCCAAACGCATGCCGCCGCCGCCGATGATCCGGAGATTGCCCGTGCAGGGGAGAGGCAGCGGGCCGAAGCGGATTCTGGGATTCCCCGGGGGCATGGTGAAGAGAGAAAAGGAGACGAATGGACAAGAGGGAGCGCAGGCGACTGCTGGTGGTGCCGGTGGAGCTGCTGTTGCGGCACCCGAAGTGGCGGCGGGGCCCGGGAGGAGTAATGCTGATTTCAAAAAGATGTTTCTCGGTGCTGGGACGGCGGCGGGCGCTGCTCGGGAGGCGAAGAAGGAGTGAATTGACTTTGGGACTTTGAACTTGGACTTGATCTGGGAGGGTGGGGACCATATGGACATGGACGTGCTGTGTATATGATATTTATATCCTTCTGGGAGTGCCTCCAGGGGCGGTGGGAGGTGGTTAGCTACTTATGAATACCCCAGTGCTGTGAGAGTTAGCTTAACGCCTTTTACTTCAAGCGTCCGGTTCATGGAGAGTGCGATGGCGGCTGTCCGTTGTCTTGTTCCTGATGTAGTGTGGTGGATGCGGCTTTTCAAGTATCGGCAGGAATATGATGTGGATTGTTGAAGATGGCCATGCTGCCCTGCTTTACCGTGTGGGCAGCAGCAAATAGTCTACTTAGGTAATGTTGAATAAACCCAAGTTGGTGGGTTAACATGAGAAATCTCACTCCCGACAGTTTCCAGGTCCCCCGTCCAGCATCGACGATCAAACAACATTACTAACACTGATACATGGCCCATCACCGATACCGCAACGCACCACCCTCAACCTCGACCCCTCGATACTCGAAAAACTGCTTCATCTCGTCATCCTCGACCAGCCGCGGAATAATCTCCTTCTCAACCGAAATGACAAACTCGCACCCGGCGTCGTCCTCACCATCATCGCTGGACGACTCAGGCTCCCGCCGCGGCGGGTAGACAATGACGAGCCCCTCGGTCACGACGTCAAACAGGTGCCGAAACGCCCGGGGTCGACCGAAGCCGAAATCGGCCTCGCAGATGGCGGTCTCGCGCCAGTCGGTCGTGAAGAGCGACAAGGGTGCAGACGCCGAGTTGAGACCGAGCGCGATGGCGGACTTGTCGCGGATCGGCGCGACGGTTTGCAGGAGCGTGGCCAGGCGGGATTGCGTTGCTGTGCATGTCACGCTGCGGATTGTCCTGGCGAGTGTGGGGAGAGGGGAGGTTAGGAGGGTGCTGGTTGTTGGTTGGACTTGGAAGCCTGGGAGCGGGGTCGTGCTTGTTGAGGCCGCGATGAAGATGTTGCCTTGTGTGCGGGCTGGGGGAGGCGGGGAGATGCGCGGACGCATGTTGACTGCTTCGCTCCAGGGGGTTGGCGGTGCGTCGCGGTTGCTGGGGTTCAAGTTCTGCGGGGGGTAGTAGAGCGCTGCGCGGTGCTTGGTGAGGATCCGCCAGAGGAAGGCGGAGAAGGCGTCCCAGGTGGAGATGAATGTCGCGTCCGAGTCTGGCTCTGTCGGCGTGGCGAGGCGCTTGAGAGCGGCGGCTTTGGATTTCGGCAGGTGGAAGAGGAGGTAGGAGCACGGCCGGAGGGCAGGGTTGCGAGGCTGAGGCGGAGGGGCGGAGGTTTGCAGATGGGAGGGGACTTGGGGGGAGGTGAAGCGCGTGTTGTCGAGGCTGGATGGGTCCCAGGGGGGGAAGGGCGTGTTGGTCATGATGGCGCGGCAGTTGTCGGCGAGCTGGTGGACGAAACCCGACCAGCCCATTGCATCGTTGGCGTAGTGGTGGTGGTGCGTGTTGAGGATTAGACCGCCCGGGATGAAGTTTGCTTGGAAGGCGGCCGCGATGGGGTGGGAGTCTGCGGAGGTGGGCGGTTTGTCGGCGTAGGTCAGGCCCTTGAAGCTGAGGGACTTGGTGGGCCCGAGACGGGAGGAAAGGAAGTGGGAGGCTTCGAGGTCGGCGAAGGATGGGAAGGGGGGAGGGAGGTGCTGGATTGTGAAGCCGACGGTGCTGTTGCGATGTTTGACGAAAGAGTGGGAGGTGTTGTCGGGGTTCTTTTCGATGGTCCCGACCAGGTGCCGGCACTGGGAGAGGGTTCGCTCGAGGCCTTCTTTGAGGACTGCGGCGACGCGGGGCTTGGCGGCTTCAGAGAGGGGGAAGAAGAGCGCCATGTTGTCGTAGGCGCAGACGGACAGGTAGTCGAGCGTGGAGAGGGGAAAGCGTTCCTCCTCGGGGTCGTTTTCGTAGCCCCAGGGGTGGAGGCGGAGTTCCTGTCTTGTGGCCATCGTGGGGTGGTTACTTGGGAAAAATGTTTTAGGATGATGGGGATTTGTTCTGGGAACGAGTTTGCTTCAAGGTTAATATGAGAACAATGGGGGGGAAAGCGTGATACGAAAGAGAAGACAGCTTTGGTAGAGCTGGGGTTCCTTTATTGCTTGGCTGGTGCTAGGTGTGACTCTCTCTGCTTTCTGCATTGTCACCACCCGTGTGTAGTAACTGCCGCTCCACCCTGTCCACTCGGGCATCCAACTTGGTGATGGTATCGGAGCAAGTGATCTACACAACCTGGGACATCGGTTCTGGAACTATAAGTGTAGCTCACGTTCCCGGCTATTCCCATTATGGGATCACGCCGAGGGGTTAAAGGTCCAATTGCTAGCTGATCTAAAAAGGAGATCTGCCGCGGCGGGATTGATATCGTTGATGTCACTGCAGAATTTTGTCACTGGGTAAAGTCTGTGACAAAGAGTGCAGCAGTTGATGTTGATGGAGTAAATGGTATGACTCGAGTTGGTGGATGAATGAGCCAGCTCTGGTAATAGGCGAAATTGGTCTACGAGGGTAATTATAAATCAGGTAGTTTTACTGAGGTCAAGTTCACCAAGACGAATTGCAAGGGAATGTCCTCGAGAGAATGGATCAATTTGTGCTACGATGCCAGTCCTTTTGAGCGGCGTTTGTGGACTGAGAGCAGCATAATCCATGGGAAGGCTCGTTAGAAGATTTGAAGCCAAATGTCAGGCGAATGCTTTTCTAATTATCTTCAACGGAGGTCTGATATGAGATAATTAATCGGCATTTGAGCCTTGATTCAATCAAGTTGTTGGCATTGTGAAGTTCTGAGTTCGTTCTCCTCCTCTAACCTGCTGTGAAACTCTTCCAAAGGTCTGTTGATCGAGGGTGACTGGGTCAACCTGGCCATGGTCCAGCCGTTCAGCATTGTGACTTTGATAAGGTTATGTTCCGGTTCCAGTTGGACGCTATTAATATGGATGTGCCTTGCCGCCCATGGGCTTCACCTTAGGCGTCCTCTGGTCTGGGTCGAGGCTTGGCTCTCACCCAATAGTTGACGACCGATAGGCAGTCAGGATAACTATGAGATAGCTCAGCCTGGCCAAAGCTGCGTGATTGGATGAGCACCTGCATGTTCAGCGGTTGGTTTCTTGCGGGCTCTCTCGACACCCGAGCTGGAAAGCCACGTCAGATGATGGCAGTGCCCAGCAGCGCCTCAGCGGCATTCCAAGTTCCCCCGCATCCACCTGGGCCGTCGCTGCAACTCTTCAACCTTTCCCCCATCTCAACAACGTCTCACATCAATCTGTGGATAGGTGGATATCCCACCCGCGTGTCACGATGGATCCCCTTTCCATCGCCGCATCGGCCATTGCGATTGCCCAGGCCGTCCAGGCTATAGGGAGTGGAGTTCATATGCTGCAAAGCATAGCTAGGGCTCCGGCTGCATTTTCCGCCATGCTGAACGAGCTCTCCTCGCTTCAGGGGGTCCTTCACCAGCTGCGAAATGCAATGGAAGACATCACTGACCCCGAGTCACACATTCCTGCCGACGCCATTGAGCGGATCTCGAGACTGCACTTTGATATGAGTTAGATTGTCAACGAAACTCGCGGCATGGCAGACGACTTGATCCGTACAAGCGCGGGGCTCAACCAAAAAGGCCAACCCGAGATCTCGAGGATTCGCTGGCGTCAGCATCAGGGACGAATTGACGAGTTGCGAAGCAAAGCAAAAGGCTGTCGAGACAGCATCTCTGCATGCTTCGACATCCTCGGGCTCTATCAGATGTGCGTGGGCCGCTGCCGTGACCCGTATGGCTGGTGCTAACTAAAACCTGGTAGGCTTCGTCAGGGGAGAATGGTCATGGATGTGAGGAGCATTTCTCGAGACCTCTTCCAACAAATTCTTCGAGCGATTTGACGATGCCCATGCGACCTCCGAAAGCCATTACTCCGAGCTCCGATCAGCTTTGTACTCCCAAGACAGCCAGCTAGAACAGATCCAAAATGACGTTCAACACCACGTCGACACATCGCTTCTGGTTTCCGAGCAGCAAGCTTCTGCCAATGGACAACTGCTCGAGGCCAGGGACCAGCTCCACCAATCGACAAGCCGTCTCTCTGATACCTATGACGCCCTCAAGAACCTTTCGCACCACTTCGACGATATCCACCGTCGCTTTGACCAGATCTCGGGCAAAGTGGACATCATTGAAGCGCAGCTCTCACATGTCGTCTCGCGCACAGGTGACACAACCAAGCCAAGAGAAAGCTCCAACCACCAGCCAAGTCACGCGAGGTCATCGACAGTGCAGATCAAGACGTCGATTCGCCAAAAATGCAGTGTCTATTGCCGATGCCAGTGCCACCGGAGAGCGAGCAACGTTCGCACTCCAGCCTGGGCAAAGGCGATTACCGGGTCATTTCAGATGCATTACAACAGCCTTCCCATCTTCGATCCCAGGTCTTGCGACGTCATCAATTGCAAGTCTGTCACAACAAAGTCTTTGACATTGACATACCAGCTTCCACGGTGGCTTCTAGGCCGTGCTCTCCATGTCTCAGCGGTCTGGGGATCCATGACCAATGGTGGCGCATCATTGCATCTACGAGTCCCAAGAATCGTCGATCCCGCAAAATTTACCTATGAAATTTACAAGGAACGGTATGATTTGGCCGTTGCGCGAATCAGGCAGAAAAAAATACTTCCTACCGATATTGACGATGAAGGAAAGAGTCCATTACTTGTAAGTAATTACAACTTCTCGTGTACACCAATGTCAATTAATGGCAAGTGGCGATGAAACTGATTCAGGAAAACATTGCAGGGACTGATTGATGCAGGGCACTATAAGCTCATATGGACGCTGATTGAGCATGGGCTCTTTTGTGAGGTTGATGGTCGGTAAGACATAATTATTTCATACCTACGGTACCTACTTACTATACCAAGATGACCCGCCTACCCCATAACCTGCACATGGAACCGGGCCCGCAGCTTAGAGCTAACTAACGGTCAATTAGATCTACATCTTCGATCATACGGCGGTCAAACGGCGCTCAAATGTTCGCAAAGCTTCTCGCGCGCGATGCCGATGAAACACTCGATTCAAGTTATTACCTTCGACGCATCCTCGAAATAGATGAAGAGGACGATATCGTAGCATCGACAATCATCCACGATTCTATACGTGGAACACTGGAAATGAGGCTAGAGGATGCGATAGCTACCTGCCCTTCGCATCTCAATGCGCTTGATGAGAGAGGGCTTGCACCGCTACATTGGGCTATCATCATGGATAATCTCGAAGCGGTGCACTCGTTGATGCGCCACGGCGCAGCAATCGATATCAGATCGGGGCCCTCGAAGATGGCACCTCTACACTATGCGGCGTCTACCTACTTCACCACAGCGGCTATCACCGTACTTCTGAAATACGGAGCACACGTGGACGCGAGAGACTCCATGGGACAGACCGCTTTACATCTCGCCACCTACAATGTGGAGAAAGTCAGGATACTACTCAACGCCGGAGCAACGCCTAACAGTACAAACAATAATGGCGAGTCGCCGTTATACGGATGCATTCGACGCCGTTACGCAAATGAGAAAGTGCTAGCAGAACTGCTTCGTGCAGGTGCCGACGTGAACCTTGGAGATCGGGCTGGCAATCCTCCGTTAATGATGGCCGTACTAGTCTCCAGCGCCGGTATAGCTTCCTTCCTTATCGAAATGGGAGCCGCGGTCAACCATGTCGGTTACGCGGGTTGCTCTATTTTGCACTACCTAACTATTTCCAGCTACATATTCACCGCCGACCGGGAACCAATTACTAGACTGCTCAGGACAATCCAGATTCAAGGGCTCGATCCGGACACCCGACACTCCCATGGGCTCAGTGCTCCGAATATGCTTATGAGGTTTGTCACCGACACTATCAAACTCTGGTTTCCTCGGAAAATAACAGAGTCAGAGGTCGAAACTGGCACAGTGGGCACTTTCGCGACAGCCAAGCACAATTGATGGCGGATGGCTCCCACATCCGTCTGCGGAACTGGCTTGGCTGGCAATGGCAGCGACTGCATGACGACCCGGTGTGGGGCTGGCAAGCGGATGTTTCGCGACACACGCCCTAACCGGCGCTGGCCTTGTCACCCAGAGTTTTGTCATTGGAAGGATTCCTTTTTCGTCAGCGATGGTTTTGGGGAGGACGATATCGGGGTTCTATTTGAGAATTCGGATGATCAGTTCGTAGATAGTGCCGGGACAGGGCGATTGGATGATTGTGACGAGGGAGATGAGCTGGATGTTGCGGAATTTGTCGATGCACCAGAGTACTAGATGAAGTTGCCACGCTAATCACCGGGTTTCTTTGCGTCAATTCAGGGGCAGTTTCATATACCAGGGATGAAAATTATGCGCAAAGAAGAAAAGAAAAGAAAGGGAAACGAAAGTGAAGAGGGCAAGCTAGGACGTAGTCAATTTACTGGGACGTTTCCTGACCTGACGGCCAAAAACATCAAGAGTCAAAGCCGGGGGCGTCCACCCGGCTGCAACCCGCACTGGCGATCTCAGCGAGTACCCCGGAGCAGCCAGCTCTAGCCGGAACATCCCCGGCTGCCCTACAAAGCTGAAAAGAAAAATACCTACCAGTAGCCCTAGCAGTCTAAGTACTAGTCAAAAGATCTTCTCAAATGCAAGCAGAGTTGGCGCTAAGAAACATTTAGCCATAGCAATATTATTCCCGACATCACCGTCATCAAGTACCAGCAGAGCCCCGCCCCGATCGCAACAGATCCGAGGTTGATGAGCATTTCTGCTGCGGCACAAGTGAGTCCTAGGTAAGGGCTTGTTGCAACAGCTCACAACCCAGCTCAAAACAACCGGGTATCTGGGGGTTGATAATCTCGACATGATCCCGCCGCAAGCCAAACCCCAGAAACAACCGTCGCAGGCACTGTAATACACTTCAACGACATAATAAACTTCAAATAACCTGAAACTCAACCACTTTAACCACCTCAACCTGGAAGTACTTTCAACCTCAACTAACTCCCCTTCACCCACTCACCTTACCCCCCCACCTACCTATTCCTAAGCAAAAACCTCGCCCTCACCCCAGTCAACATAGCAACAAAATACCCCCTCCCCTCCTCCTCCCGCGGCATCTCCACACGCACCTCAAACCCCCCCACCAACGCGCCCACGACCTTCCCCACCACCATCTCGGCCAGATGTCTCCCCGGACACGCCCGC
Organism: Podospora appendiculata; assembly: GCA_033675105.1. Classification (NCBI taxonomy): domain Eukaryota; kingdom Fungi; phylum Ascomycota; class Sordariomycetes; order Sordariales; family Podosporaceae; genus Podospora; species Podospora appendiculata. The sequence goes on along the minus strand of JAULSO010000005.1, from coordinate 3,168,982 downwards.
CCACCGCCGCCCCACGTGAGGTTACACCGCTCCATGACCCTCCTCCTCTCCTCGTCCTCTTGGGTCCCGCGGTTCAGCCACCGCTCCGGGACAAACGCGTCCGCGTCATCGCCGAAGATCGCTCGGTTTCTGTGCAGCGAGACGGGGTTGCAGCCGACCGTCGTGCCGGGGGGGAAGTATATCCCGTGCAGGGATACGCCGGCGAGTGGCACTCTGCGAGATAGAGACATGCCGATTACCGGGTGCAGACGCTGAGATTCCTTGATGCTTGCTTGGGTGTATTTCAGCTTTTGGATGTCGTCGTACGGGATGCTGTTCTGGCTGGCACGTGCATGGCTACGAGTTAAAGGGGTGACTTCGTCGGCTACGTGCCGCTGCACGGCCGGGTGCGAGGCGATCATGGCCATGGCCGCGGTGAGCGCCGCGCACATGGTCTCGTGGCCGGCGCCAAAGTTGGTCACGGCCAGGCGGCGGAGGTACGTCTCGGTGAAGGCCGGCTTGTCCTTGTGCAGCTGGATCAGGTCGGCCAGGAGGTCCTTGCGGTCGTCGGCGCGGTGCAACTTGGGGGCTGTGCGGAGCGCCGCGGCGATGCGTTTGGAGGACTTTTGGTACACGGGCTGGTTGCTGTTAATTAACTCAAGTTCGTGGGTTTATACTCAAGGGGGGAGGGAAACGGACAGTGAAGAACGGCTTAAACCCCTTGGGCGTGGAGAAGGTTATCCCCCAGATGTTGGAAAACGTCCTGCTTATCGTCTTGGAGAAGAAAGCCGCAGCAGTGACGGTAGGGAACAAGCCAAACACGCTCTTCCTTTTCCAACCGGTGTAGCCCTGGGTGCTCGTGCCGCCGTCGGACCGGTTCTTGATGTAGCCGGGGGACCAGGAGAGGACAACCGCGCCGAGACACTCGACGACGATGATGTGCATCCACTCCTTCAAGTCGACCTCGGCACCGTCTAGAGCCCTAAGCTCGTGGATGGCCTGTTCGATGACGGCATCTACGGCAGGCTCGAACCTTTTGAGATTAGATGTCTGGTAGACCGGCCCGATGAGTCGCCTCTGCAGACGGTAGCGCTTCATGTCGAATTCAGATAGGAAGTCCAACGTGTCGGGGAAGTGCAAGTTGAGCCGCCAGTCGATCGTTGGCTTGTTCAGCGACGTGGCCACTGGAGTGGTTAGCCAGAAGACGAGAATTGCTACCGATGGTGACTGCGGCTACCCACAGTAAAAGTCTGACTTTTCAAACCCATTGGCAGTATCTACCAGGTACACTCATCAGCACCGCCCTCACATAAACATCCACAGCACGTGCTCACTATAAATAGCCTTAAACCCCTCCCTGGAATCAAACCACACCTCGTTCGGCCCAACCCTCACGACGGGGCCATATTTAGCATGCAGTGTCCTGCCCAGTCTGAGCATCAGCCCATTGCGCGCATGGTAGGCGTGCCATATGTTAGACAGGGCAGCGAGCCTGGGCCCCGGGACGCGGGCGAGCGGATGGAAGAAGAGCCTGTACGCCGCGACGGTCGCCAGGGCAATAACGACGAGGGCGAGGCACCTGGCCAGCGTACTCGCGAGGCGCCATGACACCTCATAGACGCCTTGTATCGGAGCTGGGTACATCGGTGAGAGTGTGCATGTGCTTTGCTAGGTCCATGAGCTTCACCTGAACCACGGTGGATGCGTAAAGTTTATGGAAGTCGATCGAAGCGGTTGCGACGGAGTGGAAAGGGAAAATGTCGTCAGGTCTCTTGCGTCATTGAGGAATTGTGAGTACCATCTAACTGGAAGCGCAACGGAAGGAAATGGGCTCGGCCAAATGGTTATGAATTGGGTGCGATGTGTCGGTGACTGATCAGCTCAGCACGCGAATTGGCGAGTTTCAGTCATTTGTCGTCACAGTTGGTTGGAGCTGCATGTTTTGGGCAAAATATTTCCACTCATCGCCCCACCAGCCACCGCACTTGGTGCCTTAGGGTTGGGGTTATTGCGGGTTCCAACCCACTCCTCTCAAAAAGGGGGTCATAAAAGTGATGACATAGGCATTCAATAATGAAACGAGATGATAGATATCTACCTAGACAATGCCGACTTTCGATTTGGAATATTCGAATCAAACTTTATTTCCACTACTCTTGCAATCCAGCCAACATGTTGCCCTGGCAAGAGGAGTGACGGATAATTATGAGATCTTTGGACAAATGCACGACAAGCACATCAATTGTGTCTTCAGACAACCAGCAAGCCAAGAATCAGGTAGACACAAGCAAAGCAATTCATTAAAGCCATAAAAGCCTTTTAAATCATTCCAAGCACCCACTCCCATCGCCCAATCACTGTGGTGGCCCGACACTCAACACGTCCAGGCCGTCCTGCAGCTGCTTCTTGCTGGGCATCCTCCCAAGCTGCATGAGCTGCGCCGACTGGGCCATGGCAGGGTCCATACCCATGCTGGCCATGGCCACCACCGTCTCGCCCTTGGTGTAGTAGGCCGCCCACTTGCCCTCGTCAGGCTTGCCCTGCAGGACCAGATCATCCCACCCGTTTGCCATCGTGTTTCCACAGTAGCGCAGCTGTGCGCCAAGCGCGCTCCAGAACACGGGCGTGAAGAACTCGGCCTTGATGCCCGGGCTCACGATATGGCTTGCCACGGTTCGACCGGCGTTTTGCGCCACGTTCCAGTGCTCGATGCGCACATACTTACCGTCGCCGCCAGGACCATGGTAAGGGTACGTTGCGATGTCGCCGACGGCATACACGTCCTTCAGTCCAATGACGGAGAATGACTCGTCTGTCTTCAAGCTGCCGTCCTGCTCCAGGCGGACCACGCTGTTGTCCTTGAGATACTCGGTGGCCGGCGCAACACCGACTCCGAGGATGACGAGATCGGCCTCAAGCTTGGTGCCGTCCTTCAGATGAACAAAGCCGACCTTGGCGGGGTCGGAAGCCGACGGCTCTGCCTTCTCAACACCGGCCGACATGTAGAACTTGACGCCCTTGGACTCGATGCCTTTCTTGATGATGTTGCCCACCTTCTCTCCCAGGACGCGCTCCAAAGGAGCTTTCTCCATGCCGACGACGGTGACATCGTTGCCTGCCGCCGTCGCACCAGCAATCTCCATGCCAATGAAGGAGGACCCAATCACGACAATCTTCTTGCCCTTCTCACCAATCGCAGCGACAATCTTCTTGACGTCGTGGACGTTGCGCAGGGTGAAGATGTTGCCCAGCACCTTGAAGCCCGGGAGCTGCAGGAGTCTGGGTGTGCCGCCGGTGGAGAGAACGAGCTTGGTGTAGGCAAATTTGCCGCCCGACTTGGTCGACACGGTCTTGCTCGAGAAGTCGACTCCGGTGACCTCGTCCTCGACGATCTCGACGCTGCCACTCTTGAACCACTCCTGGTCGCGCCACTGCAGCTTGGCCAGATCGGTAAGAAGCGCCTTGCTCAGCTTCGGCCGGTCAATGGGGAGGTATCCCTCGCTAGAGATCAGGGTGACTGGGCCAGAAAAGCCCTTCTCGCGCAGCCCCTCGATCACGCCCAGAGCTCCAGATCCGCCGCCCACGACAATGACCTTGTCGGTGTTGGCTCCTGCGGTCACAATACGCTTGTTTGGCTTTCGGCTGCCAGCCTTGATGGTCGCAGCCTCCCCGGTGATGTAAAAGGCGCCGTCGCGCTCAGTGGTCTTGAAGACGGTCAGCGCATCGAGCGCAGGGGCATCCTCAACGTCGCCGGTCTTGGCATTGAAGCAAGCTGTGAGATGGCAGTGATGTCAGCGGCGCCATACCCGCCAACATAGGAGGAAGAAAAGGGTTGAAAGACAATTACAAACCTCCGTGCCACGGGCAAGTGAGCTTCCCGTTTGTCCCCAGGACGCCCTTGACAAGCGGCGCTCCGTAGTGGGTGCACCTGGGGCCGACAGCCTGGACGGTTCCGCCCGCATTGAGCAGGAGAACCTTGGCATCGAGACCCTCGACCTCAACCTCCTTCTTCTCACCGGGCTTCAGGTCCAGCGACGTGACGCCCTTCAGCTTGTATTCCTGCGCCATGGTTCGTATCGCTGTCGAGAATAGTTGGTGGGGTGCAATTGCAGTTGCAATCGCTCGTTGGGCAGTAATATGTTGGCGGGGTAGTTGTAAGGGCAGAGGCAGTCGGAAGCGCCGGAGGTTTGCAGAGAGTCGTGGCGCTGCAGTCATCAAATCCGGTACCGGGTCTCGTCTGAGGTACGTCGTCGAGGGGGGGCTGTGAGAATGGTTGGTTGGGATGTGCAGCAATGCGAGCCAGGGGGGGGCAGGGACAGAGGATGGAGTTTGAGAAGGGTTGCAAAGTAGCAGGCAGCAACGAGGGACGATTGGAAATCAGACGATGCGGGAATGGTTCGATGGGGCGGTGATAATTAGCTTGGGACGAAATGGCCGGGTACCTAGTGGTGAATGGGACGGGAACAAGCGAAGGACGGGACCGTGAGCGGCACAAGATCTCGAAAGGGAGTAATCACACGCGTCGTGAGTGGTCAGGCTGCCTCGGAGCAAGCTCACTCGCCGTCAACGGTTAACTTGGGGGGGTAGCTCCAATGTCGTCATAGCTGCCCCGCGTCGATCCCTGTGGGCAGCACTAGCCCCCGCCAAAGTGACCTAAATTAGCGCTGCGATCCGATCGGCACCTGGCTAAGACGTGCCTTCCATCGCAAGCAGTGAAAAAGGCACCATCCAAATTTTGTTTCTGTCGGAAACTGCAATCATCCAAACTGTGACCTCTCATACAACATTCATCCAATCCTCAAACAGCCCGCCCGCGACGTCCTCGTCCCCCGCCCCGCGCTCAAGCCCGTCAGCCACGGACGGCTGACGAAGGGCGAGCCCAGCTCCCCAGGCCACTGCACCACATCGTGAGCGAGAGCCTCGAGAGAAAATCGGTCCTCGGTCTCGCTGCCCGCGACAGCCTCACGCTCCCTACCTAGTCTGAGCCGCGATCTCAACGGCCATGCTCGCCCCGCCCGTGCATCTCCACCACCACCATGCGCAGCTGCTGGAACGGGATCAGAACCGACCCGACGTGTCCTCGAACCTCTTGAAGGAGTTGAGCGCGTTAGCCCGTCAGCTCCCGGTCCGCCGCTGACATATGGAGAGTGGGGGTGGTCGTTACACGTGAATTACCTTTCCGTCTGGTGAGTTGCGAGTAGGCTCCATTTTGCTGCTCCTCTATCCCAGGAGATTTGTATTCGCAATATTACTCCCGTGGACTTGGCTGGAGTTATGCTCAATTGAATCTCACTCGACACGCGCCGCCATCATGAAATAATTACACCGCCTATTCTAGAGCGGCGCTGATAATGACAAATCAGTCTGCTGCTGTATGACCCTTGAGCGTCTTGGCGGATCCCGTCGCACTCGTGCCGTGAAACATGTACGTAGTAGTGGCTGTATAGTAGGTGAGGACGGCTGCTTCTCACACGCGAAGCTGTCTCCACACTAGCATGGGCACTGCAGGGTGCTATTATTTCATCACTAGCACAGGAGAGTCGTGAATGACCTCTTATTTAGCCCGCTAGTTATCCAAGGTACCTACCTGACTACCCCGAATTAATATCAACAAGAATAATATTTGCATCGCTACTCATGTTCCGTGCGACCCAACATCCGCCGCACAAACACACCCCGTAACTTCCGCCGGTAATTCCACGTGCGTGCCCCTATCGCTCTCGATTATGTGCCCAAACCCCAGTTACCCAGCCCTTCGAGCAACGGGTCAGTCACCACCCCGGCCGGCAAGGAGTGGTAGTAATCCCGCACCGCCGCAGCCAACTGCCAGTCGATTTTCCAGCGAATCAACCGCAGCCACACAAACCAACCCTTGTTGCCGGCAACTTGCTTAAGCCAGCGGTATGACCGCCGCATGACCTCTAACGGCTCATGGGAGTGGCATTTCAATAACTTTTCGTCCCCTGCGAGATGGAGACGGCTGATCGTCTGCATGTCAAAGATACGATGGTCTAGCCAGTCGGTGGATTGGGCGGGCCAGTTTCTGGCCTCGTAGTCTCTTGTCGCTACTTGAACTAGAGGGTCGCGCTGGCGAATGCAATCCTCGCAGGCTGCAATGTCGTACGACCACAAAGCTATGGCGCATGGGATACGCAGAACGTCGGGGTCGAAATGCCCTATTTGTGTGCACGCACGTAAGGTTTTGTTTGATTAACTTTCGGCCTGCCATTGCAAGGGCTTTCGTGTCCTGATGGCTTGGCTTGGAGGTGGGGCGCGCGCTCACAGCCTGACAAGTCCGCGGTCTCGGGTTGGGCATTCTACTCCCAATAGCGCTTTGCTATCGCCGGGCCGTCATTCCGGACACAAGCGGCAGCTGGTCTGTCGATCGCCTTTTCGCATGTTGAGACAAACCGGATAGGCCGCCTGAGGTGGTCGCACTGCTTGCAGGAGAGGAAGACCAGGTGTATCTTGCACATGGCGGTAGTCGGCGCCGTGATGCCACGGGCCAGCGTTGGCAACTTGCAGGTCGACCTGATGAGAAATGATGCGGGGGATATCTCGCCGATCGTCTGATGCGCGGTAAATAAAATTTCTTGGCTGTGGATGATCAAATCGGATGTTGAGGAGATTGCCCGAATTTTTCGCGGAATTCCATCTGGGCCTGCAAGTGGACCCACGCTTGAAGCACCGCGGTGCGCCTTCGCCCTGTGCCTTGGAAACTTTCGCAGGTAAAGTACCAGGTAGGCAAGCTTGAGTTGAAAGGGAAACAACGAGCAGCGCACGGGAATAGGCAGGAGAGACGAGGCCGTCAACCCCCCCACCCCATGGTATTCCCGTTTAGGAGCGACCAGTACGTGGTGTCGACGCCCTGAAAGACCCAATCATTCGCCTCGGCCATTAGATCGGGAAACTCTAGCTCGCCATCCTGCGGCTGCGGCTCAAACTGCATGAACATGCCGTTGACCGACACATCCGGCGGCAGCAGCGCAGGATCCAGCGACCCAAAGTCCATGTGCATCGTATCCCCTCCTGCGAGGCCACCGGCCGCTGCCGCTGCGTTTCCTCCTGACATCTGCATCGTAGCTTCCACCGTGACGGGCGTCTGCAGCTGCTGCAGCATCATAGCGGCGCTTTCGGCCTGGACGGAAAGCGCATCACCGTGCAGGTCATCAGTCATTTTCTCTGACGGACATAAATTCACAGCCGGGATGGTCATGCTCGGGTGGATGTTGATCGTGCCGAGATACGGGATGTCGAGGTGTAGCCGCTTCAAGGCATTTCCGTTGTATTCGGATATGCCGCCCGCCAGCGATATATCAATAGAGTCGAGGATGGGCATCATCTGGCCCAGCACGTTGGCGGACTCCTTCGAGAGCTTGTCTTGGTTAAGCAATGCAACATGTTGCATGCGCTCGCGCACCAACTCGACGAGCTTCCTGTCTTCGGCTCGCTGTGCGCAGGACGGCGTGGGCTCCGAGGGTGCTTCGTGCTGGCGCAGATAGCTCAGCAGAAGGGTCATGGCTGCGACCAGGGCCGAGTAGTCGATGTGGCGACAGGACCAGGCAGAGTTGATCATCATCCGGAACGGGATGAAGCGTCGAAGCACCTCCCTGCTTGATCGCGTGCAGGTGGCCTTGCTGTAGTCGTACCGCGTCTCGGATGGACCGCGGAGCATATACGGGAGGTGCAGGAGGATTAGCAGGTCAAAGTGGTGGACCTGCATCATCAGGCGAAGCATCTGGCCAAGCTTCTGCTCGCTCCCCTCGGACGGGTCCAGCTCCTCCTGGGTCCACCATTCATGGCCCATCTTGGTGGCGGCGTCCCCTAGATCACAGTCGATACTCTGGGTGATGGCGTACGCCTGGTTCGTCTTGTTGGCGTTGCGCTCGATCATGCGGCCGGCGATGACGGTGTGGATCCTCTCGAGGCGTTCCATCTGCGTGTTGCGCTTCATGGCATCCTCGGTGGCGAAGCTATTGTCCGGGCTGCCCGCAGGCAGCCCGAGCAAGAGGGACGAGAAACGCTCAAAGCAGTTGATCCGGAACCACAGGTTCTCGGGCGTCGACCTCTGCTCGGGACTGGTGCTGGGGTCAACGTGCTTCAAGCCGCGCGAGCTCCCCGCGTCGATGCCCATCAGCTGGCCCAGACTGAGTGCCCTCCGGTAGCTCAGCCAGGCTTTGCGCAGATTGCCTGCGTTGGAGTGCCACAGCCCCTGGAGGACAAGACTCTCCAGACCCTCAGCCGTGCCAATAAGGTCATCGTTGGAGGTAACGAGACTGGTGACAGAAGTAACTACGCTGGCCATGTAGGCCTGGGTCGTCGACTGCTTTTGCAGCTTCTGCGTGTCGAAGCCTGGCGGGAGCTGCTGCATGCAGATACACAGCTGCAGTAACTGCCTGGCCAGGACCGTTGGATGGCACGTGATCGGCGGGATGACGGAAATGCGACTGGCCGGGGGAGCCGTCCCCTGCATCAGGTCACGGAAGGCGAAGAACAGAGAGACGAGGAAGAAAGGGCCGGCACTGGACCCTGTGATGACGTCTACATCGTTTTGGGATGGGAACAAGGCATGCAGTGCCCGGCAGGTCTTGTCGTACCTCGGCGGGTTGCTTGCGGCCGGCGAGGTCGAGTCTGTCTTGTCCGACTCGGGCGTGAGCATCGCCGTCTGTGCAGACTGGTGGGATGTGCTGCCAATGTTTCGTAGGCCGAGAAGCAGCCCGACGGGGGTCTCTTCGCCTACTGAGGCCTCCAGCACATCCAGCGCGTGGTTGTTGTACCCCGCGCCGCCGTCAGCGACGGTGTCCTGCGACGGCGTGGGGGATGCCCTGTCAGAACGGCCCGGGCTGTGACTGTGACTGTGACTATAAGACGGGCGTGGTTTCCCGCTCGGGCTTGCATCGGGGAGGATGCGGTCGACCAGCCGGGCCATCAGATCCTCGAGACGGCCGAGGCGCTGGGCCATGCGGCGGTCAGGGGCCTGCTGGGGCCGCGACTCGTCGACAAACTCCTGGCTGCGACAGGCACTCCCGCGGGCCTGGCATGGCAGACAGACGGTGTCGCTGGCCGGGCCATACTGGCAGCGGATCTTGCGCCGGCGGCCTGTGGTCAGAGGGTCAGCTATTTACTGTAGTGGCCAGTAGGTGACATGAGACAACCTGGAAGGGACCAGACAGATGTTGATCACTCACACTCCCAGCAGCTATGGGTCCCCTTGCGAACCTTTCTCCGCCGTTCGGCTTCAGCTCGTTGCGCCTCCGACATGCCGTCTTCCTAGGCAAGGTAGCCCTCCACGCTTGTGCTGGCTAGCTTGGGATGTGGCTCGTCCACACGATCGGCCGAACAGGAACCTCCAGCTCGAGTACGTGGCGACGTCGAATTGAAGCGCAGCAATAAAGTCGGCTCAAATTTTCAAGCGAGTTTTGGTCAAAAATCAGGGAAAATGCTGAAGTCGCAACGAGCTGCCAAACTGATCTCGGCGTGGAAGCAATCTGCGGTGGGAGAACGATTGAGCACCTTTGCTGATTCCAATGTCGAAGGACCAACGTGGTGGGCTGCTTTGAAGTTTGGACGGATGCTCGGAGACCGAGACGGACGGACGAAAACGCGGACGAAGAGCAAGTTGTGGAGATCATGTGTCAGCTTGATGAGTAACAGGGCTTGGCTGGGTGGCTGCCAGCTGTTCGCCCTCACTAGCAGCAGCCTGCCAGCTGGTGTCCCTTGTTCCGAGTCACAAACTCTCCCTGTACCGGTGAGGGTACACGTCCCGTTGAGAGTTCTTTGAGCCTGCGATGGGTTTGACATTGCGATTTATCGTGTTTGCGAATCTAAAGTTTGAGCAATCCCAAGGGAAACGATGCACACATTCTGTTTGGATTATGATACTAGAAGTAACCCTTTTGAGATTGCGACGAATCATGCAACTTGAACTACATGTACATAATTAATTACACAGATTACCTAGATCGTGCAGTATGTGACCAGTCTGCAGCGACGACTACCAGAACTAGCAGAAACAGGAACCAAAATGCACTCAGGCTTTCTGTACGGCCGTGGCTCTCTTAACGTCCTCCGGCTTCAGCAACTTGACGTTATCGAGCTCCCCCTTTGTGGGGTCGTAAACAAGCACCTTGGCGACCTCTTCGTGTCCAGCCATGTTGCCCGTCTCTCCCTTCTTGGCGTTGTACATGACAGCACCGGCCGTCAGAACGCCGGCGGCGGTGATGGTGGCATATCTCCTGTCGATGGTGGCAAAGACTTGGTCAGACGATGCTAATCAACAAGGAAAAAGAAAAAGAAAAGAACAAAAGAAAAGATGCAGTCAATTGAATCATGCGCAACCCTTCGCCCTTACCTGTGTACTTCGCTGCTGTACGGGTACACTTCTTGGCCACCGGGGCCGCTAGCGTTGGGGCTTCCCTTGCCGCCTGGCAATCTACCGATGCTGCGCACTTGCTGCCGGGCAGCCTGGACGGCCCGTGTCTGGCAGGCTGGTGCCAGTTTGGTCCGAGAAATGATTCGCGAGAGCATCGAGGTTTTGACTTCGAATAGGTAATTGTGCAGGAGTGTCTCAAGTTGAGCTTGCAAGCCTCATTTGAGCACCTGCATGGGGAATGGGAGAAACAATTGTGATGCAGAAAATTGCTGCTCCAGGCCCGGTACTGCATTTATCATTCGCCTCGCTTGCTTTCCGTGGAGGCATGAATTATGTGGTTGTGACGCAATGGGCGGGGTTGATCGGACGTAAAGCCCACCTTTGATGACAGTAAACTCGAAGCGAAACTGCCGCGGAGCAGGGGCGGCCGTTCAGCCGTGACGGCGTGGGGTTGCTGCTGAAGATGCCGTATGTCTTGTGCAGGAGGCAAGGGTGATCCATCCTATATGTTCTCGGGTTGCCAACCTGGAATGACACTTGACTTAACCTCTACACAAAGAATGATACTGATTCTTCAATGGACCTAGCACACGATGGAAACCCAATGAGTAAGCCGAAATCGGTTGTTTTTGTCACTTTTATTAGAAGCCTTTCACTAGCTTGTCCTGCTAGACGTGTGTTGGCAAGTCAATCCGCAGGGCTGTAGCTTCTGTGTAGAAAGGAGGGCGATGACGACGGCCGTGACCACTGTGCGGCAACTATGTGACCTATAACAGTGCGGGCTTTCACTAACGCGGACGGCACCGCGAGTGTATAGATTCAGCTTCTTCAGCTCAGCGCCACCATAGCCACCACAATGCAACGCACTGAGCTTCTCTCCAGTAAAATCATCGCCAGCTGGCTTCTTTTTCTGGCCAGTTGTTGATGCGCGGCAGTTCCACCCATTCCGGATCGCCGCCAAGGCCGCTGCGCCTCTGCAGCTGGTAATTGGAAATTGCTCGATTGGTGTGAGCTAGCTAATTTCCCATTGGCAGCAACTCAACAGGGCAGAACTCGAAACGCCTCGGCGTTTCCTGACAGGATGCCTGACTGCAAGCGCTTGAGGCGGGCGAGACACTCTTCTGTGGCTTGGGAGCTCCCGTCCTGCGCACTACCTCTGATTTATGAAGGGTCGGTGCAGACTTTCCCACATTAACCCCGCGCTTGCTTAATTTATTGCAACTCGAGCGTTGCAGCACTCAACATCCCGTGATTAAGTCAATTATTTGTTAAGCACGAACAACCTTTGGTCCCTTGAGGCGATCGTAAAACGTCTTCTAGACATGGCTTCCTCTGGGCCCTTCGATTGCTTCGCAGAACCGGGGAAACTTGAGCCCTATGCTGACATCGGGGGCCCTGGTGTGAGTGGGCATTTCACAACGCAAGTTTCCTTTGATTCTTGGTGGCAAACACTTTATCCAAAGGTCCTTGCTGGCTTCCTCGGAACTGCCTGGCTGGTAGTCCTGCTCGTGGTTCTGGGTTACTTCGCCAGTTTTGATCCCAAGAAGAACCCATTCGCAAGCGCAGACAAGTCAAGCAGTTCATCTTCAGAGGGTCCAGCGAATGTAGAGCAGCACCGTGCGTGGCGACCAAATCGTGTTGATCAACTGGTGATCAGTCAAGTTGATCGCCTATCGAGTATGTATCTGGGCAGGTTTGCACGGGCTGCTGGACGACTGAGATGGGAAATTGCTTTCAGAAAGGTGGGTGCCTAGGTCTGGCCGCAGTCAACGATGTGTCCGCAACTAACATGCTATACCTAATTGCCCTCTTTAGGTGATTCTCAGCATGTGCGACGTTCAGCTTGTGACCGGCTTCGGCATCTTGATCAGCGCCTACAAGGACCTTCTTTCGGACAGCATCTCAGCTTATCATTGGCAAATCGTGGTTTATCTGTCATGGTTCTCCAACTTGACCCACATCGCCTGCTTGGTGACGCTGAGGGGCTATCTACATCATCATCAACGCGAACGAAATTGGAGGCTAGTTTTCATGGCGATTTTATGGCTCTTGCTTATCCCGGCCATGGTACCAACCACCTACTTCAACTGGGCCCACTACGAGCCGACCGCGGCTCTTCCAGCGTCCAATGCGCGATGCTTCTTCGATCTGTCCACTGCGGGACATCTTTACTACGAGGGATTCAATGCGACCTTTTTCATCCGCCCCAGCATGCCGCTTTCGGAAACATCGGCCTTGCAGTCTGCGGTCGTGTCAATTCTTCTCCTGATACTCAGCTTCGGCACACGCTGTATGAAGTTGACCAAGAAAACATCGGAGCTTATTCGACTCAATATCCGTCAAAAGACGAGCCAGTTCTTCAAAAAAGCGCTAGAAGTCTCCAAAAAGAAGGTGGACAAGACAGTGGATAGAACAGACCGAGCAGGCGCTACTGTAGTGCTGAGGCTCGTTATGGCCGTCTACTTCACTGGGAAACTATATACTGACCTGTTAACCTCTGATATCTCTGATGTGAGTGTAGAACTGCAGTACTTGATATCGATGTTCGGCTCATACTTATCTATCCGCAGGTATATTGGCTCTTGGTCTCTGCCTTGTGGGGCACGATCCGGCTGTCACAAGCGCGATCCTCTGCTATTGTTGCTGAGGACGAGTGGGCCTTCGGTCAGACTCTATCTGTACTGCTCTTACTAGGGCCGATCGTCGCCACGATTGTGGCTCTTTTTCCAGACACAGAGCCCGGAAAATTGCCCAACATCGAGCTTGAATCCATTCGAATCGGGAACCAAGTTTCACTGGTCAACAACCAACCCAACACCAGTGCCACAAGTAATATTGGTAGGCGCCAGACAGAATAGGCGGCTCCTTATATACTAGTAGCATCTTGGCTTACTGATACTTATTTAAAAGAGAGCATGCTGATTAGAGTCTCAGGATCGCCCGCGGGAAGCGAACGCGTGCCTCAACAATCCAATGATTCCCACGAGGGCTCTCTCCAATCACCGCCATCAGTCTCGGAGCGCACATACCCCCATGGATTACATGTAGCGGAACACACTACCCCCAACATGACTGCCGCAACCGAAGCACAAGAAGTGGACTCGAGACATTCACCAATCCCACAAGAAACAAAGCCGCTAACCATGGACGAAGTTTTGAGATTGCATTATGAGGAAACGTCATCGATACGATTAATCATTGCCTTTGCTTTAATACAGCTCGTTCCCGCCACCGTCATGATCTTTACCGACATGTCGGACCCGAACACCAACATCCTCAACATTCTTCTTCGGTATTCCACCTACATTTTTCTTTCGCAACCCGCCAACTGCCTTATATTGATAATCCTTTCTTTGGGCCCACTCAAATGGAGCTTGCCGACCGCGCAGCAGCCCGCTGAGCAGAGCAGGAATGCCAAGACTTGGAAGCTTTTTGTCAAGTGCCTGCTAGCACTGGGACTGCTCGGCCTAAGTCTTTTTTTCCTGCTGGCTCTTATCGACATTATCGTTACTGTCTGTATTCCCATCATCACAGTGGCCTTCTTTTTGTCTATCGACTTTCTCCTGGAACGCTTTCGTCGTCAATAAGGTCGTTCAGGTGGTCAAGACTCCCATGTATAGCAAGAAAACCCGGGCAAAAAGTTGTTATATCCTAGCAAGATACCTACCAGAACGAAGCGATTCACAAAGTCTTCAAGGCGGACAGTCGCACTGCTATTATGGCAGGGATCAAAGAACACATGCCCATTGCGAGTACTATCATTAGCTCCTAACTTCATTCACCAAAACAACCTTCACTGTGCCTCACTCCGTCCAAACGGCTTTCTCGGACAAATTAACTGCGCCGCCCGCGGTAGTATTTAGCCTCAATCGCGAACTCTCAGTCAAATCAGACCCGTCGGATTCTATCTTTCGCCACACATCACATCCGTCGAGTTCAGATCTTCATCCCTCTCCATCACCAAACAGCTTTTGACGGTCGACTCTCCCACCACTTACGCAGACATATCAATGGCTTCGTTCTCGTCCTCCGACTGCTTCAATGAACCTAAACCGCCAAAGCCTTACCGCGATATTGGAGGTCCAGTGGTAAGCGTGACCGAACGACACATGCAACTCGTGGAACTTGCCGGCTAATTAATGCGCCTACATGTTGGAGGTGCTTGTCGGTTTCTTGGGCGCCGCTTGGATTGTCGTCATAATCCTGGTGCTGCACTACTTCCTCGCCTTTGATCCTGCGAAGGATCCTTTCAGCAGCCAAGAGAAACGAGGACTCGAGCACGACACGGACAGCCATACCTGGCGGCCAAATTATGTCGACCGCGTAGCAGTCAGGTGGTTCAGCAGACTTTCCGGGTTTGGCGGACGCCCAAAATTGGAATCTGCATTTACACACACGGGTATGCGATCTAGGCATTCTCATTTTCACGTCCACGGGCTCGAACCGCGTGCGTGCCTGAGGAGCGACTAACCTCTCTGGTCCTCTTTTAGGTGGTTCTCGGCATGTGCGATGTTCAGCTCTTGACCGGGACGGCATCTTGTTCAGCGCGTATCTCGACCTCGCCTCCAACCTATCGGCCTACCACTGGCAACTAGTCGTGTACCTGGCCTGGTTTGCGAACCTGACTCACATCGCATGCTTGACACTGCTCCGAGGATACCTATACGAACACCAGCGGGAACGAAACTAGAGACTGCTGTTCATGACCATCCTATGGCTCGCGCTTATTCCAGCCCTTCGTGCCGATGCTATATTTCGACGTAACAGCGTTTTATTTCGATACGAATGAAACCATGGCAGGAATTGACACTCGTTGCTTGTTCAATATCAAGATTCGTCGAGCCCTCTACGATGAGGCATCATCTTGCGCTTGGTCGGCTGGAGGAATGAATGAAATCATGACGTCGTTTCTCGCTTGCGCTCCCGGACCGCACGATCCAATTTCCAACACAACATCCTCTCAATTCTCAATCACGTCTATTATTCTCCTTGTTCTAAACTTTAGTGTGCGTTGTCTCAAGTTGGTCAAATGGTCCTTGAACTTTGTTCGGCGCTCGATCCGTCAGAGAACCAGCCGTACTTTTAGGGGAATCATTCCTTGGCTGGATGCCAGATATAAGCCGGGGAAGAGCGCTTACGCGCTGAATGTTCTCCTCATCAAACCACTGATAGCGGTCTATCTCTCCGGAAAGCTTCATGCTGACTTGATAATATCCAATGGGTCCGATGTAAGTCGCATATATGTTCGCATCCTGCTGCACCGGCCGGCTGAACCAGCTGCAAACTCGATTGCTGACATCACCCGCGCCATAGGTGTATTGGGTCTTAGTTTCAGCGATCTGGCGCACCATGCGCCTTTTCGTTGCCCGGGATTCGGCTGTGGTCGAGGCGAATGACTGGGGGTTCGGCCAAACACTTCCGGTGTTTCTTCTGATCGGACCTATTGTTACCACGATGATTGCAGCAGTTGCTCCAGCCACGTTAGCTATCTTGCAAGTTTTGCTTATCACCGGATATGTTCTTGTTTTTCTTTGCTTTCAGTTCGGCACTGTGGCGGACATCTTTTCCCGCTTTTCCATCCACGTTCTCTTACTTCACCCTCTCAACTGCTGTTTTCTGATATGCATCCGTCTCATCGTCGCCGAGTGCCCATACAGCAGGTCTTGGATCCCAAGATCGGAAAAAGGCGGCACATGGGTCTTCCGCTTGCTTGCATCGCCTTTGTTGGGCTTTGATGTCGTCACTCTGTTTCCAACTGATTACCCTATCATTACTTTTGTCCTTGTTGGGGCTCCTGGCCTACTTAGCAGAGTATTCCGAGTGCTGGGAACGGTAGGGTTATGGCTTGTGTGAATAAGCTTAACAGTCACGGCTTCTTTTTATATTGCGGTTCAATTGACTGAGTCGCTTGGACCCTTACAAGTTGTGTATGGCCGGCTCGGGGGCTAGTAGTGGCTCTTTTTGGGAGCCGCTCGAAAGCTGTGAGCCGTTTATACGCTTAGGCCTTTAAAAAAGGTAAACGATAACGAAGCAAAAAAGAACGGAAGAAGGAAGAAAAAGGTGTAACGTATTTGATAAGCGAGCCGGACAGATAAGCGAGCCGGACACTTTTACCTACTCAACAACAACTTTTCTCAATTGCAATACAACAACATTAAGAACCAACTATAATAACATCAGAAACAGCTGAATCAGATGCTTCTACAGCCTCCTGGCAAGTGCGGGCATTATGGCCAGGCTTGCCGCATACACCACAGCACCGAACCCTCGAACGACCCCCCCTGCACTACTACTATCTAGCTGCGTTCCTTGCACTCCCTCCCTATCTATAGCCCTCTGGCCCAATACATCCTGTGCATCTTGTACAATAAGTGACCCTCCAAGCTGTATACGTGTTCTTTTCGCTCTCCGGCGCTTGCTTAGTGCCTCGTTGGCCTTGCGGAGCGAAGCGTTCTCCGCCCGAAGGAGGGCCACCTGGTGCATCACGGCCATCGTACCTTTGGTAAGCTGGTCCACAGCAGCCAACATCGAAGTCGGGGAGCTGTTTTGATGGCTGGCAATGCGAGTCTTGATGAGCGTTGACTGCGAATTGGCTTCTTGGGGGTTGTGGGGTGTTTGGAAGACCCAAGGTTGTGCAGTACCAGGCCGTGAGGTTGGGGGTGTTGGTGTATGAAGCTTGATATCTAGCTTGGAAAGCACCCTCTCTGGATCGTATGGTATAAGGCCAGCCGAGGGCATTGACTCCCTGGATGACCGTTGCCCACTCGCGGTTGCCAGGCTGGGCTAGCTTTGCCTTGCCACGGCCATCCGAGGTCGTAACAACCATGCCAGCGAAGATGATGCCCATCATAAACCCAGTCTCGTCGAAGTTGTAGATATCATCATCTACAATACCATACTTGGCCTTAACGTTCCGTACGAGCGCAAACCACTCGCCAATAACCTTTGGATCTTCGCACTTGGCCCTCTGGTAGTCGTATCTACGCGTATAACGCGTACGGAGCTCTGGCTGGCGTTTGACGAAATTGTGTGCCCAGCGTTTGCCGACAGGGGCCGCGTCGCGCACACGTAGCAGCTGGTTGGCCATATCTTCCACACCACCCAATCTGGGAGGAAATGCGCGAGCATATAGTTCAATCACATACTGAACTATCGTCTTCTCTTCTAAATCCGTAAGCTTGCGTAAGTTGGCTGGAGTATCGCGTCGTGCAGGCCGGCCAGCGCGTCGGTCGCCAAGGGTGGAAAGTTGATACATTATAGAGCTTAGCCGCAGCTCGGAGGCTTAGTTTCTCATCCCTTTGAAGAGCTTCAAGGGCCAAGATCACCCTGGCTTCATGTAAAGGACGAGGCATTTTGGGTTGTTGAGAAAATTGGTGTTCGGTGGAGAGAGGACGCGTTACGCTAAAAAGTGTCCGGCTCGCTTATCTGTCCGGCTCGCTTATCAAATACGTTAAAGGTTTGGAATTAAATTGACTACCTAGCTTGTAGGAGTGTAAGCCTTCAACTATTTGGCTATTTAATTAAATTAGTAGGTGGTAATTCTTTCCTATATAGTAGGTAGTTGTCTGGGAAGGAAGGTATTACTAACACTAGCTAAGCCTGCCGGGAGCCTACCTTAGATTATTCCTTCCTTTTCAACTATTTCTTTTACGAGCGGCTCGTGAGTTTGAGCGGCTCCTAGCCTATAAGCCGAACCTGCGTAGTTTCCAGTCAATAAGCCGCTTAGACCCCCGTAGGCGGCTTATTTGTTGAGTGGTTGAGAGCTTGGGTGGAAAGATCACGGCTTTTCAGACCCCCCTTGCCCGGCTAAGTATGCTATCTCCTGGGGACAACCTTTGTCATTCATCGTATTATTTCTGGATAACTTGACTTTAATACGTACCAATTTCAGGTGAGCGATGAGGGGCTCAAATTAGATTACTGCTATTGTCTGCGTAAAGGCGAGACATAGGCGGCGGTGTCAATAACGTGGGACTCAATGGGGGACTGACTTGTGCCGAGGTCAACTTTGCTGTTTGGTAATTGGGTGCTACATGTAGTTACCTGGTAGTACCTGATGTAGCATGGTATTAAGAGTGGATGATGTGTCTAACTCCGCACCTACTCCCAGGGATTACGTACAGTATACCACTTAGCAGACCCCTTTCCCGCTAGGTTCAAGTTGTTTCTGACTATCTTGGCTCTCGTAGACATGCGCAGCCTCGGTTACACAAACGCACGACCTGCGAAGGATCACGCTTGTAGGGCCAAGACGAGCCCGCCCACGCTCAACAAATGTTTGATTCAAAAGGACCGTGGACGAGGGTTGATATAGACTATCGATAACCATTTTATAGACTAATGTCGACACAACAATGCAAAGTGCTGAAGACTACCAATAGCCATAGAGCGCCAATGCTTGGCAGCAGTAAAGCCAACTGGTTTTATTTAGGACTCGGTCCCACGGGTACGCTGACAGCTTGATCCCCTGTCTCGCGTTTGCCACGACGGGCGAGAACCTGGCTTGCAGGAGTCCCGGATGCGAGGGCCAAGTGTGCCGCTGCAAGAGCCACGCCGGGGCCGTGGCCGACCGGTGAGCCGGCTAAAAAAGTCCAGAGCAGAAACCAGTCTGAGCACTCGTGTATCTCCAGTGTACACGAGTGAGCTCAACAATGATTCGTTTCCCCCACCGGCTGCCGGCATTCTATCTGGCTGCCTGCTCTCCAGAGAGCTGTTGAAATCTCTGTCGCCGGTGGGGTTGCTGTCTTGGCCCAAGAAGTCTAGTCACAAGTCACAACTAATTAGTGACAACAGTACATAGCCCCTTGTTCATTGCCCGACGCCTTGGGTATAAAGACGGGAGCAAAGACTGTGAAACTAGGTCGTAGAATTCCCCAGTAATCCTAGAACTAGACAAGCCATTCTTTCACATTGGGTAAACTGCACAGACTCTTGGCTTTCGCGGCTGTTGCTGGCCTCGCGGGGGAGGTCTTGGGGACGCCACTGGCAACCCCAGTGGCTCCCAAGAAATGCACAAAGCCGGCACAGCGGCGGGCTTGGTAAGTTTCAACTGGGTCGCCTCCGCTCGGATGTTAGCGATGTTATTTAACCCGACATCTACATAGGCATACCCTGCGCAACTCTGAGAAGAAAGCGTACCTGGACGCCGAGGCCTGCGTTATGAAGACACCCAGCAAGATTGCCATTCCCGGTGCTCGATCGCAGTGAGTAATCCGCTGCATGCTACCTACCCCAGCTGCCGCCATACACCCCTGCTGATCACCATACCACCAGATTCGACGAGCTGGTAGCCATCCACCAGCTCATCGCCTTGACCATCCACAGTACCGGCGTGTTCCTCCCCTGGCACCGCTGGTACCTCAACCTCCACGAGGTGATGCTCAAAGGGTGCGGCTACACCGGCGCCACCCCGTACTGGGATGAGATCCGCGATGCGACCCTGGTCAACATCATCTCGTCTGCCATCTACGACCCGGTCACCGGCTTCGGCGGTGGCGGCGTGGCCCCGACGTACTGCACCACGACCGGGCCGTTTGCCAACTACACTAACAGCATCGGGCCCAACTACCTGGCCACCGACGGCTGCATCGGCCGCAACTTTGTCGGCAACCCCCTGAGGGAGATGAACGCCACGGCCGAGGCAAACAGATGCATGACTCTCACCACGTACGACGAGGCGTGGGTCTGCATCTACATGATCCCCCATCTGGCTGGACGCATTTCCATGAGCAGCTTGGTAAAGCCTCCACACCCTCGCCGAAGTGGCCCAAAAATTGCCTCGCTTACATGTAACAATGCCAACCACCACAACCACAAAACAGAGACCGGACCCCCTGACCTCGCCCACCGAGCCGGCCTTCTACATGCACCACGCATACGTCGACAAGATGTGGTGGGACTGGCAGGAGAAAGGACCTCCGCAACTGACGCTGGGCGGTCGGAAGACCCAACCAGCAGGACCCCGCGCTGGGCTTCCTCGAGATCCCCGGCAGCAAGGCGGAGGAGTCGGCGCTCATCTACGGGGCCCCGTCGGCCGCGCAGCTGCCGTGGATCCCGGCCGGCACGGAGGGCGAACATGGCAGCGTGGTGACGCTGAACCACATCCTCACTTCGTACGGCCACATCCCCGACGCCACATCCCCGACGCCACGGTCCGGGATGTCATGGATACGCGCGGTGGATATCTGTGTTATGAATATGTCTGATGCAGGTGGCTTATCCTGTTGCGTGGGTGTAGTCGTGTTTTAGACATACAGTATTATATCCCGGCAAGCATCAATGCTCTTGCTCAATCCGAATAGTGAGAACGAGAAAGGTTGATTTCTCTTCATATTTATCGCATTTTTGATCTCAACTGCGAGTAAATTATGCCGGGAAGCACTGATAAAGTCATGGGGCATTGCACCATTCTCAGCCCCTTTCTGTTGTTTACTTTGCTGGCAACTGATCTTAGTAAAACTGAGTTCCTCGCATCTTTATCACACCATGGTCACAAGCCCTTTATCTGACAATGAAGGTGCAGAAGGCGACATCATCAACCCGCTTCATGCATCCGTCATCGATAAGCTATGTGACATTGACTCGACCATGATGGTCCCCTGTGGGGGAAAAGTAGCACCCTGGTCGGCAGCCACTGAGAAAAGAAACTTCCTACCATCAGCGTCAGCATCAAAACCTCTGTTTTCCGTTATGATGACCATCCAACATACCATGTCACCCAGAAGTCTGCATCTCCCTAGCCTCCTTCGTCAAAGCCTGCCCGTGCTCCGAAACATCCAGAGCCAGCTTCACGTTCATGTCCGCCTCCGGCCGCAGCACCGTGGCTCTGCGCCGTCGGCTGTGGAAGTCCTCTCCAAGAGTCCGGTCCACGACGAAGCGATCAAAACACATGGCAGCGACGCCGGCGATAAGGCCGGCTGCCAGGATTCCCGCCCACATGGATTCAAAGAGCGTCTTCGCAGCCCACATCGCGACAAGTTGCATGACGGCCCTGAACGTGACGAACACCACGAACTCCCACGTCCACATTGTACTCAACAAAAAAGTCCAGCATGCGACGAAGCGGCTCCAGCGGGAAGTGGGCGAGGGGCGGTCCATGATGAGTTCAGATCGCGATTGATGTCGGGGGATGAATCCGGATGCAATCAACCCTCATGTGAGCGAGAGCCGGGTTTACATATGGAATGACCTGTGATTATAGTTCAAGATGCCGATGTGGGCCGGTCTAGGGTTCGAGACTTGTGGCTTCAGCATGCCCAAGACTTGCTGCGTGACGACGAGATAAACGTTCCTCTGTTCAAAGTTTCCTCCTTAAAGTGGATGCCAAGGCAGATCTTCATTAATTAGACGTAGTTACCATCTCCTTCCACACCATGAAAACGCTGCTGGTTAACAGACATGGAAATGCACAGTTCCAAAACCTCGCACCCGTAGCTCAATATCACCGAGGCTCTGTCACACTCCGATATGATGCCAATCCCCAAATGCCTTGACAGGCTGCATTCATATTTTCCTCTGTGCTCTCCCTCCTACTTACTGTTCGATCGCCACTTGGGTAGGTGGGTGTGTTTGGTCCAGTATGTGTTGCCTGTTTGTATTATCTGCTTCTTTATATGTGAGGTAGTAGGAAGCAATAGCCCTTCCGCGACTCAGTAACTATGTCTAAGAGCACATCTCTTCTTCTCACGCTCCATAATCGACTGCCAAATCATCGCTCAAGACATTCCCTGGAGAAACAAAGGGTTGATTAAAAGTTTAAAACTACTTGGTGCCAAGGGTCGCACGGTATAGCTCGACTGTATCCGTCTTGGACCGTGACGCACCTTTATATATCAGCCGAAACGTAACGCGTGTCTCAAATCTCATCTCGATTTGGTACTCGGCACGGCAGTGCTGGCCTTTGGGCGTCGTGATGACCTCGATCTCGTGCTTGGGGATCTTTAAGAAGTCCGCCCGGGGACGGATGCTCCGAATCTCTACCGAGCTCTGTCCACGATTCGAGAGTCTATACGTTATTTACAACAACATTAGATCTGTCGGATCTACCGGCAGTTACGTTGGTGAAACAGCGGAACAATCTGACGGGCCCAATGTACTGCCGGGTCGCTGATGTTGCATGGGAGGTCACCATCGCCACCGTGATCGGCTTCAAGCTTTTCCACGGAGGAAAGGAGCATGGGGCATGCATCGTTAATTACGAGGAGTAGGACCAGTTCGAGAGGTCGGATTTGTTTCGATTAGATGGACATGCTGATGGGTAATACCTCGCGTGGACACTACTTGGAGGACGGGCATTCTTAGAACAGGAACGACGTTCTGGCGGTGAAACAACGGTATTGATTTGTCGGTCACTCACACCTGTATTATCAGGCAATTAGGCATCTTCTTCTTGATTATTCCACTACATCTTCGAGCCTCAGGGGTTCTCTCCGAAGTTTAGAGCTATTGGACCCTGAAAATGGGGCCATCAACTCCTCCATCTCTCACGTGGAAGGTGTGGAACTTGGGTCAAATAAACCTTCGGGCTCGGGCCAAGGACCAACCTTATGACTGGTGGCTCCCGTCCAGTTTCTTCCCGCTCTTTCTTTTCAATCAGGCTTCCGTTGGCGGACCTCGCAGCCGACCTCCTTCCAATCTTGGCGCCTTCCTGGCAGACGAGTGAGACGATCTCATCTCCTCGACACGCACCATCATCCGCTGCTAGCACCTGCCTTCTCCCTGCCGCGACGACAGAAACAACGGCAATGCTCTCGGCAAAGCACCACATCCTTTTCTGGGCCGTGTCCACAGCCGCGGCAGCCACTTACCACGTCCTCGTGCACGTGTTCGCATGCCCCGAGGCGCTCTTTCGAGCGCTCTTGATCCCACTGGGAGCGTTCACATTCAACGTGCTGGTCCAGGGACGCAACCAGCAGGCGTGGTCCGCTGCCCATTTCGCCGCAGCTGGGAGTTTGCTCGTTTCATTGGGCGCAACCACGAGGTCGTTCTACATCCTCAATGCCGACACGGACCTGGGGCAAGTGCAGTAGCTTGTCCACATGCTCCTGGCCTTCAGCGCACTGGGCACTTTTGAGTCCATCAGAAAAAACGTGAGACAACTTGAAGAGCCTCCGACTCCAAATCCTGGCCGGGCCTGAACCTTGCGCCCTAAGCTAATCAACGCTTTACAGAGCCGAGACATTTCGCCTTGCACTTGCTACGGCTTTTTTGTTGGTATCCGCGTCAACTTGGAGTTTTCATTCGAGGCACGCTGGGTCCCGCTGGAAGAGGCATGGCTGTAGAGTTCTCACAAGGCTATATATGGCCAGATTTACGGGCTCCACTTCTCGTACTCGTCCATCTATCCTAACGACCCTCTCTGGACCGATATTTCCGCCAGTCCAGTGGCCAGGTTTGAGCGCCTCATGATGGTCGCCTTGGTGGCAGAGCCATTCGCAGACATGACAGAAACAGTGAGTTGGTCGTTCGCATTCCCGTCGGGTCATCGATCTCTTGGCTAATGACTGGCAAAATCCCACGTGCAATTCCAGACCTTCTACCTCATCCACAGGCAGTGGTTGCCCAGCTGGATTCCAAAATCAGAGGAGCTCTGCGGGGATCTGCCCGCGTCTGACAGGGAAATGGATGTCCATGATATCGGAGACATGTTCGTTATGGGGACCCTCTTCCTCGTCCTTAACTGCGGCGGGTGGTTCGTTGGTGCGTGGTGGGTCGGACCAGCTATCCTGGGGCTCAGCAGTGCCTCTTGCTACTGGGCTTACACCAGGACGACATGGGAGGTGAAGGACAAAGGCGACAACTACAACAAGCCTACTTGGAACCGCCAAAAGGCATAGGAACGAACTCCAGAAGGCATCGACCCCTGTTGATTAGGCGTCATCGCCATGCGCGGGCGGTTCATGGACAAGTTGCCGGCGAATGCAGCCCTCGGTTCACGAACTCAGGTACACATCACGCAAGACAACGACGCAAAGAAGCAAAGGAAGCACGTTGAGATCAATTTCAGCAGCTTGGCAAACCTGCTTGTGTGCCCACCCACCAATAAAACCACCTTGGGTTTCGGCGAGATAACGAGACAGTACTGTTAAAAGACTCGATGCTTACCAGGTAATTTCGTGCACAAGTCCAAAAAGGAATGGACAGGCCATGCGTTTTATGGCTCCTCCACCCCGCTCGTGCTACCTTTGACCAGTGGGAGGCCTTCCCCAGCTGCGGTTGCTGACACGATGCATGCTGCTTCGGGAAGCAAAGCACGGCAAGGGGGTCTCAAGATCGACGCGATAGGCATACAGATGCTCCACGGATAGGCAGTCAGAGGAGGGGCAACACCACACTCTACCAGGATCTGCATAAGTACCGTATATCCAGAGACCCGCCTTAGCCTCGGGACGCGGGCATGGGTGGTGGTGTCATGCGCATGGGTTGTTAGGGGTGGATATGTGTAGCCTGTTTGGTAAGGGTTCAAGGCTGGTGATTCCCCCGGAAATGCATGGGATAATAGATCATTAGGTCACAGAAGATAGTCGGCCCGTGAGAGTGGTAATTACCATATAACTGGGCCGTGCTGCCCGTTAACGGCGCAGGTATTCCATCATCCCATCTCTCCTCGTTCATTCATCCGTCAATCGTCTTTTGTCTTCAGTTCCCTACCCGTCGTGTCGAGGGCTGCAAACTGCAGTGACATGCTGCCTGAACTCATCACCGCCCTGCGAGGGCCACAGCTGCTGCTGTTCGTCGGCATCTCCCTCGCCCTCTACCTCATCGCATCCTACCTAGCGGCATGGCATCGCCTGCGCCACTTCCCCGGCCCAACCCTGGGCTCCTTCTCCTACCTGTGGATGTTCCGCGCGGGCCGCAGCGGCAGGCAAAGCGAGCGGTACAACCTCAACAAGCGCTACAACTCAAACCTGGTCCGGATCGGGCCCAACGACCTCATCACCGACGACCCGGACATCATCCGGCGCATGAACGGCGCGCGCAGCACCTACGGCCGCAGCTCGTGGTACGCGGCCATGAAGATGGACCCCTACGGCGACTGCCTGTTCGACCTGACCGACACGGCGGCGCACGACCGGCTCAAGGCGCGGCTGGCCTTTGGCTACGGCGGCAAGGAGAACCCGCACCTGGAGCGCGACATCGACGAGCAGGTGCTCAGCTACGTCGATCTCATCCGGCGGACATACCTGTCCTCGGACGGCGTGCTCCGGCCGCTGGACTTTGCCCACACCATCAGCTACTTCACGCTCGACGCCATCACCAAGATCGCCTACGGCGCGCCGTTTGGGTACCTGGCCACCGACTCGGACGTCTACGGCTACCTGCGCGGGATCGAGGCCTCGGTGCCGATCCTGACGGTGCTGGCCGAGATCCCCGCGCTGTGCAGGGTTGCCTTCTCGCCCTGGGTGCTGAGGCTGTTTGGGCCGCGGAAGACGGACGCAGGCGGCATGGGCAAGATGCTCGCGGTGGCGGAGCAGACGGTGGCCGAGCGGTTCGGGCCGCACGCCAAGGACGGGCAGGACATGCTGGGCGCGTTTGTGCGCCACGGGATCACGCAGCGCCAGTGCGAGATCGAGGTGCCCTTCCAGATTATTGCGGGCGCTGATACCACGGCCACGGCGATCCGCGCGACCATGCTCTATCTTGCGACGTGCAGAGGCGCGTATGATAAGCTGCAGAGGGAAATTGACACCGCTGCTGCCGAGGGCCGGATTTCGAGCCCCGTTATCACCGCGGCGGAGGGCAAAGGGTTGACGTACCTGCAGGCCGTCATCTACGAGGGTCTGCGCATGCAGGTGCCCTTCTCGGGGCTGGTGATGAAGCGCGTGCCAGCCGGGGGCGACACCATCGACGGCCGCTTCGTCCCCGGCGGGACGCGCATCGCGCACAACACGCTCGGGATCCAGCGGAACGCGGCCGTCTTTGGCGAGGACGTGGATGTCTTTAGGCCCGAGCGGTGGATGGACGCGGACCCGGCGCGCAGGACGCTGATGGTCCAGACCACCGAGATGGTCTTTGGCCACGGCCGGTGGGGGTGTCTGGGCAAGCCTGTGGCGTTTGTTGAGCTGAACAAGATTTACGTCGAGGTTTGTGCATTTTTCTGCCTGGTACTTATCTTTTCGTTGACGGTTGTTGGATGTGCTAATGAAGTGATGTGATGGGGTGGGGTGTTTAGTTGCTGCGTCGGTTCGACTTCCAGATCATCAACGCCAAGCGGCCCTGGCGGGAGCACAACGCCAACTTGTTCTTCCAGTCGGAGATGTGGATGCGGGTTACCGAGCGATTCCCAGAGGGTGTTCAGGGGTAGGTAGCTGAGGTGGCACTCTTTTGAGAGTAGATGCTTGGGTTAGACATTCGATGACTGCATGCCAGGGGCTAGAGACTGGGAAATGGGAATGTGCCCGATACGTGTCGGCGAGTGATGTAGTTCACAGGGCAGCGAAACCCGCAAGTGGATTATTGTGGTTGGATGCTAGCAGTCAACTACTGTAATTAAGCGTTCGATAATCCGGGCCAGACACTAATTAGTATTTCAAACACTTCGACGAGTGAAGCAAGTATAGGGGGGGGGGGGGGGGGGTTTGAAGGCGCTTGCGATGACAAACATCATACTGGACGTGCTCTGGGGAACCTTTGTTTGCCCAGTTTGTGTCTTGGACTGGGGGGACTGAGGTGAAATAGCGAGTAGTAAAGTCATTATCATTATCTCATCAAGCTCGTCATTCATTCATTCATACACCAAATTGCGGCGACAAAGAAAACATGACAAACGAATACACCCCCCTGGAGCGCA
Source organism: Podospora appendiculata (assembly GCA_033675105.1). Taxonomy (NCBI): domain Eukaryota; kingdom Fungi; phylum Ascomycota; class Sordariomycetes; order Sordariales; family Podosporaceae; genus Podospora; species Podospora appendiculata. Next base: position 3,141,842 of record JAULSO010000005.1, on the reverse strand, counting down.
GGGAACTTGAATCCAATCCCCAAACAACACCTCACGCCCAAGTTCCCGGACAAATCAGCTTCACCGTATCCCCCACGGGCATCGGCAAGCACCCGTTCTTATCGAGCGCCGCGGTGTAGTCGGGGTCAAGCCTGTACTCGACCCCGGTCTTTCCGCACAGCAAACTAGCCGTCCAGACGGGCGTGCATTCCCAAGCCAGCAGCCTGCTGGCTATGAGCGCGCCGTAGTTTGTTCTGTTTGTGTTTGAGTCTCGTCAGCGAACCGCCTCTTGACCAGATAACATGCAACCAAAAAGAAAATAATCATGGTGTTGGACAGATTTCACTCACCCCTGACACGTGTAGGAAACAAAAATATCCATGGTGAGCGCATCGGGCGTGGCATCGAGCATGCGGTACTGCACCCCACGGCCGCAATCGTACACCTTGCCCACCTCCACGTTCCCGCTGCGGAGGGCGCCGTCGGGGCTGGGCACGGCGCAGAACTGCTTCACGGGGTCGAGGGTGTTGGCAAAGTTGAACCTGAGCTCGCTGATCGTGCTCGTCACGCCGTAGCCGACGCCCGTCAGCACGATCTTGGGCACGCAGCCCGCGGGCACGACAGGCGGAGTGCACTGCGCGCTGGTGTCGGTGCCGGTCTTGGTCGTGGTGCAGGTCCACCCGTCCGGGCAGTCGGTCAGCGGGACGAGGTGGTCGTGCGTGTTGCAGCCGTAGACGGCCCAGCCCCTGCCGCCGGCGGTGGTGGTGGTGCGGATGTAGCAGTAGGTGCTCCCCTGCTGGCACTCGGGCTTTGGGTCGTCGATGCACGACGGGGGCGTGCCGTAGACGCAGTGCTGGTTGGCGCCGCAGCTGCCGGCGTCGACCCACACTTGGTCAGGGGAGCATCGCTGCCAGGTCACGCCGGATGCCGTGCACTGAAACGTGCCGGGGGTGCAGGGGGCCGCGCAGTGCGGGCTGCTGGCTGCGAAGCACCGCTCGGGGCCGGTGCAGGCGGTGGTGGTGGCCCAGTGGCCCTGGCTGTTGCACGTCTCGACGCCGGATAAGCTGGCGGCGCAGCGGACGGCGCCGGGCTGGCAGTCGCGGAATGCGCCGTCGACGCAGTACGGGATCTGGTTGATGTACGCGCAGTGCGTGCCTTGCGGGCAGGGGCCTACGGAAACCCACTGGCTGGCCACGTCGCAGACGTCGATGCTTTGGCCGCTGCTGGTGTCGGGGTTGCAGCGGTAGACGCCCGGCTGGCACTGGGCGGAGACCGTGACGGCCGAGTACAATATGGCTGCGTGGAGGGCGGCGATGGAGAAACGCGCTTCTGTTTTCATTTAGACTAGTTGTGGTGTGGTGTTACATTATTAGGTTGAGTTTAGATGGGAGTTGGTAAGTTGAGTAGGTAGGGACTGTCCCGATGTCAGGACTCGCCGACGCCCTGGATATAAGACTTGAAACATGGGGTTGAGGCAGGTGCAGTGTATCACACGACGAGCATTTGCACTTCAGCCATCATGATATCATGATATGATGCTTGTGTGTGCTGTCAGCTGCGTGAGGGCTGACGGGATGCATTGGATTGAGGCTATCAAGAGATGTGATTGGTGAGTTGGCAAGGTGGTGGCAAACTTGCCGCAATGGGTCCACTCAATTCCAACGACAACTTGGAAGACTCAGCGCAGTCACCCAAGTCGGTCAGGAGTCTCTTCGGCGTCCGCACTCTGAGCTTTAAACTGCGGCCTTGTCCGTTGTTTCACTGGTACGTGCTGTAATTATGCGACGGTCAGCGCCCGCAACTGTTGCATTTACTGGCAGAGCAGTGGATCGGAAACAAAATTTACTCGGCAGCCATATCCCTCATATTCCGCAGAACCAACAGAAGCCAAACATACCTTTCCCAGCCATGGCGCAGGTTACCCGCAAATCCTAGGAAGTATCCTGGCCGTCCGAACGAGAATTGTCGATGTAAACATTGCGAGATGCCTTACCCCTGAGTGCACGGGCCACCCCCTATTCCAAGTATCCACCGTCGTCATCTTTCGCCGCTCGACCAGGTCAAGCCTTTGTTTTTAGGTAAGTCGTGATATTCCTACATCGCTTTTACCAAAAAACAAGTCTGTCAGCTGCTGGTCAGATTTCCGTATCCAATCTCCCGACCCAGCTGCATGAAACACAGGCAAGCGAAAAAAGTACAAAAGAAAACCCGACCAACAAAAAGCCTCCGTTAACAAACCGATCACAGCTTGGTCAGCTTCAACATTCCCAGCTCAGGCTCATTCGCATCCACGACCTTGATAACCACCTTGGCGCACTGCGCCAGCGTCCTCCCAGCCACCACCAAGCTGCACGTAACCTTATACACGACCTCAGTCCCAACCACCGGCGCCGCAGCCTCGACCTGCCGTATATCCCCACCATCCGTAATCTCCAACCAGTCCGGCAACGCAGGCTCCACAGCCCAGACAAGCGGCGTCGAGCTCGGGCCCAGGAACTGTACAAAGTCATCCTCGTCCCGGTTCTCGCTGGTCAGCACCCACTCGGGCTGGGCGTACGCGAACGGCGCCGGGCCAACGGCCTGCTGCGTCAGCCGCCACTGGTAGTCGACCCAGTGGTTGCAGCTGAGATAGATGGTTGTGTTTTTTCTGTACGGGATCAAGTGGCGGTCGTCGGTGGCCCCGCCCGCGGCGCTGATGAAGGCGAAGACGGCCGAGCTGGCGAAGCTGGTTTTCTGCCCGTCGATCACGCGGTCGACGCGTTTCGCGTCGGTGAGGGTTTTGGCGCGGAATTGCTGTTGCTGGAGTTGTTGGGTGTAGATTGTCGGGTCGACGGGGATTAGGGTGTCCGAGGAGGGGGATTTGGTGTATTTCTCTGGGGGCGGGCGGGCGGTGACGAGGCCTTCCCAGCCTGGTTCGGCGTTGATGCAGACGGTGGGGTTGGAGGTGTCGTTTGTGGTGGTGAAGATCGTGGTTAGGCCCTGCCAGTCGGTTGAGACGCACCAGCAGGTGTCTGGGAGGTAGGTTGGGGTCTGGCGGGCGGTTTGGATGGTGTAAGCCGGGCGGAGTCCGACGGAGGCTGGGTCGCGCGGGCCGAGCTGGATGTAGGTCGGGCCGTCGAACATGCCGTCGAGTGAGATGCCGTCGAGGGAGGTGGCGGTGCTGTCGGGCGGGACGTAGTTGAAGTAGTCGATCTCGGTGTCGTGGTCCATCTTCAGCCCGGCCTTGGCGGCGTACTTGTTCATGAAGCTCTGCACTGGGGAGAGCGGCTTGGGCGCCAGGAAGGTGTATGCGATCATGACGATCAGCCCGATGACGGCAAAGGCCAGCGCCACGGGGCCGAACACGCTCGAGACGGTGGCTAGGATGCTGTTGACGGCCGCGTTGGTGATGATGGATGCGGTTGATACCCAGCCGGCCACGATGCCCGCCAGCTCGATGCTTGCTGAGGCGATGGAGATGGCGTCCATGGCGATCACGAGTGGGTCGTTGGCCTTGGCAATGTCGATGATGGTGACGATCAGATTCGCGGCTGCGAGAAGCGCCCCCACGCCCGTGCGGAGGAAGTCCTCGGCGGTCCGGCCAAAGATCCGGGTCAAGGTGCTCGCGGACCCGCCGGCCATCTTCTCGACCTCCGCGCTTGTCCGGCCCAGCCATCCAACGATCCCCTCCCCAAGCTTACTCGCCGCGCTACCAATCTCCTTCAAGAACCCCTCGGCACCGTAAAATGTCTTCCAGAGCGGCATCAAGCCCGCGATGTCCTCCCAAAACGTCACGATGCGCACCGTCCCGGACAGAAGCTTCACCCCAAAAGTCAATACCAGCCCCGACAGGGTGACGATCCAGCCCGGCGTCTTGAGCGTCTTCCAGTCCCCCTGCAGCAGCGGCAGCAGCATCATGACCGCCGACGAGGCCTGGGCAAAGTACTCGACGTACGCGGACCCGCGGACAATCTTCTGGAACCACGGCTTGCTCTCGACCAGCGTCTTGAAGCGCGCGATCACGCTCGCCCACGTCCCCAGCGACCCGGCCATGCGCATCGACTGCGCCAGGCTGCGCAGGAAGTTATTCCGCGTCAGCGCGTCGCCGGCCAGGTCATTGGCGATGGCCGCCTGCGCCGTGATGCCCGCGTCGGCGTTGTTCTTGTTGTCGAGCGCGAACTGCGCCATGGCGGCGCCCAGCACGTCGCCAAACGCCTCCATGTCGGCTTCCGAGTTGGACCCGGCGCGCACAAACTGCGGCACCAGCGCCGCCATGTGGAACAGTCGCAGCTGGGCCTCGAAGGCCTCGTGGAAGGACTTGCCCCCTGGGCTCGCCGTGTTCAGCGCGCTGCTCTCCAGCATGCCGAACACGGCCGTCAGCCGCTTGATCTCGCGCGACACGGCGCTCGAGAGGTGCCCGTCCACGCTCTGCGCGTACAGGTTGGGGATGTAGAACTGGATGCAGCGCTGGTAAAGGCTGAAGGCCCAGAAGAGGCGCTTCTTCTTGGCCCAGGCGCACAGGGCCGCGACCTCGGCCTTTGGCGGCGTCGCGGTTCACGGTCGCCTCGCCCGGGTTCGGCCCGTGGTCGATCAGGTCCTGCGCGTTCTGGTCGATAAGCGTTTGCAGCTGGGCGGAGATGGCGTCCATCTGGGCCGTGTAGTCGGTCGTGCGCTGGTCGTCGAGGTACTGCTGGAGGACGGGGAACTTGAGCAGGAAGCGGTGGCGGTACAGCGCGTCCATGTGCCGCATGTACACGGCGTTGCCGGCGGGGATGTGCTTCAGCTGGGCCGCGGCGCGGGGGCCGTTGCAGTGTTTTGCCTCGGACAGGGTCGAGCGCGAGAGGCTGGACACGACGAACGGGACTTGGAGCTGTTTGTAGAAGGCTGCGTTGTCGGGCGAGTCGCGCGCGATGGAGAGGATGGTGGCGTCGGGGAGAACGACGGGCGCGGTCTGGACAAAGACTTTGCGGATATCGTCATCCATGTAGTAGGCGATGATGTCGTTGAAGTCCTTGTTGGCGGCGTCTGAGACCGCGTCGGTGAAGTTGGTGGGGTTGCTGGGGTCTTTCTCCATTGGGTCCAGGCTGAACAGCTCGTTGACGTCGAGGGTCAGGCCGTGTGCTCCGTGTCTGTGTCCGTGTCCGTGTCCCTGTCCGTGTCCGTGTTGCCTGTGGGGATGGGGTTGGACTGCGTGCGGCATTGGTCGCAGGCTGGAATGGAGCAGGTACTTGATCAGAGACGTCTTGTGTCCTTGCAATGGCTGATGGCTAGCAGTTGCCCCGGTGCCAATTACAGCATAGACCTCCCCGGTAGGCAGCATGTACGCCCCTGTGAAAGCGTCGCCAAGCGGTGTGAACTTGAACATGACCTCGGCTGGAAAGACAGACTTGACAGCGCTGCCAGACCGCACAGCCGGCGGGGAGGGAACAGTGGCCGGGTCATTGACATTGACGTGCATGGTCGGCACAGCCGTGTCGCCGTACATGAAGCACGTGTACTTCTTGGGGAACATGTCGGCCGTCAGCTCGAAGCTCGTCCCGGCCAACTTGTCGCGGAAGGATGCCTCGTTGACGCCCGTCTTGGCGTCAAAGAGCGGCATCGTTGAGACGGTGTCGTAGGCAAAGGCCATCGTGTCCTCCCACGCCGCCGCCTTCCACTGCGCCGAGTTCTCGTTCCAGGCCAGCGTCCGCTTGCCGCTGGACTTGTATGCGCCCGCGTTTGCAGAGACCTTGACGTTGAACTTGACCGCGTACGGCTGCAGAGCGACGGCATATTGACCCGACGGGAATGAAATGTGGCCGGTTGGTCGTTCAATCAGCGTAAAGTCAAGGAACAGCGAAAGTCGGTCGCCTGCCTCATCGGTGATGAAGAGGGTGTATATGTTGCCTTCGCTGTTGACCGTAATGTTGCCAGGCTCGATCCAGGTGCTGTAATTGACATGTCAGTTGGCCGACCGTACACCTCATTCAAAGCTCATTGACCCGATTGTCTAGCAAACTCACTTATTCAACTTCACGGCCTTCCCCGCGACACCAAAGGCGGCAAAGTAGATGCTGTTCCCCTCGTCCTTGTACGCCGAGACATGGTTTGTCCGGAAGCTAGAGATGACCTCGGCGCCCGCAACAAGGACCTTGAAGGCTCTTGGGGATCCATGCTGCCGCGGGTTCTTCTTCAGTTCCTGCACCGCATCTGTCATTCGTTGTGAGCACGGTTCTTGGACCCGAGGTGGTCACATTCAGTTCATGCATAGGTAAGGTAAGGTAAGGTACATACACCCGGGGACGTTTTGTTCGGCGACTCTCTGCTTGTGCAATGCCTTTCTCGTCGCTCTGGACGTTCGAAAATCTCGAACCCGAGAGATGTGGCTCCGCTGCACCGACGGGATATTGGAGAGAATGCCGCGGCCGTTCAGGAAGCACAGTCCGGGGTCTGTGATGATGGCCATTGGGAGCGGCTATTGTGAAATGAGATAGTTCTGTACTGTGGATATTCAGGTATGCGTCAATCGTGAGATGATAACTTCCCCACAAAGTGTCGGCATCTCGATTAACTTCAAGCTGCTTATTATCTAGACTCTGTCTCGTATCAACTGTGTTGCATGTACGGGCTACCTCCAACACTGTTGCGAGCTGACCTGGTGGTGAGGTGACAGTGTCTATCGTGGGCTGATATCATGTCGCTGCGGGGGCTAAGGTACCTAGGCAACTAGGCCAAATGACCTGCATGATCCGCGGCTCAGTACAAATTCGGTACCTGTGTGTCGGGAGCAGACCACACGGTGATCGCTAATGCAACCCTGTGTTACCTGCCAACCAATTGAGCGACATTTCGCAGCTCGAACAACCACGTGTGAGTGGCCTGTTGATTTGCACCGTCAGCCAGTTTATCAGAACACTGGAAAATGGTCCGCAGGTACCTTGGTGGTTATCCTGTTAGGCGCTCCTCGTGGTCGACTTGGGGTAGGGCTGCCTCCAAGTCCTTCCCACAAGTGACGGATACCTTGAGGTCGTCTCTCGGGAGAGATCCAGATGCCACTGCTGTTTTGTGAAGCACATGCGTCTGCACAAGAACGTTACCTGGTAAATTAACCAAGAGAGTTTCTAAGCACACAAGCCCATCATATCACACATGCACAGTACAGTGGTAGGGCGGGTGCGCTTAGAAATCCTTTTAATTGATTAGCCGTTCCAACTTGAAGGCTGCGTGAACGCGCAAATCCTTCATAACGGCTTGCTCAATTTCAAAGTCATTGACAGAACTGGAAGCTACCTACCTGAGCTGTGAGGAATCATGAAATCCACAAAGAGCTTGGGTCTTTCGGCCTCCCTCCCTGTCGTCACATGCATGTATCCGCCCGTTAGCTCTATGATCCTGCCAAATTCGGCCCTGGGCGTCGTTGACATCTCTCAGCCTGTGCACCACCACGCCGAGCGCACTTTAGTCCTACAGTAGGTTTGGTAATCGGGGTCCACATTTTTACTAAGGTACCTTACCTTATCTACTGTGAATTGCAATTGTACACGCGTACGGGCTAACAATCCAGTCCGGGCTGCGGCGCGTGGCCTCAGCCACCATGACGACCGGTGTAGACCAGCAGCGACCAAGGCTCAGCGTCGGAAACCCAGTCTCCAATCATTTGTTAACTGCATTATTATTCCGTGGTTTGGCGTTTTCCTCGAACACCGAACTCGTGGGGGAGCAAACTGGGGGATGGGGGACTCACCTGCATCAGTACGGCTCGGAGTCTCGGGGCCAAAGGCCCTCTATCCCGAATGGATACTCCCAGCTCTCAGCTTGATGGACCCGTATCGGGCAGGAGCGAGAGTTGGCTACCGGGTACCTTATGAATTTGAAGCATCTTAGCGCCGCCTAGCTCCGCGCGCCCGCCCGGTCTGCACGGTCTTTACAGGCTATTATCTGGTAATTGGCCAGATAAAAAGATGGCTTCACAAGTTGGGGTCTCTGGTAAAGAAATATCCCGTCTCTTACCTCCATAATGTACCTGGTACCATGCCCTGACTCAGACCGCCCCCTGGAACCATCTTGCTTGTGCCACCACCATTCTTCGACGATCCAGTACTTCGTGCCGGACTGGGGGAACTTCCAGTTACTTAACAAACCCCGCCAAAACAAGAGCGCCGTTAATGCAGGTAGGGGATTATTATTGTAGAGTAATGTACTATTGCTCTGTCGACATGGAGGCGCAGGGTCTTAAAGCCGGTCAAGGGCATCGCTCACACATCATTTCGACCCCTCTCCCCCCCCCCCCCCCTCCCCCAAGAACAAGCATTGCCAGCAGCAGTCAGTGAGGCACAGGAACCAAAGATACGTCCAGCGTTGTTACCAATCCGCGTGCCCCGCATATGCCCAGGGTCCTAGAACCGTTCGTCAGGCGTCGATAGGCAGCAGGCTCGATTTACTCCCGTTCGATAGTGTGAAGAACTCCCGTGTGTCGTGGAAGGGATTTAGTTAATCCAGTCAAATTCGCCAGACAAAGCCGAGCACAACCCTTGACCGAATCGATGCCGAATAATACATGTCATCTCAGATCTTGACTGCCGATTCCTCTCTCTTTAATCGCCCAGGATCACTATGTCCTCCGATCCAAGAATCTCTTCCGAAGCGGTCATCGCCATAGCTCTTGGCATGCCGTCCTTGCTCATTGCATTGCTTTCCCTGTGGGTGGCCTACCTCACCTTCGTTCACTCACGAGTCAGACCTCAGCGACGTCCTACGGCGACAAACTCATGGCCAACATCGAGACAGCCATAACCGACAGCTTACCATGATACTATTGAGCTTCCAACCCAGCCTCACGCAGCGCGGCGTCGCCGATGATGTTGACCTCGTTGAAGTGGATTTTGCAACCAAAGTAAGGCATTTGTACCGTGTGATTACCTTACCTTAGCTACTTGACCGCGGTTCGAAGGTGGGCGCCGATCTTACACCTCTTTCATCCTATTCTCAATCTATATTACTTTTTCTTTCTAGTAACGTTAACTATATTTTCAGTCCACTAACACGATCAGCTTGCCTAGACTACCTACATATGTCTTTGTTTCCCATTCGCTACCCAGCTACATCAAGGCAGTCCAAAGTGTTACCCCGTTCAGAGACGTTACAACGGTTTAGCTATGGCCGCAACCATCACCGTTAGAAGATAGGCCATAAGACTCTTTGGCGAGTTGTGACTGCTGCTCTCCTCATTGCCTTGGGCCGTCTGTGGAAGAGCATTCATAGCAAACTGATGCAAATGTTGGGTGATGTGTTCATCGACACCGAAGGAGGCCTCATCCACGGAAAACGCACAGAGAGGGCATGACATCGGCTCAAGCATCATCCTTTGATTGGCCGCTGAGAGTATCGGGAGCTGTTCCGCGGGGACGGCTCTAATGTGCTCCGTATTCATGTGTTCCACCCAATCCTCCCTGCGCTGAAACGACACATGTTTACGGTGGTGAATCGGTTGAGCACTGTTCACATATCCAGTGGGGGACGCCGTGTTCCTTCAACATGTGGCTCGTCAATTCGTCACTCGTGAGGTACATCTCATCCGGAGAGCCGCAATGGTCCAGGAAGCATGTGTAAGGGAGAAGGTCCTGTGCAACATGGCTCCTGTTGCTATACATTAGTCACATGTAACACCAAGATTGTGTGGGCTGTTTCAAAGAGTCGTTCACTCACCTCCATACATATTCGCTGAGAAAGTAGTCAGCAGGAAATATATGAGCACAGTATGGGCATTGTGTCATGTTTTTTTTTATTTGGCCCGGGGCATCGAGGAAAGTCTTGGGGAATGCCAGCCTTCGAAAAAGTTGGGCAAGCTGAAGGGCTTCTTTCTTGTGGCTGCCTCATGTGGTTCAAGCCGCGAGCCAATTTTGGAAGGCGGCGGCGTGTTGCGAGTGGCGTAGTGTATGCGGTTTCTCCGAACAATATTCGCATGTATGAGCCGCCTTTGCAAAGATGTGAGCCTTTCTGGGTTGAACCTTGTCTCTGAGCCGACATCGAGTCCCTTGCCGAATAGCCCGGAGGAAGGTATGAGCATCAAACACGTGAGGTGGCTCTTCAGTTCGTCGTAGTCTTCTTCCCGAAGGGAAGCATCCGCTTTTTGAAACCGGTACTTGGAGCTAGACTTCCGGACCGCCATGGATATCCTCGCAAGCTCCTGCAGTATGGTCTGGATGTTCCCCATCTCCTCCAAATGTGATTCGTCATCCCCACTGTCCGGAAAGCTCCAATCCGAATCGGTGTCGTCGCTAGAGTAAGCAGTGGCAAGCTCTGAAGTTCCGCAGCTACGACAATGTCTCAGGGAAGTGACTTCTGTCTCCGCAATTGACTGCATATGGGAAGCGCGGTCAGGTTCTGCTGGCAATGAAGGGAAGCCGTTAGTAATTAGAGCATTCTTATGGAGCGCGATTCCCAAATGGAGCCATACCGGTCATGGCCATGTGCTCTAGAGACTCATGTAAGCCATCGAGAAGCTCGCATATTACCTGGCTAACATCGGGCCTGTCATTCACGAGGTGGTCAAGAGATGCTCTCCCTCCCCTGGTGGCACACAGTTCCGATGCCCACAGATTCAAATCGCCCTGGCGATTCTCGAGCCATTCCAACAGTTTCGCCAAAGCTGGATTTACAAGGCATCGTGCAAATTCATCTTGGCTGCATGAGCTTTGTTGGAAATTTTGGTTCTCATGGCTGGTGGAAGCCGCAGGTGACGGCTACTGTGGTGGTACGATGGCGATATCATGGTGATGGATGGAGGAGGTTGTCAATGCCACAGCAAACGTGTGGTTCCAACCCAGGCGGCGTGATATCCCAAGCCCTTATAGGCCCAGGTCGCACACGCTTCCTTGATCTCCTGATGGCCCGGACAATCACCCGGAAAACCACTCACACGTCCTTTAGATTCCAATATCCTTTTTACAAGACTGTCCATACATTTCCTCACTTTTTCAAATCCACAAACCCATGATTGTTGTTTTCGGCGCAACAAAGATGGCCGACAGCAAGTGTTGGTTTGTCTTGCGACACACGCACTATCCCCCACCAGTGTTTCCCAGCGATGGAGGCGTAGGCCGGTCCACGGGGCCACTCTGTCTTGGCCATTTGATACCGGATCTCAAGCATCTCGACACTGTCATCAATAGAGAAGGGCCTCTGGCATTTCCACCCGACATGCCTGCATATCTGACACAGATGCGGGACTTCAGCTGTCACTTAGCGACGAATCGTGGGGTGAACACTTCCGCCGAAGTGGGCATCCCCATTGCGCTGGCGGCAGGCGTCACAGTGAAGGGAAGCGCCAACTCAGCGTTTCAGCGATCCGTCAGCAACTTCTCAACATTTAAATCAGCCGACATATTTATCATTCAAGTTACACCGTCGTACATCGAAGATAGTCTCGACACTGAAGAAGTCCGCAAGTATGTTAAAAAACACAGCAAACTCGGCACATGGTCCCTCTTTATGATCACCGGCATCATCATCGCCCGAGGCGGGGCCAAGATCTCGACATCGGATAACAGCACAAGAGGAATCGGTGGTGGTCCAGGCGCAGAGCTTCCCGGCATCGCCGAAGTGGGTTTAGGCCTGGACTTTTCGACCCAGAAAGAGCTGTTCGTCGCGTCGGAGCAGGCCTCGGATTTTGTTTGGGCCATTCGGGTCGCGAAGATCTCCAAGGGATTTCTCGACCGCGAATGGTCGCATGAGACATTTTCGCAAGGTGCCACATACGGACTTGGAGATGGGGTGCAAAGAGCAGACGGGGAGAAGAGGGGGGAAGTGGTTAGTTCCGTGGCGTTTGTCTGCAGCATTGTCAGGTAATTATATCGATATTGAATGGACGGCGCTCGTCAGTTGATATCTCAAGCTGTATTTAAGCCTATCAGGTCCACTGGCGCCAAACGGAGACTTCGGAGCAGTGCGCAAAGGCCAAAGGGTGAGCTGATACGTGTGGGTGGCAACTCCTTCGAGCATAGCGGCAAAATGAGGAAATTGCTGGGGGGCGTCATAAGTTCAGCTCAGCGACTGCGACATTTGATTCTGTCAAACATGAACTTCGGGTCGGTCACCGTGGCGTCAGCAACCCTCAATCCTGTTCTATACGTGGAACCAGACAAATTCACCAGCAGTCATGTCCAATGCCAAATTTTATTAGCCTTCATCCTTCAAGTTATCCCCCAGTTCCGTGGTTGTGTTCGGAGCTTGACCAACGAAGTTGGCATCAAGAGCTTTTGCAGCACTGTGGGTGTGGAACTGGAGCAAGTCGGGAGACGGTTGACCAACAACCGCGATGAACCACCGCCGAACAGAGTCTTAATCAAGCTTCTTGATTATTTGGAAAAGACTCTTCAGGTACTGTGATGACTTCTACCACCGTTTTCTGCCACATAGAGGGTGCAAGGGCCTCGTACTAATCGCCTGTCTGATCACTTGTTGTATCTTCAACCTAGTGGCCAGCAACACCTCACAGACCGCAACGAGATCGGTCTTCTAATTCCTTCGACCGATCTGAATATCCAAATCTCGACAAGCTCCTCAAAGACAATCACTGGGGCAGGGAGAACGTGAAAACCTTTGCCTTGCACGAAGCCGCAAAAAAAGACCGAAAGAAGCTGCATTGCCTCTTGCGGACCTTCGAGGACCGCGAGATCCCATCCCAAGGACCCGAGTTGTCAGGGTTGTTGGCGGCGGCAATTGAACAACAAGACGACAGAGATGATGTCCGCCCCTATATCGAAGACCTCTACAATGTGCTGTCCGTAAACTGCTTATGCGACGACCCGGACAACCGAAAACGAATAAGAGCAAATCTTTGCTTGAATGGGTACAGCAGGAACCAAGCCAAGCCTCGCGTTGTATCTTCCCGCATACTCTTCCTCAGCCATCCTCACCAAGACCATTGTTTGGGAGCCCAGTCGCAATGGCAGGACACGATTATCAGTGTTATCAGACGTAAAACTCGGTCTGGATGATCCTCCCACCTGAATATTGTTGTACGCAATGACAGCGTTCACTAATACCTAGTTATAGGCTAGCGTTCGGAGAGACTTACCAGAGCGTCTCTCCGGTGCGATCTCCGACCGACGATATTCTACGAAGTGACTTTTGCAAGATGATATCGAATCGTGAAGCATCACAGATGCATTTGATGACCGGCAACGGAAACTCGATACGCATGGGTTATGGGCAGTTCCCTCGGCATGGGGGTCTCTGGCCACAGCTTCCTAGTGTGGCCCTTTCCAGGATCATAGGAGAAGAGAGACTTTCAAAGAAAATGTGTCTTTTGTTATCGTACCAGCTCGCTAACGCTGTATGGCAGTTCTATGACTCGGAGTGGATGAAGTCGGAATGGAACAAGAACATAGTACACTTCATGTTTGAACAGCGTGGCGAGGTACTCAAAGGAATCTTCGTTAACACACCATTCCTCTCGACCAACTTCAGCAGCGTAGATGCGGCCACCGAACAAGATGGCGGGAAGGAGATCTTCAGGTCCCACAGGTTTCCAAATATCCTCGCTCTAGGGGTGATGTTCATTGAGATTGAACTCGGCATCAAGATCGAGGACCACTACGTTCCGCAGTGCTTTGACCTTGATGGGAATCTGATCATCAACGCCGAACACCTAGCAGCCACCGTTCTCTTTGAGAACAAGCATCTTTGGGAGGACAGTGAGACCTTTGGGACATTCAAGGAGGGTTATTGAGGTCTGTTTGAAGCCGGACATCTTTGCTCCTAATTACAACAATGCAGCCGCAGTCAGGGACACACTTTGGAAGCATATCGTACATCCACTTAGGGCATTCTACAAGAGCGCCTGGGACTAACCAGACACGTCAGAGGTGCGGGCCATTGAGCTTGATCAGGTGGGCTCAACACATGCAACACCAGCCCCGAAACATCTGCACACGATACTGCGAATGCGGGAGCACTTGCCTTCGCCGCCAGACACGCCGCCGCCGCCAGCGACCGCGGGAACGTAAGTTACTTGTTCACCATTTGCCTCCCTAAAAATAACAAAGAAACAAAAGACAGAAAGGGAAATACGGCTTACACTAACGGGCTCCCATTTCACAGACCCGTTGTATCGTCGGATCCGTGGGTTGAGCAACTCCAAAAGCTCAACAGCATCATGCGTCTCCAGCCACGAGAACGAGACCAAACCTACAAGCCAGCAAATATCGCCATTCTCGACACCGGAGTTGCAACAAACTACTCAACTTCTGACTCCCTAGCCAACTACAAAGACTTCATCGACCCCGCCAACACCACACCCCAAGACGGAACAGGCCACGGTACCAACGCCTTTCTCCTCGTCCAGAGAGTCTACAGCGACGCCAAGATCCACGTCGGCCGCGTTTGGGAGACTAGCAGGGCAAATATAAAGACACTTCTCGCCTGATGACCGAAGCCATTCGCCACGCCGTCCACGTTTGGAAAGTTGACATCATCGCTCTCCCATCGGGTTTCCAGGCAGAGAGTGATGAGATGCTCCGAGCCATAGACGAAGCCAACTCAGCGCACATTCTCGTCTTTGCCGCGGCCTCTAACCACGGGAACCTGATCGATATTGCATTCCCTGCACGTCTGTACCATGCCACCAAGGTGTTTTGCATGTTCTCCACCTGTGCCAAGGGGCGCAGCTCGCCACAGTTCAACCCCTCTCCACTCTCCCATTCTCGCAACAACTTTGCCATTCTGGGTGAGAACATCATGCTAGGTGCCAAGGGGCCGTTGTCAGGGACCTCATACTCGACCGTGATTGGCGCCGCCCTGGCGGCGCGCATTCTCGAATTCTCACGACATGAGGATGTCAAAGCGCGCATGCGGCGGGCAGGAGAGCTGAGAAGGGTGGAGGGCATGGCGGCCGTGTTTCGCGACATGTCGAGAGAGGATAACAGCTACCAGTGCATGGTGCCGTGGAGGGTCTTGCCGAGCACGGCCGACGAGGATTTCTCCCCGGCGAGGAGAAGGGAGATGCGCGAGCGGGTGTGCGATAGGATCACGATGGCTCTGGAGGAGTTGTATAGGTAGCGACTGAGCTGTGCTAGCGACACTACAGGTGGGCAATGGTGTACCTCAACTTTCAGTTGTAGCTTTGGGGTTTGATTGTACGATCAGGGCTTCTATGCTGGGCTCAGCTTCAAGCTCGCAAGAATATCGTTGATGGGACGCGTTCAATGTCTTTTTTGTATAGATTAAAGCAACATGACGTTGTACTCTGGTATTACATATGCCTCAATTCTTTAATCTCTTCGTAATTCCAGGCTACCTTAACCGGATGGGTACCTATTATAGTATGCTTTGAATCTCTATCAAATTCTTTTTCTAAAAAAGAAAACAGAGCCACCTCCTGTGTCATACGCTCAATCTGACATACGCCAATTAACCCCCTACTTCACCTCAGCAAACACCTCCAACGCATCAAACAACCTCGCAAAAAGCCCGCCATGCCATCCTCGCACCTCCTCCCACTCGCCCGCAGGTACCGTAGCATGCAACATGCGCAACCACGCCCCGACGATAAAATCCGCATAACTCGGCCTCGACCCCAGTAAATACGGGCCGCTCGCATCGCGCTCAAACAACTTCCCCAGCTCTCCCAACATCCCGCGCAGCGACTCCTTGGTCTTCTCACGCGCCTCGCCCTCGAGCGCAAAGTCCTCCCATTTGGACGCGCCCGCGCGCCGCACAAACTCGGCCTTGGCTTCGTCGGCCGTGGACGGCTCAAAGGGCAGGTTCTGCACCGTCAGCAGCACGTGCGTGCTAAACGCCGCGTCGATGGCCGCGTTGAAGCGCGCGTACGCGGGGAACGGCTTGTCCTTGTAGTCGGACAGCGGGACCATCACGGCGACGTCGTACGCAAAGTCGAGGGTCTGCGGGGGGAAGAGGTCGCCGCCGCCGGAGGAGGGATAGGTCTTGTTGAGATAGACGGCGATGTCGAACGAGTCGCCGACCAGCGAGTCCGTCGCTGGGTCCTGGATGATGGGCAGCGTGAAGAAGTCGCTGCCGTCGGCGAATTTGCGGCACGGCGGCACGTGCAGGCTGCTGCGGACTTTGGTGATGTCTGGGAGGGCGACCCATTTGGTGGTGTACGGGAGGTTCTTGAAGTTGAGCGTTTGGCGCGTCTTCCACGGGTTGGGCGCATATGCGTTCTTCTCCACCGGCGGACGGGTGGCGATGTCGTAGAAGACGATGGGGTTGGAGTCGGTTGGGACTGAGGCCGTCGACATGGTGGGTGGTGGAGATGTGATGGTTTGGGGAGAGGTATCTTTGGTCATGTAATTGGACGATGTTTGATGATGGAGGTGAATAGAGGATTGTATGTTGCCTTTAAAGAGAAGAATGTTGCAAAGGGAAGGCAGTTGAAGAGAGTATTTCCAGATGTCTTCTTAATACTTTTGTTTGGCTCGTGTTACCAGAAGCTCTGTCGGCGGCTTTCTTGAGGTGGGGTGATGTCGATGAGCAAAAATGAATCATACTTAATTCATGTGGCTTGGCGTCGGGACCAACCTTCCCCTCTTTCTCTCCACATTCCTCTTACGATGCGGCGTGGTTGGACAATAGGCTTGGCGGCATCCCCCGACTGGCTCGCGGAAAGGGGCTTGCGCCAAGTATCTTGCGGCCCCCTTTGTTGGTTCGCACGGGTTACATATTCACGGCACGGCGCATGCAACAACACTTTTGGGGGCCTTTCGAACGCCGGACTACGCGGCCACGGACATTGCAGTTAATTCTTCAGTTGCTTGTCCTTTCACAAGCATCCACCTATATCCCCCCCAGAAAACAAAGCTGAGCAATGAATCACAACACCCGTAAGTGTAGCAATGGCCGTGCTAGGCCCGCCTGTTACAAGTTATAATATGATACGCATCAATTTGTTCGTCGGGTTGTTCTTCAAGCCCTTCTCCAACAATCTACCGCCTATTATGGCCGTATGATGAAGTGGAAGTCATTGGCTCGCTGAGAAGTTCAGTCCTAGGTCCAATCAATACGAGAAAGGTACAGGAGAGCGCTCAAACATGGAGCCAAAAATCTATACCCGCACGAGCTGGTTATGTCCACCTACCCCACCAGGTAGGCAAGGTAGGTGTGGTAGTCAAAATATCAAAATGCGATTGAACTTGGGCTTAGCGGCAATCCCAGTCAACAAACGAACGACCACGGTACCGTAGAACCTGAGGCCGTAGCCCCCTCAGAAGCTTGACCTTTTGAATACTGAATGTCTTGACGTTCGCGTAGCAAAGCGCTGCACTAAAGTCCCCGTTGACTGCCCTAAACAGATCCATCGCATGGGGTTCATCTGTCATCTCACACTTGTTGTTGTCAACAAACTCAAAGTTGTAGTTCCATTGCGTAAAATGCAGCTGATAGCTCAACTTGTCGACCTCAAACTCGCACCACCACTCACCCCTGACGCCATCGTCTGCCGAGGGGAATTCGGCCTCATCCAGCTGCTCGTGGTCCGAAACAATGTACAGCGTATTAAGAGACCCGTAGTAGTCGAGAATTTCGGCAAGGTTTTCAGCTTCCTTCCGGAACAGCGCTTCCCAAATTGCGATGCTCCCTATTCGCGGCCGGACGTCGACCGTGCGTTCCAGAAGATCAGGCTCAAATTGTCGGTTGACGGGCTCCGCGAGGAAGTCGTCCCAGCTGTCGGCGGGGATGTACAGCGCGTCCCACCACAGATCAAAGGGGCGTGCCCAGACGGGGTCTCGAGGCGCACACGTGTCCGCGCTGGAGTCCCGGGCCCGCATCGTAAGCTCGAAGCCAAACTCATTCAAGCACCGAAGCCAGGCCAGCGCGACGTGGCGGGCTTCATGGTTGACAAAGGCGAGTGGGATTTCAAACTGGAGGCCACCGAGCAGCTCGTGTCGGAACTCGAGCGTGAGGTTGTTCTCGTCGTTTGCGGCGTCGAACCCGGGCTCGGCTGCGGTTAGCTGTCGGGGCTGCCAGCATCCCTTGCGATAGACGCTCAAGAATGTTCGGATATTGAAGTTTTCGGGTAACGCATTTCCGGGTAAGGCGTCGTTCCATATTTGGTCACGCAGCTCCGCTGGGAGGAACGGGAAGAGGGGGAATGTAGATGCTGCAGTCATTGATACCAGATGTTTGACTCCATTGAGATGATAGAATGCAAAGGGAGACAATGAAGAGTGTAGGGCCGTGAAGGAGGCAAGTAGGCATTAAATACCGATGTTTATCCTGCAGCTACGGCAAATGACTCACTATCCAAGCATATGATGAAGATCTTAAGTCCAACAGAGAGGGAAACGCCAGCCAGGCTATTGGGAGTCGCAAGCCTGACTGTTCGGGTTGATTGTAACCCAAAACTACCACGTTGGACCCATTTCATGCAAGGGTCTTTTAGTCCCTGTCGCAGCTCGAAATCCCGATGACATCGAGGAGAGTTTATGCGCCCACTTCATGTATCCAGACTCGGAGAAACGAAAGCAAGAGTGAGCTCAGCGGTTCAAGGGTCGCGTTGCAGGCCGTTTAAGATAACTATGGAAAACCGACATTGGGCAATACATTACATACAGAAATTCGACAAAGTAAGTCGTACACCACTGATCGAGTATGGGGCCGCCGGGGTCTCGATCAGGCGAGGTAGTTAGCGCCAACAGCTTCTCGGCTTACGACCTGAAAAAGCTGTCGACAAATTGCAGAGCCGTCGAGGTGCAAGAAAGCGCAGGGAACTTGTTATCGCTGATCCCTCAGAGTATGATAGCCCACGGAGCCCAGCCCAGATGTGATTTTGGATTCTTACCAGATCAAATTAATACTGAAGGTTGTTACTAGCACGCGTGCATGCAACCGAACCACTGAGCGGATCATTAAGAAAGCTTTCTCTCCAAATGTTGACTCCAATTTATTTACGATGCTGCACGGGCTCACCCATCGTTGCTCGGCGGCATATCTGGCACTACTGTGTACGTACATTATCCATAGTATTGCCCAGTCACTTTCATATCGCAAGATCCTTACCCCTTTTCAGCATGTTGACGGTAAAAGACTGTTGGGGGTTAGGGTTGAGACACGACACGCTGACAAGCTGGAGGGCAAATGATAATTAATTCAACGTTAATTACCCTTGATTAAGAAAGCAACCGACACTCACGAGTTCATTCATTCTTGTACTGAAAATCCTCCATAACTGCGCAGATCTACTCGTTCGCCACTCTCGTCTTCCTAGCCACTTGTTTACCCACCAAAGGCATCGCGAGAGCATCATAAGCCTCGGCACGACTCTATCACGTGGGAGCCAAGCTCCTCGCGCTGCAAGGGTCCAATTTTCAACACCAATCTCAACCAAGCAACTATCAACGAGCACTGCATCTCACGATCAATCCAACATCATCACCACCACAATGTCCGCCACCACCCCAACAAGCATCACCCTCGACAACGCCATCCTGGCGCTCTCGCTCAGTTCCGCACTTCTCTACGGCGCAAATGTCCACTCCCCACCAAGCATTACGCGCATGATCACCAAGACAACCTCGACCGCGCTCCTCTCGGCGTTAGCATCCCTGCGCGGCGGACCGCCCCTGCTCGCTACGGCCCTCGCGCTCGGCGCCACGGGCGACGCATTCCTCGCCTGGGACGGCGACGCGGCCTTCCTCAGCGGCCTGGGCAGCTTCCTCGTCGCGCACGTGCTGTACATTGTCCTCTTCGTGGGGGCCGGCGACGGCGCCGCGCGGGTGCTGGCCGAGGGCTGGCGGGTTGCCACGGCGCTGGGCCTAACGGTTGTGTTTGCGCCGACTATGGTCACGTTGCTGATGCCGCGGCTTGTGCGGGAGTTGCGGGTGCCGATCTTGGTGTATATCACGGCCATTGTTCTCATGGTGCTCGCGGCGCTTACGATGGGAGATAATGGATGGGTTGTGCTTGGGGCGTTGTTGTTCACTGTGTCGGACGGCATCTTGTCTGCGGAGAAGTTTATCGTCTCGTCGGCGTCGGCGCATCGCAAGTGGATGCCGTATGCGGTTTGGGCGCTGTATTATGCTGGGCAGTTGCTCATTGCGTTGGGATTTTCGAGTGGGAGGGCTGTATAGATAGTTGGAGTTGGGCGAGGTTGTCCCATGGTCGTTGTGGAACATCACATGAACATAGCCAGCCACGTTCAGCTTCAACGGTGGCGTCTCTGACCGGTCCGGAGCGCAGAAAGGGATATTATCGCCACCGGAGGCCAAATGATATTCGCACGACTGAGACAAACATGCTTGTCCCGCTTTCACAGACAGGATCCAGCTAGGTACCTTCGTGCGGACCCCTTCGTTTTGATCACTGAAAATGGCCATGGACTCCGTCAAAAACAACAAACCAGTACCCAGTCCTACTGCAAATTGACAAACAACCCACCATCCACCAACAACTGCGCCCCCGTCACATACCCACTCAGCTCGTCGCTCGCCAAAAACACCGCCGGCCCCGCCAAATCCGCCGGCACGCCCGTCCTGCCCAGCGGGATCCTCCCCTCCATGTACTTCCTCTTTTCCTCCCCTTTCAGATCCTCCTCGTTCAGCTGCGTGCGAATCGTCCCCGGCAACAGCGCGTTGCAGCGTATCCCATACCTCCCCAGCGCGCACGCGGTGCTCTGCATCAGACTCAACACGCCGGCCTTGGTGGGCGTGTAGTGCGTCTGGCCCGCGCCGCCGACGAGCGCCGAGATGGACGAGACGCCGATGATCGACCCGCCGGGCGGGGCGTTGTGCCGGGCCATCTGGCGGGCGGCGGCCTGGACGACGTAGAAGGCGCCGTCGAGGTTGGTGCGCACCGTGTTGGCGAACAGCGCCGCGTCGAGGTCGAGGAACTCGGCGAAGGTGCAGATGCCGGCGTTGGAGACGCAGATGTCGAGACGGGCGGTGGAGAATTGCGAGAGCGCAAAGGCGACGAGGGCGGGGCCTGTGGCGGGGTCGCGAACGTCGCCGGGGAGGTGGGCGAGCCGGCCGGTGGTGGATGGGCTCGCTTCGGCGAGGGCGGTTGCCTCGGCGAGGAGGGAGGTGAGGTGCGGCCGGTCGGTTTCAAGGTCCAGGTGGTTGACGGCTACGGAGCAGCCCTGGGCCAAGAAGGCGAGGGTGATGGCGCGGCCGATGCCCGTTGTGCCGCCGGTGATGATGGCAGTTTTGCCAGCCAGGAGGTTGGTGGCGGGCATGTTGGGATGGTGTGTGATTTGGAGAGATAACGTGTAAACCTGAGGGATTTGGAGATGTTGTAGATGCTGGAGGGCGAAAAAAGGGGAAACACGGATAAATCTCAGTCGGGTAAAACTGTCGGTTAGGCTCTTTTGATTGAGGGGGAGTAAAGGGTGCGTGGCTATGTTTTCCGTTGAAAAATCGATGTAAATGTCGATTGATTCCAGACCTGTTTGAATTTCCAAGTTGATGCAACTAGTCTACAACCTTTGGTCTTGGCTAGAGTAGCACGATTTGGAGTCCATCTCGCTCGGCTCAGGTGAGCTTCCCCAAATCTCAGCACCAGCAGTCCAAAACGTTGGGGGAGGTGTTGCCAAGGTGGAGCGATCCCACCGGCCGGAGCTGCTAAGTACCCCAGCAAACAGCTGAACTTACAGGGACTCACCCCACCAAGCCTCGGGCGGAATTGTCGCGAGCTTGGGGTCGCGATGTCGGCTGCCACTCCACGTTGAGGACCTGTGCATTGGGAAAAAAATCTTCCCTTGCTAGGAGATGACGACTGCCGAGAAATCAGCGCTCAGGGCAGTATTGGCACAGAGAACGCAGAGGATGGGAAATCAGGTGACCGAGAATTGCTGTGTTGCTGAAAATTTGAACAATAGCCGAAGCAGTTTAGGGTAAACATGTGAAAAAGATAATCTCCAATGCTTAATGCAACAAACATCAAACATCGCTCAAGCCAGTCATCTCGCCAACGATCGCAATGCTAATTGGTGGTGAGCTCCTGGACTTTGGATACCAATCCCTCCACTACCCCTTCCGGTTCCTCCTTCTCCTCGGCCTCTGTGGCTTCCTCCTCTGTGGCTTCCTCCTCTGGAACGCTGGACGCGGGGGCCGGTGATGGTGTCTCTGGTGCGTTCTCAGGCACTGGCGGCGTAAGAGCCTTCTGGGGCGGCGGCGACAGCAGATAGGCGCTGGGAATGAGCTTGGCTCTTGCGACCGGGTTGATCGTAAGGCCGAATCCTGGCTTGTCTAGATCTGCCGCAGTCAGGTAGCCCTTGGTGGGGATGGGCTCATCCAGGAACAGGTCGCCAAACACAGGCAACACGCTCTTTCCGTCGGGCGAGTTGGCAAGATACTCTTGGAATGGCGCATTCGACTGGCTCATCACGAAGTGGTAGCTATACGAGCCGCTGGCGTGGGGCACGACCGGGATGTCGTAGGCGGACGCCATGGCCGCGACTTTGAGTAGCTCTGTCATACCCCCGAGCCACATGACGTCGGGCTGGATGATGTCGAGATTCCGGCCCTCGATGAGCTTGCGGAAGCCGTACCGGGAGTACTCGTGCTCGCCTGTGGTGAACTTTAGGGTCGGGTGGGCGCGCTTGATCTGGGCGAAGCCATCCGTGTCGTCCGGGCTAAGGCACTCCTCCCACCAGTTGATGTTGAGGTCCTCGCACGCCTTCGCAATCTCGATCGTGTACGGAACGTTTAGCGACATGTAGCAGTCCACCATCAGCGGGAAGTCGGGGCCGACCGACTCGCGATGCTTCCGCAAAAACTCGATGTTCTTCTTGAGACCCACGTGGCCTTCCTCTGGGCAGTAGGGGAGAGGTACCTTGGCGCCCCAGAAACCCATGGCCTTGGCGGCTGGTGGGTCCGGCCCCGTGCAGTAGAAGTCGATGCGGTCTTTGGTTGCGCCCCCGATCATCTTGTACACAGGCTCATTGCGAATTTTGCCCAGGAGATCCCACAGCGCGAGGTCGATGACGGAGATGACAGCCACTGGAAGGCCCTTGCGGCCGTAGAACATGGAGGCTCGATACATCTGTTCGAAGAGGTGGTTGGTGTCGCGCGGGTCGGCCCCGATAAGGAATCGCTCAAAGTGTTGATGAACAAGCCAGCATCCTGGCGGGCCTGGTGGAAGTGTTAGCTGTTGTCGTGCAGTGTCAACAGCCCGCTGGCATCGGAAAAGCCATGCCTCCAAAGCCGGTCGCGAAACCGACGGTGCCATCGGTAGCTTCAATCTCGATGAGGAAGGACCCAAGAACATTGATGCCCCAGCTTGTCCGTGAAGCCCGATATTTCTCCCATTTTGAGCAAGGGGTGGAGATGGGAGAGTCGATCAACCTGGGAACGTCAGTCATCCCGTCACGCTGCATATCGTTGCCGGCTCTAAACATACCAGTGGCCTCCCTCAACGTTGTGATAGTCACCACCTGCTTGCTGTCAGTGCTGCTACGTCGTGCTTCATGAGATGTGCAACTCGCCTGAACCGACACCACCGATCACAAAGGACCGCACGCACTTGATCGTAGGGAACTGTTTGACTGACGACGCCATGGTAGCGACTAGCTCAGGCAGGTGGCGAGAAGGATGAGGGGGGCAATTCCAACGGCAGAGTGGGTTCGAGCAATGGGAGATGGGAACAAAGGTATATCGGGCAGTGGCTGGCAGCTATTGGAGAACAAGTATCTAGCGTCTGTGTTCTGCTCGGGAGTGGGTGCGTACCTTTGCAACGGCCCTTGGCAGCTTGTACCTACATAAGTAGTCACAAGTGATGCCCAACGAGTGGGGATAATCCTCAGCTGGCGACGAGGAGGGGGAAGAAGGAACCGGGGAGCAAGCCAGGAAGCGAGGAAGCGAGCAAGCGAGCGATGGAAGCTGGTCGGGCGGTGATGCACCGACTTCGTGATCATGCCAGCCAGTCAGTCTGATCCATGCCAGTCCATGCCAGTCCAAGCCAGGCCGAGGGAGAATGCACTCCCCGGCGCACTGTCTGACAGGAACCTGGAACGTGGAGTCGTGCTCTTCGTCAACTCGACGCACCCGTCAACCCCACCTTTTCCAGGCTTGGCTTCCCAGGCTCGGCTTCTAGACTGCGCGCGCATCCTGACTCGGATGGGGCCATTAGGATGGAAAGCCGGAAGGGGTGATGGTAGGAAAGAAAGTAGAGAAAGCAATGTCAATGGATGGACGCAGTTGTCGCCGGTAGCACAGTATCACTATTCGTCGCTATCGTCACCGTCGTGGCTACCATCATCATCGACATCGACGGCGACGTTGGCGACGACGTTGACGATGAGAGCTGAGTCCTCGACCGACCGACGGGGGTGAAAGCAGCAGCCCCGTTGGGCTGGTTCGATGTCGGCCGTCGCGGGAAGACGGTCAAGGCAGACAATCTTCCAGAAGTGCGGATCGCGTCACGATCCCACGCCGTGGCGCTGTCTGCCGAAGGACGGTCTGGCATTCCCAATTGCATCCATACATATTCCAGAGACCCGGGGTGCGCTGGCACGGTTGAGACACGGCAACGCGATGGCTTGGGGTTGCATTGCGCCCACATTGCAGGTGCAGATGCTGCTGCGAGCAATCAGCTGGGAATCGCACTGAGAGCATGACCTGGAGCATGATCTCGCGAGCTGCATGGTTGGACGCTTCAGGACGCGTGCAGCGGATCCTGCTAGCTGTTGATTAGACCAGGCAGCGCGACAGCCCGACGCGAGCGATGAAAAGATCCCGTCAGGTTCAGAACGGACGAGATTGGTGCACGGGGGAGATGGGACGATTCCAGTGGTGGACCATGGGGTGTCAAGAACCTCTGCCGTGGAAGGAGGCACTGGGAGCAACGAGGAGCCCCCCGCAAAAGTGATCTAAACAGCTGGAGAAGGAGCAAGCATGGCGCCTGCCCACAGTTCGTCCCCCAACCGGCTAGGAACCTGGAACCTACCAGAATGGCTGCTGAACCCCCACCTCCTTCCTTCAACCTTCGATTCGTCCCATCCGTATCATTCCTTCCCTCGCAATTCCGGCCCAACCTTGACAGACGGGTAGTCCATCCAGACTTTTTCGTGTTTTCAACCTGGACGTGCCTTCCTCTCCATTTGGCAACCTGGGTCAACTTGCACCGCAGCAAAATCTTCAGCCAAGGATGTCACGCGTCAAACCGATCAGCGTGGCGTCCACCACGATGATGGAGTCCTCGGTTGTGACCCCTCTTCGAGGTTTGCAGCAAACACAGACCTTGCAGTGCAACGCAATGCAGGATCTGCTCCCAAAAGGATAGCAGCACAATGCTGCTATCCTTTTGGGAGTCCTCAACATGCCCGACCAGTCAGAGTCCAGACAGCCGGCTCGAGATTTGGAGACCCTGGCCCTCCGCTGCCATGGAGTGGAGGACCTAAACCTGGAGAGATGGGGAGCGCCAGCACGGCGCATCCACCACAGAGTGGCACCCACCCCATCCATCCTTGCCCGAACTGGTCGGCTCGTGTCACGACATGCACGGCAAGGCCCTCTTTCTCCGCAATGTCTCTTCCCCACACATCCCATCCGTCCCAAGCTTGACACCACCACCACGGGCGACACCGTCTGACGGTGCATTTCTTCGGCTGCACCCTGGCGCTGTGGGGAGAGACCTGCCTGGTCGCGATAAAACACTCGCGAGCCTCTCCGCCGCCAGCCAAAACCGCAGCTCGCTCTTCTGCTCAACATTACCCCGAACCGCTCCCACGCAACGCTCCCCTCCCGCCGTTCCAGCCGCGGCACTTTTGTTTCTGTGCATCCGTCTTTCCAGGTTGCGCCCATTGAGCCTCCCATTGGGCTCCAAAAGACGGGAAAGGTCCCTTTGAGTGCACACCCCCGACGCATCGTCGGTCGGGCTCGGCCTGAGGTGCTCCAGCTCCGACCTTCCGACCCAAACCCTCCCGTTAGCTCCACCCCACGCCGTGCATCAGTCGCTCTCTGCTCGGCGACTGGCGATTTGCGCCTGGCTGGCGACTGTCTGCCCCCGTCGACCGCGATGCAGGCTCAGGCCGCGCCCCGGTACAATGGGCACCAGCCGCACTCCTCGCCGCACTCCTCCCACAACAATGCCGACCAGGCCGACAGCGATGACGGCCAGCAGAGTGGAGACGACCTAGACAACGATGATGACCAACACGAAGTTGTGCGCCATGGCAAGCGCAAGAGACCAATCTCCGTATCGTATGTCGGCCATCTCGCACTTGTCCCTCCAATACCCTCCCGTCCCGACCTTCGTGCGACGCTGGATGCTGTTCCCACTCGAGACATCCCAGTAGTTGGGCGCATTCATCCTGCCACTCGTTCTGGTCTCGTCCCGTCCCGTTCTCATGACTACATCGCCACGTGGTACATCTCCTCGTGAGACGTCTGCCCGGCCATCCCCAAGCCCTGGAGAGCCAAAAGGCGTTGCTGACACTGATGTTCCCGTTCCCAGATGTGAGCTCTGCAAGCAGCGAAAAGTAGGACCAGGCGGATCTTGAATATCTTCCATGGCATCCATCTGCCCCCCCCATTCCGGATGCGACCTACTGCGCCCATCGGTGGTCACTGCTGACCAAGAGCTCAGGTAAAATGCGATCGCGGGCAACCATCATGTGGCTGGTGCAGCCGCAACAGCGCGATATGCGAGTACAAGGAGCGCAAGAAGCCCGGACTGCGAGCGGGATACGGCCGCGAGCTTGAACAGCGTCTCGACAAGATGGAAGAGATATTGCAAATGCATTCCGAGATCCTCCAAGCCTCGCTCGCCAATAACAACAACACCAACAATAATAACAACACCCACAGCCCAGCGAGTGGCCACGGAGGCATCGCACAACACAATGCGCCACCCAGCATCAGAGGCAGTGCCAGCTTGCCTAGCATTCCCAGCGAACACGGCACGCCTCGAGACGTCGGACCGCCTTCGATCTTTGCGCGGAGTGGCCCCGACGCCATCCGAACGCCGCAGGCTGAGACGGCTCTATTTCTTCAAAAGCCATCCACAGTCGAGTTTGGGCTTCCTGCGCCAACACCGGGCACGCATGAAGGCTTTCAGGCGATGGCCGGAATCTCACCACAGAACGTCATGCCCAGCACCGCGGCACAGGAATACTACGGCGCCAGCACTGGCTCGGGAAGCCTTCACTCGCCCACCGTGGGCGGGACTCACAACGCACAGGTCTCGTCCGACCAGGATCTCCCTCCCTACGACTTGCTCTACGCACTCGTTGATCTCTACTTCAAGCATATCAATACCTGGTGTCCAATCCTGCACCGAAAAACGACACTGGACTCATTATTCGGCCCATCGATGACCGAAGAGACTGACAAGATCTTACTACACGCCATAGTTGCGACCACGCTGCGGTATTCGACAGACTCAAGGCTCACGGACGAGCGGAGACGGCATTACCACGATGTGGCAAAACAGAAGGTGCTTTTACATGGGATGGAAAACTCTTCAGTCAAATCACTGCAGGCCCTCGTCATTCTCGCGCTGGACTTGTGTGGCAGCAGCAACGGACCGCCGGGGTGGAATATCATGGCTCTGATCACTCGTTCCGTCGTCCAGCTTGGACTAGCCGTCGAAACCAACTCGCTGACTGTCTCACCGAGTTTCACCTCGATCTATACCCTCCGAGCCATGATCCTTCCCGAGGCCCGTGACTTCATCGAAGAGGAGTCGCACCGCCGCCTATTCTGGATGGTTTACCTACTCGACCGGTATGCCACCATCGCAACGGCCTTTGAGTTTGCACTCGACGACAAGGAAATCGACCGGACCTTGCCCTGCCGCGACGATTTATGGATCAAGAACCAGAAGGTCGACACACGTTGGTTCCGCGCGGATGACACCAGGCCGTACGACCCGAACACCTCCAACGGAAACCCCTCCGAGTACGAGGTCAACAAGCCCGAGAACCTCGGTGCGTTTAGCTACTATATTGAGATTCTCGGTATTCTGTCCAAGATCCACAAGTTTCTTAAGCAGCCTGTTGACATCAGCGCTTTGTCGGATGTTGAGACCTGGCAGATGCGATACAAGGAACTCGACAACATGCTCTCGTCGTGGAAGTTTGGGCTGCCTAGCGAGTATGGCAATATGGCTAAGTTGTTCCAACCCGGCTCGGCAAAGACACTGAACTGCGGCTGGGTCATGCTCCACGCGACCTTCCACACTGCCGTCATCCGACTACATTCCTCAGCTGCGTACCCAACCACGCGGTCGCCCATCTTCACGCCCAGCTTCGGCGCCTCACAGAGATGCCACGCTGCTGTTGAGAATATTGCGGCCTTGGGTGAGTTTGTTGTCAACAACGGCTTTCTGGTAAAACTGGGTCCGCCATTTGCCTTTACTCTGTGGGTTGCGGCTCGCGTGCTGCTTGTCCACGGCAGCACCGTCGAGCGCAAGCTCAGTCCCGAGATTGGCTTCTTTGTCGACACGCTGCGTGAGATGGGCCGTTATTGGCCCGTCGCTGCGCGGTACAGCGAACTTCTCAGTCGTGTTTTGGACGAGCACCGCGACAGTGAGAGGCATGGCGACGGCGTCACGCCCAGCAGCGTCAAGATTTTGTCCGACATGCGACGGACTGCGTTCGACCTGGACTTCCTGATCAGTCGGCAGCCACGGCACATGCCGGCGGGGATGAACAGCGGCGGCGGTCATGCTGGAGGCATCAATGTCGGATCGTGGCAGGGGCGATTCCCAGCCGTCACCCCGGCGAGGACACCGGCGCCAAATGAGCTCGAGTATCTGGATGTGTTTGACTTTTTCAATGTGCCTAGGCTGCCGATGGTTGCAGGAGATACCCATCATGGCGCTGGTGGTGAGGGTGGCGTGGACGGCAGGACTGGGAGTAGTGGCGGTGGTGGGAATGGGGTGGTCTCGGGAGAGTTTAACATCACGGACTTCATGGTCGATCAAAATCGGGATTGGTTGTTCAAGCAGGAGGCGAACAAGTTTGCCTTGAGTTGATGGGGCTGCACAATGGAGAACGGGATCACGGGGAGATTGGTTTGGAATAATAAGCATCATGGCGGCGGCGTTGGGAATCCGGGAGCGAATTGGACATGCATTACTGGCGCTTTCGCTCAAAATACCTTGGTTAGTTTTGTTGCATTCCTGGTAATCACCATCTATTACTGCAAACTTGGACTTGCAGCAGGCATACAAACAGATGTTTTGCTACATTGTCATTGAACGTGTATGACATCAAAACCTGTGCTCTTGGCTATCTAATAACTCGTGTTTCACTGATTCCCAGGAAGAATTATGCAGATGCACAATTTTTCGCGCCTAACCACCCTCATTGCGTTGTCCGGGGCAACCACGACGGATCTCTGCAGGCACTGCGGCTGTGCTAAGCACCGTATTGCAGTGCTCTTTGCTGCAAGCTCTTTAACTTGCATGAGAAGCGTTGTATCTAGACGGTGGTAGTTGATATTGCCACTGTAAGCGCGGGTGCAGGTGGTACCCTGCATGGTGTCTCGGGGTACCCGACGTACAGGTGCCTCATTCCCGTCCTAACATGGACCATGTTGCCTAATGTGTCTTTCAGGTTGCTTTAAGAAAAGCGATACGTACCAGGTACACTAATTAGTGTTCTTAGCGGGTTCTATATCATCACTGTCTGCTCCGTTTATACCTGGTAGTAAGTGAATGCGTTTCTTCTTTGCATCAAGATGTAATCTTTGTGTGAGTTTCCAAATACCGTTATACACTTACACGACTTTGGACTTGAAAGCAACTTGTTATGTTAATACCTAATTACCTCACTTGAGGTACTTAGGTTTTTGATCAGTCCATCAAGCGCTAGCATTTTACTCACAAGACAATTGCTGCTTGATCGTTTCTCATATAGACCACGCCGAGTTGATTTTACCCTCCTTTCACTAATAACCATCGTTGACACAAGCTTCAAGATACTTAACTCGCAATTCCGCGTGGCTGGCGATATGCATCCCGGGAGTTGGATAGTGACTGTCTCTAGTCAGAATAGACACCACCATCCCCAACACTCAGGGGCTGATAGAGCTACTGTGTGGATGCGCCATGCCAAGCACAGTGCCTGTTTTCCCAAAACTCCGAGCGGGAGCAAGTCAACGAACTTTCAGCCCTTGACACTCG
Source organism: Podospora appendiculata (assembly GCA_033675105.1). Taxonomy (NCBI): domain Eukaryota; kingdom Fungi; phylum Ascomycota; class Sordariomycetes; order Sordariales; family Podosporaceae; genus Podospora; species Podospora appendiculata. The sequence goes on along the minus strand of JAULSO010000005.1, from coordinate 3,111,827 downwards.
ACATTTTCTACTTTGCATCACCTGTCTTCTCCTATAGAAATTCATTGCTCGGCGTTCTGCTTAATTATCCGTCGGTGGTGTGCCACAAAGTCCGAGATCGTCACATCAGCACAACTCGGCTCTACATTTCCACAAGAAGAAACTCCATCGACCGCCATGGCTCAGGCGCTCTCCGCCGAGGTCATCGTTGGCATCGTCTTCGGGACCCTGACACTCGTCGTCGGTACTCTGACCCTCTGGGTCGCGTATCTGACGCTGTACCGCCCGCAACTGCCACTTCCAGACTATGAGCTGCTTGTCGAGCTAGCGGCAGTGGAACTCGAATGGATGCGTCCGTATACGCACATCGACGACAATGATGGGCCCGCCGCACCCCCTGCTCCTGCCAGCGCGGTGGTGTCCAATCCCGGGCGAGAAAGTAAGTTGTCCCAGTTCTGGTGGTTGTCTAGTGTGTCATGGTCGAGTTTGTGCTTATCCGGTGTCTTTACGATTAGGAAATTCTCATCGACGTCGCTCGTAATCTTCCGTTCGTCTATGGGTGGTCTTATGAAGAGCAGAATTCCTACACGTAGCTGGTTTTTGAATGGCTGGCCTTGAGTAACTTGTGTTTATGCTCTGGAAAATATTCGAAGGCAACTGTCTGACTTCCTGTTGGCTATAATCGTTGGGAGGTCAGATTTAAGTTTCGATAATCTTTCGTCTGTTCTCTTGATCACTGTTGGATCTGGAGTGTCAGGAAGTTGGTTTCCGTCATCTGTCGAAGTTTGCACGAAGTAATTATACTGTAGTCAATGATTCCCAGTTTGGGAATCAAGCTGCTTTTCGCCACTATGAGGTTCACTATATCAGGCGCTGGCGGCTAAACAAGCGAGGGAACGTCAGAGTGGTATCCCGGGTCCAAAGTAACTCACACCATGCGTAGGAACATGAAAGTTGCCAATGTATAGGTGTTCAACCCATGTATAAATATGTGACCTCTCCTCAAGCTTTTCATCCTCTTATTCATTCTGACATTTCTGCACACGTTCTGCCGCCTAATCGTCTGAGTTCCCTATATCATGTATCACACATCGCCGTACCTCCTTTTCCCCTTTGCTTTGCTCCATGGAGCCATCGCACTCCCCTCGTCCGAGCCTAGTCAGCTTCTCCCTCGCCAAATCATGCCATCCCCAGACCTGACGTGCGGAGTGCGGACGGGCGGGACGTACTCCTGCCCGTCTCACGCGCCGTGCTGTTCCATGAGCGGCTACTGCGGCACCGGGGACAGCTACTGCCTCACCTCTCTCGGCTGTCAGGCCAAGTATTCGGCCCCCGGCGGCGTCGCCTCGTGCTATGCACCCGTGGACAAAGTGACTATCACGCCTGACAACACGTGCGGAACCACGGGTGCGGGGGTATATGGCTATCGCTGCCCGTCGACGAGTTTTAATTGCTGCTCGGGCTTGTGAGTCGCTGTCTTCATTTCTTGCATTCTGGACCTGAGAAGCTTCACTGATGATATGAGGTGACGAATGTAGCGGATATTGTGGCAATGTGACGGCGTACTGTGATCGGCCTTACAACGGATGTCAGCCTGATTATGGCTGGTGTCGACGGGTGGGAACTTGAGAGGGGAAGTAATAGGGGAGTAATTAACGGGTTGACAATTTCGGAAGCGAGATGTCGTCCGTGTATGTGGTTGGCATCATTTGCGCATCGTGCATGGAAATAAGTAGTCGTCCACGAGTTGCCTTCACTCGCGTGCTATCTTCAGTGTGTTTAAGGATTTCAAAGCGCATGCAATCAAGCTACATGAATATTGGCCTTAGCTTTCGTGGGTCGTGAACGGATCGGTAAGACTGATCTTGAACGCTAACTACCAGGTAAGGTACTTGGTACACACATGTACACCTACATACCTACCTGGTAGTTCATGTCAATTGGATGCCTTGAACTTCATTAATGGCGACACATGCCGGGCTTTTGAAAGCCACGTGCATGGAATAGAGCATTTACATGAATCCCGGACCAGAAAATGCAGTGGGTACGAGTGTTCGGTCCAGCTCCTTACTCAAGCTTGCCGTGCGGCGAAAATAAACCTCGGCCTTCTCGTCCTACTACCAGTCTTTTTGCGGCATGCCTTTGAACCGTAAGAATCAAATAAGAGTCAAAGTTTGCCACTCTGGATTTTCTTTGCCGGTGAAGTCGATATAGTATTTATTCCCTGTGCTCCAACAACGCTTTGAGCCAAAGCCAGCATCCGGGAGACAAGGAATTGAAAGTTCCGTGAAACGATGCATTGAAAATGCTCCATTGGGAGGGCTGGGAGGATTAATCTGTCTCTGATTCTCAAAGTCATATCCATTGTTTGTATGGCCTGTCTTGCTACATGTAACGTTAAGACAATCTCCGCGCAATACTGGGCAGTTGGATGACATGTCCTTGACTTCGTCGAGGACAATTCGTATCCTTAATACACAGCCCGTTGTTGCTTGAACAAAAGAGTTCACAGACGATCGCATTCCTCCAGCTCAAGAGGTGTCGATCGAATGGCGTCGAGGTGTGCATAAATACCTACCGAAAAAAGATTTCATCCCATGCCATGCACGGGATTGAACCTTGTTTGCCAGCCTTAATGATCCTTCGAATGACGCCCCACAAAAACTCTCGCATTCGTGAACAGCAGCAGGCTGTGATTGGGTGCAAGTGGGTGGTTCTCGAGTCTGACAGGCTCACGATTCGCTGGGCCCGGGCCGCGTAACCACATCCCAAACCCAACCGTCGTCCAAGGGGGAGTGTCAGCACGCGTCCAAGGGAGCACACGTATAATCAGGCTCTGGCGTGGGCTGTGTCAACTGCGTGTGTGCTGTGATTTGGCCCCTTGGGTCTGTGGCGCTCGGTTCTCGGTTCGAAAGGGCTCGGTTTAATGTGCTGACCATCTCGGCGACGTGCAAGGAAGCCTGGAGCTCAGCTGAAGGTCCCGAGAGGGTGGCTTCGGATTCGTGCAAGTATCATTGGTGCAATCCTTCTTAATAGTGGGTCGCTGAATAACTCCATTTAATTACTCCGGACACTGAGTGCCTGTGAACAAAGGCAAGAAGGGGCCGAAGTACATGCTGGGTTGAAAAGGAGGTGGTAGACGTCATGATTCTTTGGTGATGGACAGATATTGGAGACTGCGGTTGAGTCGCTCTGAGTCTTTTCAATGCCATTGTCATCACACAGATGGCTTTCGAGAAATGTCAGCCGATGACTTCAGTCACTGCGACCACAACCACGAACTGGTTTACGTACCCTCGGTTCCAATCCGAAGGAAGAGTGGGTCAGCAAAAAGCCGTTGGCATCGATGCGTATATGCACTTGGAAGGCGGCGCAGCCATCGGCAAGCGGTACATGGTTGATGCATGTGCGGTCAGGTCAATACATGCGGCAGGATCGTGATTGGGGCATTGAGATCCCGTGTCAGTCTCGATATAAGGACAGCCGTTCTTTTTAATTCTCCGTCAACTTCATCTTCCCACCCATCTGTTCCTTCTTCTTCTTCTTCTTCATCGACATCTCTCATACTACCACAAACAACAAGCCCCCTTTCGACGGCCACCCATCCGAGCCTGACTATTTGCAGTCGCATAAAAAGCCTTTGACAGCACACAATGTCCACCGAAGGCCCCCCGCTCAACGAATTTGGTCTCCCCGACGGGCTGATCCCCTTCGGCGGCCTTTCCAACTGCACGCTCGCGTTGTGTCCCCTCGAGACCAGCGTTTTCCAGTACCAGCCATCGATTCCTGCACAGGCCATCATCATCGTCCTCTTTGCCCTCTCGATGCTCGTCCACATATGGCAGGGCTTCCGGTACAAGAGCTGGAGTTTCATGATCTGCATTGTCATCGGCTGCGTCGACGAGTGCATCGGCTATGGCGGGCGGATCATCATGCACGACAACCCTTTTAACTTCCAGGCTTTTCTTATGCAGATCAGTGAGTTACTCGTGGCAGTTGGGGGAGAGGGGAGACATGAATTTGGGATAACCACTGACAAGAAGGTGACAGTTTGTATCACCACTGCTCCCGTGTTCTTTTGCTCGTCCATCTACGTGTTGCTTTCAAGGACGTGAGTACAATCTTTTCCTGCTATTTTTATGAAACCGTGGCGCCCAGCCGTTGACATCCATCCACCACAGCATCAACTACCTCGACCCGTCGCTGTCCCGCTTCAACCCAAAATGGTTCATCTTGACCTTTATCCCAAGCGACATCCTGTCCCTCATCTTCCAGGCCACCGGCGGCGCACTGTCCTCCGTCCTCACCGGCGACGGCCAACGAAAGATTGGCGTCAACATATCCATCGCAGGCCTCGTCCTGCAGGTTTTCACGCTCGTCATCTTCGTCGGCCTCTTTATGGACTACGTCATCCGCTACCATCGCAAGTCTGGGGTAGCATCCAAGATCCAGGTCTTTCTGGGCTTCTTGTTCGCCTCCATCCTGTTCATCCTCATCCGAAGCATCTTCCGGATTGACGAGCTCATCGACGGATATAACGGCCCCTTGATGCACAACCAGGGCCTTTTTATTGCTCTCGAGTCGGTGTAAGTTGCTTGCTCGAACCTCCTCTGGCAACGCCACTATCCAGCTGGCACCTAGCTTGAAAGCTACGATGTGAAGGAGATACCAGCTAACAAGTTCTTGTCGTTATAGGATGGTCCTCATTGCCGTCTTCTGTCTCCACATCGCGCACCCGGGCCTTGCGTTTGGCAAGGATGGATATCGCGTGACTTCGGCGAACGTCAATGATTCGGGATCGTACCTCGAAACGGCTGATCAGGACAAGGTTCATCAGGAAAAGGTGCACAGCACATCTGGAGCTTCTGCCTAGAAGAGAATGGGATCAAATGTGCTGTAGGACGGTGGGTAGGTAGTGATGGAGCTCGTCCCGAGGTCGGCAATGAATGTGTTAAAGTGGGGTCGAGATTGGCGCGGAAAACTGGACAGCGAACCTTGTGGTTTGACAAGGACAAAGTGCCATAATCTCGGAATGCTGTGAGACAATGATATACCTAGGAAAGACAACAAAAGATATTCCAGTATCTGGTGATGCCATCCATTTCTGAGATGAATCTCTCCACCCCAAACCTCCCTCAAGCCAAGAACACAAGAGATAAATTTCCATGAACTCAAGGTAAGGAAACACTCGTGTGAAGCGCCCCGTAACGTATTTGATAAGCGAGTGGATCGGACAAGCGAGTGGATCGATTTCGCACGCGACACAGCTCTCTACCTACAACATCAATTTCCTCCACCACACCAAGATGTCTTCAATTACAGCTGAGGCAAAAGTTGTTCTTGCACTTGAAGCTCTTAAAAACGACCCTACGTTAAGCCTCAAAGCTGCAGCGAGGCTCTACTCTGTGCCTTATGCTACCCTCCATCGCCGACGCGCTGGCCGACCTGCACGACGCGATACTCCAGCCAACTCACGCTGTCTGACGGATTTGGAAGAGAAGACTATAGTTCAGTATATTACTGAGCTATCTACGCGTGCATTCCCTCCTACATTGCGTAGTGTAGAAGATATGGCCAACCATCTACGACGCGAACGCGACGCGCCCCCTGTCGGCAAGCGCTGGGCACACAACTTCGTCATACGCCAGCCAGAGATCGATACGCGTCGTTCGCGTAGATACGACTACCAGAGGGCGAAGTGCGAGGATCCAAAGGTCATTAGCGAGTGGTTTGCCCTCGTACGGAATGTCAAGGCCAAGTACGGCATTGTGGATGACGATATCACCCCCCACAACCCCCGAGAAGCCAACTCACAGTCAACGCTTATCAAGACTCGGATTGCCAACCATCAAAACAGCTCCCCGACTTCCATGTTGGCTGCTGTGGACCAGCTTACTAAAGGTACGATGGCTGTGATGCATGAGGTGGCTCTCCTGCGCTCCGAGGTCTCTTCGCTTCGCAAGGCCAACGAGGCACTAAGCAAGCGCCGGAGAGCCAAAAAAACCCGTGTACGGCTTGGGGGATCACTTGCTATACAAGATGCACACGATCTATTGGACCAGAAGGCAGTGAGTGGAGAGGGAGTGCAAGAAATGCAGCCGGGTAGTGGTGGTGCAGGGGGGGGTCGTACGAAGGTTCGGTGCTGTGGTGTGTGCGGCAAGCCTGGCCATAATGCCCGCACTTGCCAGGAGGTTGGAGAATCATCTGATTCAGCTGTTTCTAATGTAATTATAGTTGGTTCTTAGTGTTGTTGTTTTGCAATGGAGGATAGTTGTAATAGGGTAGTTAAAATCGATCCACTCGCTTGTCCGATCCACTCGCTTATCAAATACGTTATTCAATGCCGAAACCCCAACATTCTAGCCGCATGTGGCTGCAAAGCCAAGAAATAGCCCTCGGGGATAGCGTGTCGTTTACCAGTAAACCAACTTATGCAGAAGGCGTTCGAGATTTTGATGTTTTTTTTCATGTCAATGCGCAGTGTATCGGCGTCCTCCCGTCCGGTTCCGGCATGATGAAAGATGCTTGTGGAGAATTCAAGCGCGACTCAACAACGTCAAAATTTCCCTTGATGCATGCCACACGCAGTGGGGTCAGCTCCAGGATGTCTCTATGGCTTGCGATGCTTGAAGTGGTATACTCTGTAGCCAGATCGTCAAGTCTGGAGCTGTGGTACAGAGCAGCTTTCAATATTATTCGCCCAAAAACGTCAGTCCGGGCGGTCGTTGTGTCGGCTAACAGATTCGGGAGCCGAAGGTGAGGCCTCATCAGCGGTTGGACCATCAACCAAGGGAAGGTCAGTTGTTTCAGGCGCAATGTTCTTTCCAAGGAGGATGCCATTTCGACGCGAGGCATACTGCTGAAAGTTTGTCGTGGAATTGATGGTATTGACGACGATTCGAGTCGTCACTTCCTGGGGTCTTGCCGAGAGCTATCAATGGGTCTTCTTAGAAGCCCATACTAAGGTCCCACTCCTCTGCTTTCTGGCATCGTTCCGGAAGCCCTTTCGTTGCATCCTATGGCTCAGAAGCTACCTCAGGAGCTGCCAATTGACCCCTCATGAGCCTTTCTGCAATCTTGAGCGCGCTGCGGGCGATCTGAGATGTCGTCGAGCTCCGACCAACTTTCGCGCTCAATGTTAACAAGTCGTGAAAATAGCACGGGCTTTAGATTGAAGTATCGAAGCTTCTCGGTCAGACCCTGCGTCAGTGCAAGATATTTGAGTGTTAATGCTGAGTCCTAGTCTGATCACTCACGAAGCCTGGAGTGTTGTAATTATTTCATCGGTTGTCGGTCTTCACGCGCAGATTCTCTAACTCGCAGGCTGCACTAACCCACAGGTCTCTTGTACTTTCCCGCTCGATATCAAGCTCACCGATTGAAATAGCTTTGGACGGTGTTGGATTACTCGAAGAGCTTGTTTCCTCCGGTCCAATTACCTAGCTTTCTGCCACCTCTGCCCGCTGGCTTCTGCGCATGCCGAACCCGACTCCAGACATCGTTGGCGTTCCTAGGCCATGCTACACCGGGCCGTTAACTTCACTTTCGTATCAGATTGCTTGGTAGTTCTGTCAGAATTACGGAAGGTTCAGGGGTAGCCACAACAGGGCCCCTGAGAGGGCGTCTGGATGGATCCCAGCCACAGCCCACTTTTCGCCGCCATTTGGGCACTGAACGCTGGGCCGGACCCACGCCGGGATTCAGGCCTGGGCAGAGCAATACATCACACCTTTGCACCCACTACGTTGACCCTGATTTTGCAGCTCTTCTGACAATATTCCCCCGGTACTCAATCTAGACTGACAACTGGAACCGTTTCATGCAAGCCTCATTAGCTGACAAAACCGACCGTGGTCGAACCAGGGACATTCGTCGAAGCTTCCGCATGCAGTCGAAGTCTTCTGCGTGCATGCATCTGCGACACGAGGAGGCAGAGTAAACTAGTAAAAGGCGATAAACTAGTAAAAGGCGAAAAACTCGCTTTCGGGTTGTGAGAGCAGGAACGGATGACCACTGGGCAAGTGGTAGAATAAGTGGGGCTACAGGCCTGTACTTAGTCGCCTGCCGGTCTCAGATTTCTTCTCCCGACCAAGCATGTTTACCCCCAATACACCACACCCCGTCAACCCCCCCTGCAGAGCGTTTGGAGCACCCGTATTGGTCGAGCCTGAATTGTCCCCATCCCAACACCATGTTGATGAGATAAAAGAGCCAATACCTCTTCAATTCCGCCGTGCCCAACCACCACTCAATCACTGTCAACTGGTCCATGTGTGAACACGACTCGTTTATCCCAGTTGCAAACCTTTATCATTTCAATCCGAATCAAATCCTTCATTTCCGGTCGCAAATCCTGATCGGCAGTCCCTTAATTCTCCATCATTATCACCATGCCCTCCGATCCAAGATTTTCCCCCGAGGCGATGATCGCCATCGCTCTTGGTATGCCGTCTTTGCTCATTGCACTGCTCTCCTTATGGGTGGCTTACCTTACCTTCGCCCATTCACGAATCCGATCCCAGCGACGACTCACCACGACAAACTCATGGCCAATGGCGCGAGAGCCCCTCACCGTCCTCGCTCGCCATAATGCTAATGAGCTGCCACAATATCCTCTCTCAGCGCGACATCGTCGATAATGCTGGCTTCGGTAAACTTGAAGTAAGTTGACACTTGATTGCAAATATAAACAGGGCATGAATTGTATCGTGCGATCGGTAGCCATGTGGATTGTTCTAACATCTATCCCGTGCAGCTGCCGGCAATGCGTCGTGGTCTGGTGTGCAAGTGGGTGGTTGCGCTCTTGTCGATGATGATGATGATGATAACACACGCCTTCGCTCCCCTTCAAGTTAATCCACAAGCGGCACACCGACCTGGTGGAGATGGTGTTTACTGGAGGATCTGAGTGCAGAATTCAACTGGTCAAGCGACGGTTTTAGTGGATCTTCAAACATACATTTAAGCCATGTCATGGCCTGATTCTTTTACCCAATGAACTATCTTTCCCACCTGTCGATCAATAAGTCACCCAGGTGTTTTATTGGATGGAGAACCTTTCACCTGATATCCCGCAGGTATGAACATTCAAACTTCTCCAAACCGGGGCTGTCATCTCATTTCTCAAGTTCTGGTAGGTTGTAAATTCAGTGGTTCTGACCTAACGTTAATCAACTCTCGCAATAGTATAGGTCTACGTGCTCCTTCCTTCAATCACCTTGGGGAGCGTCGGGCGTAGAAAACCCCCTGTACATGGTAACGTTAGCTTCTAACTCGAAAAAGAATTTTCTTTCTTTTCTTATTGGTGCAGTCCTTAGTACTGTGAACCTGGCGTGACTTTCTGTGGCGGTCTAGTTAGGGCGCAGAAACCCAAAGTAAATAGACCCCTGAATTGAGTCTTTTTTTGGTACATTCGAGACACTCAATTAAAGAAGTCACCCGATAATTATTTTTCGACTTAGTCTAATGATACCTGGTAGTTCTCACTCGCTGAGCGTTACTTGGATGGGAAAGGGTTGCGCAAGCTGAAGCGTCGCATTCAGGTTCAGGCCCGAGTGCCTATCACCGCTGGACGCGGCACAGAAGCACCGAACTTGTCGACTCTGGTTGGCTGGCTGGGGTCAGCAGCGCGGCAGTGCGCGGCAACCAAGGTCGCATGCGGGGGAATCTCCTCCCGCACAAACTCAACACCAAAGGTCGCCCAAGCCAGCTGTCACCGGTGCCATCCTCAATCAATGAGCAAAAAAAGGGGAGAATGACGATGGAACAGAAACTCACAGTTAATAAGACGGAGATGGGGACTTTAGCATCTCAACACAGCGCAGAGGCTGACATGCCAAACCGCCGCCGGGGCAGAGCATCTACGACGCGACGCTTTCTTGCAGCCGCGCTGATTGGCATCCTCATCCTTGGCAGCTTTCGGCATATCCGCCTGCAACTTGCTACACCTCCTGCCATTGATAGAGACCAAGAGCAGCCAGCTTCTGATGGAACGAGCCCATGGGACTCGGTACGTCCTCGCCGTTCCCCAGTCCGCTCAATTCATGGAGCTAACGATGCCCAGATAACCCCCAGCGAGGACCTCGAGTGGCACCCATGCTACGAGGCCATCAACCCGCGATTCCAATGCGCGCGTCTCACGGTCCCCATGGACTACGACGTCCCGCATGCCCAGCGACATTCAGCTTCCCAAGTGCACATTGCCCTTCTCCTCCTCCCCGCCAAGGAGCCGTCTTCCACTTTGAACCCCCCCAAGTCGCCGATGCTGATCAACCCTGGCGGTCCGGGTGGTTCGGGCGTTTACCTCGCCCTGCTCTCGGCAGCGGCAATGCAAATCATCTTCGGCGACGACCAGCCCATCATAGGCTTTGACCCGCGCGGCATCGGGTACACCACACCAGCGGCCGACTGCTGGGCCTCGCCCCCGGCCTGCGAGACCTGCGACGAGGACCCCGTCAAGGGATACATGCGCCGGCTCGAGTGGCTGAACATGAACTCAGCCGTGGGCAGCATCAACGCAAGCAACGGCGGGGCGCTTCAGTACCTTGTCGCCGGCCACCGCTCCGTCAATGACCTGTGCCGGGGGCGCGACGGCCGACTCGGGGCGGAGAATAGTATCCTCGGCCACGCATCGACGGCGCATGTCGCGAGGGACATGCTCAACATCGTCGACGCGTGGGAGAGATGGGCTGACGACAATCAACAGGCGGCCGGAGTTATGAAGCCCAATCCCACCAAGGGTAAGCTGGTGTACTGGGGCTTCTCGTACGGTACGTTTCTGGGCGCGACCTTTGCAGCCATGTTCCCTGACCGAGTGGGCCGGGTAATCCTCGACGGCGTGGTCGACGCCGAGTACTACACATCGCCCACCTGGCGCGAGAGCCTGCTAGACGCGGACAAGGTTCTTGACCTGTTCTTCGAGTACTGCGCGGACGCAGAGGCGCAATGTCTGTTCTACCGCGACGGCGACACAGCCGACGATCTGGCGGGTAGATACCACAGCTTGATGACCAGTCTCGAAAGCAACCCGGTGTCGTTCATCCACCCGGAGCACTTTTACCCCGTCGTCATCCAGGCGCGGTTCATCAAGCGGCTGGTTCTTGGGGTCTTGTACTCGCCGATGCAGCTGTTCCCCGTGCTTGCCTGGTTTATGGACCACTTGTACGAGGGCCGGTATGCCGAGTTTGGGCTGCTGTATCAGGACTTGCAGGTCCAGTGTCTGCTTCCGGGAAGTCCCATGGACTTGTCGCTCAACGATGCCCAGCGAGCCATCATGTGCGCGGATAAGGTGCAGCCGGTGAGTTCAATGATGACCAAATCCCCTGCACAGCCAGGACTAACAGTCAACGCGCAGAATAACCAAACGCTTGCCGAGATCAGCAAGGACCTGCAATCCATGTCTCGCATCTCCCAGTTTGCCGACGTCTGGATGGAGATCATGCTACAGTGCAACGGCTGGGACATTGCTTTCTCACCTAACAGCCCCTGGGCCTCCTCCCCGCCCAGCACCAACAACAACCACCACAACCAAATCAAGACCTCCTTCCCGTTGCTCTTCCTCAGCAACACATACGACCCCGTCACCCCGCTGGCCGCAGCCGTAAAGATGGCGCTCAAGTTCCAGCACGCGGGGCTACTCGAGCAAAAGTCCCAGGGCCACTGCACCACCTCGACGGCATCGCGGTGCACGGCGCAGGTGATTCGCGACTATGTCTGGCACGGCAAGGTGCCGCCGGCGCCCGTGGTCGACGGGGATAAGTACCTCGAGGGCGACTGGGACCTGTGCGAGGCTGATGAGCGGCCCTGGCGACCGGCTGCGGCCGCGGCGGAGGAGAGGCCGGTCGCGGGCGCGTTTAGGACTTTGCGGGGTGCATTGCAGGGCGTGGCGCGGTGGGATGAGGAGGGGACGAGGGAGCGGAGGGGGGTGGATGCGATGTTGGCGCGGGTTCAGGAGGGGTTGTGAAGCGTGAATCTCAATGTCAATTTGAAAATCATTGATGGGTAAACAAATGACAGCCAGCAGCAACCACGGAGGCAAAAAGTAATGTAAATCTCGCATGACAAAGGAGAGGAGGGTAAAAGTAAAGGGCTCCGTCGGGATTCGAACCCGAGACCTCGCACATGCTCTGTTACCCGTTGAGACAGGTAATGGTTAATCTGGAGACCAGATGTCACCCGAAGCACGAATCATACCACTAGACCACGGAGCCTTTATTGGATGAACACTTGGGCGCGCATTGGTGCTTATGCTAGTACCCGCGCGGAGTGGGCCGTGCCGCTGGATGGGGTATTCTCGGGCTTTGTTGGGGGGGACTTGGATCCACTGCGTAGGTAACCGAGACTTTTGTTTCATTTGTTCTGGGTTTGGTTCCACAAAACTTCTAGTCTTAGGTTCTCTCTCTTTTGAAACTCGTTTCTTTTTCCATGTGAATAACACTTTACCTTCAATTATTATCATTATTAACTCCGACCTCGATCATTTGTTCCATTTATCATTCTCTCCGTAATTCACTAGTTTGTGTCTTTTTAGCTGCAACGTCATCCAGTCGAACGCGATCTAGACTAAGGTCTGGAGTGGTGTTGTACTATGATTTGTAGCAAGCCCACTGCGATGCATCCAGACATCTAGCATTCATAAACTTAGCGTTGGACACGTTTTTGTCTGTTCCGCCGGGATGTTGTAATATTTAGCGGCAAGGATAAGGTTCAAGTCCACTCCAATGGAAAAAGGGGTAATTAATTACCTGGTAGCTGGCATTCACTATATTAACTTTGCTATCTCTAACATTAATGCTAAGAGGGGACTCAAGGGGGCACGGAATGCATCCGAGAATCAATGGGTTGAATTTTAAACACAGGTAGCGACTGTGAATGGACCTGACAAGGTTTGGACAATGAACGTCATGACCATGCATCCACATCGCCACCTTTCGGTTAAACGAATGAAAACATATGCCAGAATATGAAGCTCCCCACGTTGAGATCTAGAACAATGCGCTCTTTCGATTGCCGGCCTCACATAATGCCAGGGAAGCCACTCTAGCTCATGGAAAACGGCTATCAATAGTACCAAGTCGATGCCGGGTGAAGAGCGAGGTGCAATCCAAGAGCTTAGCACACAATGAATGAATGCATCTTAGTTCTATCATCTTGGTTAGCCTGGTTCTAACCCAATAACTGTTTAAGGGAGAGAGTGCCCACCGGCAGAGCGTAGTAGATGCTACTGCAGACGTTGCCGCTGCCCTCGGTGTACATGCGGTGCTTGTCGTCCTTGTAAATCCTGTACGTGTGGAAGGGGTTCTTTCCCATCCTGAGCGTCTGTTAGCGTCTGGTATGCCAATGGGTAATTAGGGTGTAGAAAGCCGAGGTGTCTAGCAACGTACCCAACTTGGGAGTAGTTTGGCTGGCTCTGGGCGTTGGCCTGGATGCTGTACGAGAAGACGGTCCCGCTGGTGAAGGCGCAGGCCCCCGAGCCCTCCCAGGTCACCAGGCCGCTGGCATCCACGAAGCACTGGTTGTTGGTCGACGCGATGTGGTTGCAGTCGCCGTCGTTCGGGCAGTACTGTCATGGCACGCGCCGCCGGTCAGCATTTCATCGCGACAAAAAAAAAACAGCTACTACATCAAATGAGATTGCGCAGGTTCAAAGGCCGGGCATACGATGATGATGGAGTAAGCCTCGGGTCCGACGCAGTTGACGAGGTGGATGCCCTCCGTGGCGCGCTTCACGACTTCCATCTCGCCATCGGCCGCGGTAGGGACCGAAGCTGGAACGGCGATGGCGCCAAAGGCCAGAGACAGGGCCACGACAGCTCGGGAGAAGAACATCTTGGGCTGAGTGAATTGATGGGGGTCACTGAGGGACAGGTTGAGGCCGATAGCTGGAGGTGATGTTTGCGGTGGGTTGATGAGGAACAGGAGATGTTCTAGTTGATGTGATGACGAGTCTTTTATACCATTCACGATCTTCGGATTTCAAGACCACCCATGGCGAGTTACCAGACGCCCTCCTTAGTGATTGGGTGCCTAGTGGCCTGTTTGGAGGCCATACGACTCGTTCGTGACGATGAGGATCTGGTAAACTGCTGACTGCTCGCATGCCGCTTGAAAACAACGCAATAACAGCGTTTGATGTTGCAGCAATGTAATCGACGGCATCTCGCAAAAGTGACGCTGACCTCTTCTCGATTGTTTACCAAGCGAGTTTATAAGCAACGAGCATAACCGAGATCGTCCGTGCAAGACTTTCATAAGATGCGATGGCAGGTTGACCGCTTCCTTCAGTCAGCCGAGGGTAATAAACTGTCAACCTGTGTGACAAACTCTTCAATCTGCACGGAGCTCGCTTGTTCCAGGCAGCTGTATTTCCAACTGCGGCAGGTACAAGTGTATACTACGAGTGTGATATAGAGATGATGAGGGCCGGTTATACAAATGCCGGGTACAGCCCGATTTATCCATTGTGAGCTTGATTGGCGCGTGTACGTGATAATATATTACTTCTTACCTGTACCTGAATGGAGCTCAGTAATCCACCATGCACTGGGGTCCGGCGGTTTCCATCTTCATACTTGACTTTGGTGATTCTGTCGGCTGTTTACCAAGAGGAGCTGCATGTGACTTGTGCAAACGACATGGGCTGGAGCTTTATTTAGCAGAATCCACAGTAGGGAGCTTATGAGTGTCATTAGAGTGCGTGCGGCACAATAGAAGGCATGTATGTTTGTGGATATTCCCAGCAAGTCTAAAGTCCCTTGCATGGTTGTTGCCTACGGACGATGCTTCTTAAGAGGAAAGAATACAGAGAAAATGAGAGAGAAAAGTCAGATAGACAACTGTCGCTTTGTTCCTCGGCACTGTAGGTCGAATTTTGATGAAACGACTCATAACACAAGCAAAAGCCACCGGGATGAGGCTCGGAGCTGTGCTTGTGTGTCAGCGTTAAAGTCGCATACACGGCTTCAATTGCCGTCGCGTAGCAAATGAACATGATTTGTCTTTGGGGATATCATATAATTTACATCCAGAAACCCTAAACCATCCCAACCCGAAACAAAGACAAAAGCAAATGGCAAAAACGCCCCTTAAAATAGGGAACAAACAAGCCCTAACTCCTAACTCCTGTAATATTCACCACCCATACCCACCCAAGATCACCACGCACCATCACTTAGCTGCGTTCATCGTACAAACAACTGAAACATGCAACAGAACCAAACTCATCTCACCCACGCCAAACTCGAACTCCACCTCAGAACCCTCCGCCCATGACTCCCACCCGTACCCTCACCCTCCATCCCAGTCGTCGTATCCTCCCCACCGACCGAAATCTTCTCCAACGACCCCCGGCCCTCAAACAACAACCTCCTCCCTATCCACCCGGGGGACCCCACCACCACCCAAGCAACATACCAAACCACAACAACCCACGGCATAACCAGCGTCGCCAACACCACCGTCCACGAATACCCCCCCGCCACAGTCCCAGGCCACATAACCGGCACGACGGCCATGCCCGCAGTCTGGTTCGCCAGCGCGAGGGAGAAGGTGCCCTGGTCGTGATCGACAAATAAATAAACCTGACTCAGAAACACGCCGCCGAGCACGGCAAAGTCCATGTCGGACGATAGCGACGTCGTCGGCGCGAGGGCGAGTTCCGTGTAAGTATCCATAAGTCTCGTCGCGGATCCGTCGGGCGCGAGACCAGCTACGGAACCGGTGAGTTCGTCGGCCGGGATGGTCACGGTGAAGTTTGGGGCGAGGGTTATGGAGAGCGAGGCGTTGAACAGGCCTCTGCGGAGGGAGGGGTTGTGGGTGTAGAGGAGGCCGGTGAAGAGGCGGTGGACGGTTGGGATGGGGGCTTCTTTGGGTGCTGGGGTGAGCGGCCATGGCCAGGGGTGGGATTCGATCTGTCGTTGGAGTGTTTGGAGATGAGGAGGGGAGAAGTAGAGGAGGGAGGTTGATGGCTCGATGCACGCTGTTAGGTTGTGGAGATTGGGGAGGAGCTGGAGGGGTAAGGAGCCGTCGCCTGGGCGGAGGAGGAGCGACGAGATGGTGGTTTGGAGGAGGCAGGGGGTCGTTGCGTTGGGGCTGGGATGCGGGTCGGGGTTGTTGAGCGGGAAGGAGGTGAAGCGGGTGGTTGGCGAGCGGGCGTCGAAGCCGCCGAGGATGAGAGAGCTCCCGCGGTTGAGGGCGATGCTCCGGCTGCCGGCGTAGAAGCCCCATGAGCGCGAGCCGATGTGGCCTGCGGAGTAGAGGGATTCTATCAGGGGGGAGTCGTGGCCGAGGCCGAGCTGGGCGGTGGTTTGGTTTGTGTCTGGGTCGGTTATGACCTCGGCTGGGAGGTCTAGGATTTGCGGGTTTAATGCGGTTGGGGAGGGGGTGGAGAAGGAGGCGGTGGAATCGTCCAGGGAGATTCTCATGTTGGTGGATCGATTTGCCGACACAAGACCACCTCGCATGGACCGGCACTGGGACAGTGTCATGTTTTCCTGCCGGAGGTGGTCTGACGAGCAGGTTATCGAGGACATGAGCGTGGTATTTCGTTGTGTTGAAGGCGTCATGCAGACATATTGCCCTTCAGCTGTGGGGGTTGTGGCTCCAGCGGGACGCTCGTCGGGCTCTATGCCAGGGTAGGAATAGGTGTAAATTGGTGTGCCCCAAGAGTCGATTGTAGATCCGGAGGGGTCAAGAATCGAACAGTTTCCGAGAGTGAGCGTGGGCGGTGAGGCTCTCAACCCAGTTCCTGACGAATAACCGCTTGTGAGTCCGGAGAACGAGTACGAGTCACCCCTGAGTCCCGAATATCGCACGCCGTCCGAGACCAGGCAGCCTAGGAAGAGCGCCATGAAGGCCAAAACCAGGGTCGCCCGCTTCTTTGCTTGTGTTGTCGAGAGTCCGTTCAGAACCCGGCCCATCGACAGGTAGACGGCGACCGTCGCCACGCCCGGGACAAACGCCAAGATGCACAACTGCACTGTCAGGTTCGTTGTTGCTATCGGAGGAATGTGAACCGAGGGTATTGGCGGATTGGTCCTCGCCGTGAGCTGCAGAGCGCCGTCGATGCCGAACCAGATCAGCATGACCCAAAACACCGGCGCCCACGACGTCTGGGATATGAGCTTGTTCCAAATCGCCCACCGTCGCTTGGCGAACGTTTGTTTGACGGCGTCCTCGTATTGCAGAGGCCTCCACGAGGTAAGGGACGAGAACTGCTGGCCTGTCAGTTTGAAGCCGAGAGGGAGATGCATGGCGAACTGTTTCTCACCTGGAGTAACTCGGCAAAGGACTCAGCCAACGACAACATGGTGAGAGCCGTCAGGAGAGCTGCGGCTACTAGACATGTGGCGCCGCCCAACGGGCCAAAGGCCGTTGTAAGAGCAGGGCAGAATATTACTGCCCCGACGAGAGTCGCAAGGAGGCCACCCTTGACCAATATAATGTTTATTGACTGGTGGTTAATCGTCAGCACATCACGCACGGGGCAAATGGAAAGCGAAGGGCTATTACAGATGTGTTTACTCCTCTTCTTTGGCGTTGTGGTTGGATCCTAGGAGTGGAAGTTGAGGTTAGCAGCCAGACTTGATATAGTAAGTGACAACTGAACTTACGGAAGCTCATGAGAATAGCCAGACTTGAAATGTTCCGAGACTCGAGAGTCGAGACGTGCTTCGACGTAGCTACGAGAGACGAACAGGACCACGGCAGTCGGCAATATCGCAAAGCCCATCATGAACCTCCACAGGAAGCTGGTCCGGGAGACCACCTGGTCGCTTGACAGATAAATGACGTCGCCGTACTGGAACGAGCTATATGCATGAATCAGTTTACCCAGGAAGCCAAACACTACAGAAATTAGCAGGGGAGCAGGCGATTTCATCCCGGACCGCGAGACGACTGCTCTAAACGAGCGGTAGAGAGGCGACGAAACAAGCTCTCTTGGTATCGGCAGAGACACCAGCAGGGCCGCTAGGGGGGCAATATTGGCACCGATGCCGAGGCCGAGAAGCGGTCGCACCCATTCCTTGCATCTTGTCCAAATGGCGTGCATCAGGCCCTGCGAGCTGCCGGGGATCATGGTGAGTATGGGGAATATGCAGATAAGAGCCACAAGAAAGACAATTTTGGCAACTGCTAGCATTCGGTTGAGGTGGGCCCCAAATGCGACGGAAGTTATGTTTAAGAGGGCTGCTCCCAGGGCCATGGCGAGGAGAATGGGCGATGCGAGCGGGCTGTACTGGGAGGCTGTTGATGACAGCGAGAGATAGAATGCGCCGGCAAAGACCTAGGTTGTCAGCGTCAGCAGGTCCTTCTACCACCATGCGCACGGATTGCTCACCAGAATGAATACCGGGGCATGTGTCCTCGCCACGAAGTTTGAAGCATTGAGAGGAGGAGAGATGGTTGAGGGGGAAGACATCGATAAGTCGTGTAGTATGTCCTCTACAAGCAAAGGGTCCGATGGTGAATCGTCAATTTCGATGGGCTTCCTATCCGCTTGATGGCCAAATTTGGTTTCCAGCTCACTGAGGAGGCGATATGCGGGGAGAATGTACGCCGAGTTGGAGGATGGACTCCCGACGACGACGTGGCCGTAGATGCTGCAGTTGGTAGCGTCGACAACCATGGATCCACAATCGCCCTTGTCGAGGGTTTGGTTGAGACGGACTGTCCATACCTCCTGGAAGCCTCTCGTCCCAGGCACGTGCACAAACGACGACGTTCCCGACAAGGACCCTTCCAGTCCAGGTCGAGAAGCGGATGTGATCTTGACCCTCGCGTCCTGCGGTTTCTTCGCGATCCGGCGCTGGAGGTCTTCAATTGTTGACAATGACTCGTAGCCTAGCCCAAAGATATTTGGGTAGAGCTCAACGAGGGCGTAGTCCACCGTGGGCTTTCCAGGAACATCGAGACCGACCAGCTTGCCAATATTATTCATGGCTGAGCTCGGCGACGGCAAGGGCTGCTGCGCGTCTCTGTTGGAGCCCAGTCCATGCGCCGATATGAGTCTGTCCTGGTCAGAAAGGACGTGGGCAACTGTGGTGAGGAATGATTTCCCGTGGGCCTGGAACGCAATCCCGGCAGTCGCTTTTCGCAGCATGTTGTCTGTGCCATGGATGAAGATGCCGGCTCCCTGGAGCGATGAAGTTGTGAGAGCAAAGACCTGGAAGTCGCGCAGGCGTGTTGTGGAAGGATCGGCCTGCTCGAGTTGCTGGGGCACGCAGACGCCCGAAAGATGCCGAAGGCGGTCGACGCGGTTGAAATCGGGGGGGCTGCGACACTCATCGTTGAGCCGCACGTTCGGGTACCGCTGCATGATACCGCTGTCTTCGATGATGGTCCGGACTGTCTTCCTGGCGCTGGCGTTCTCGCCGTAGATGAGGAGTGTCGGCCGCGCCGTCTGTTCTGTCGGGCCGATCATAAAGATGGACCAGCCGAGGATCTCGTCGTCGGGAGCGTCCCATTCAGACAGGACGACGCTGATCTCGCACGACAGCAGCTCAAACATGTCGCGGACGGGGCCGACAGCCTGCCAGCATCTGTTGACGAGGCCCATCATGCAGTAGAACTCGCCAATTGACGGGTTCGTGGTGGGCAGCGGCTGTTTGAGCGTCGGTCTTGGGACAAGACTGCGCAGGGTCTGTAGAAGCAGCATGATGCTAAAGGTCGTCCTAGGCTGCACCCGGGTGGTAGACATGAGGTCCGCAACGATCAAGTGGGACATGTCATGGCAAAGCCTGCCTCGTGCTGTCGAGAAGGTCGAGTCATCCGGCCAAGGTCGAGGGGAGAGAAGACGGAGGGGAGGTGAATGGGTAAAATGCACGCTTCAGACGCGGTGGTCTGGATTGGGATTCTGGTTCGCATGGACTTGACGCCCGTCCATTACGTAGGTGTCGTGCGGAAAGTCTGCCTTGTGCTGGTGAGGCAGCCGACGATGTTTCAGGGGTAGATGGGACTTTTGGCCAATCCCGTTGCTTGGCCGTCGCCTAGCGTCGCGCAGCACCGCCAAAAAGGGGCGAAGCACACTGGAATGTGCATCTCAGCTTTCCGCCACCAGGTTTCTCCAGATTTGCTCCTCGTTCCTTACTGGTGCTTGCAATCGTCCTTGGCGCTCTTCGGTTTCCAAGTACACACCGAGCTCGACAAAAACTGCGCCACTGAAACTCAAACTCAAACCCTCGCGGTTCAATCTTGATGTCGCAACAATCATGGCCAGATGGCATGGATGGAAAATGCCTACCTGGTAACTATCGTCTTTTTGAACCACGTCCATTCTCAGATCAGTAACAGTACTAGGTTGATACGGCATCATCATGGACTCGCCTGAAGTTCTTCTGCAGGATGTCGTGACGGAACGGGGCGTCGTGGTCGACGGCGACACACGAACAGCCATTGTGAGCTCGTTCTGGCCGCCGGCGACAAGCATCGACGCAACCGAACCACTCCTCCTCCCGACGCACGACCTGAACACGTACTTTGACTACTACGCCCGGCAATGTCAGGTCTTCTTCAGCCACCGCGGCACCCTCATCGCCGCCCGGACGCACCAAGACCTCGCCGACTTGATCCTCGGGTTTCTGCACGACCTCGATCGGCACGAGATCAGGGCGCTGCTGGCCAAGCGCCTGCAGATTGAAGACGATTCTTCTTCCACATCGTCTTCTTCATCGTCACCCAAACTCGATCCGGCAGTGCTGGACCGAACGATTGATCTCGCCGCGCGGCTGTTCGTCATGATGAAACTGGGCGAAGTCCCGCACAGCATTGCCCACTCGAGGGCGCTGAAGTGGACCCAAGGGACCCTTGGCCAGTTTGTCCGGCAGCAGTTCGACGTGCCCCCCGTGCTGAGCTGCGCGGGCGTGAAGCTGCCCAAGCTGTTCAACGCGCGCAACCTTGTGCGCATCGGCGGCATCAAGATCGAGTGGACGGCCAACCTGGCCGACCACCTGCGCATGATCGACGACGACGAGAAGGTGGCCGTCTTTTGCTACCCGTCGTTTCTCATGATGCACCAAAACAGGTACCAACGCAGCTAATCCCCCACCTGCAACAAACAAATTCTAATAATCTCTCCTCAACCACCAGCGGCATCTTCCCCGAAGGCTTCATCCAAGAGACACTGTGGACGCTCAAGCTGCTCTTCCCGGCCACCGACAAGGGCATGCGCAGGTGGGTGAACGCGCAGCAGCAGCCGGAGATGGACGGCCTGGTCGCGGCGTGCGGGAACCTGCGGGCCGAGCTGCGGCACATTGAAAAGTTCCGGTACTGGCGCGACCGGCTGGTGGTGCTGAAGGAGGTGTTTGACGAGGCCGAGCCGAGCAGCCTGTCGCAGTGGTGGTACGACCGGCGGAAAAAGGTGCAGTGGTACACGTGGTGGCTCGCCGTCTTGGTGCTGCTGCTCGGCGCGTCCTTTGGGGTTGCCCAGAGCATTGAAGGGGCATTGCAGGTTTACAAGGCGTTTAATCCGTAATTTAGCTGCCTGTGTTTTTGTTTGCGGGAGATGGAAAAGGGCACAAGGGAATAAGTCATGTGCCAACTTAGGTACTGATCTCCATGTCTTTGAGCTAAAGTGTTTATGGTGAATGCGTCGCCTCGGACGCCTCAGACCATGCGATGTCTGCGTTTTCAAAGCGAATGAGAGATTCAGCGGAGTGTCTCGCATCTGTACTCGGATGGAGGGGCGTCAGTGCTATTGCAGACGGCTGAGCAGAGCGCAAGGTTAGAGATCAAGTGGGAGGAGAAAGACGCATCCGATGCGTGGCCGGCTGCTTCAACAGAGAGGTCTCGATGCGGCCAAAGCTCGCGGCAGCCTGGATGCACTCGGATAACGCTTGGTAGAAGAACACGAGCGGGTTGTCGATACGCTAGGTACATGTCGAGGGTATAAGTGGACTTTGATTCTTTGACAGTTGCCACGGGTAATTACTTTGCTAGTAATTAATGATAGAGTGCGGGAATGGCTGTTGTAAAACGCATGAAACAATGCATGGCACAGATCCATTGATAACGGATACCAGCCCCAAGGTGAAGTCAAGGCAAGTGGGCCCCAGATGTGAATATGATGGATGATGCGGTCGTTGATGGACGTGCTGAGAACCACGCCACTCCGTCCAGGCCAATTGAGACCAACTGCATCGACAGGTACTATGTGTGGGAATTTCTTGCTCCCCATTTCGGCAGGTGCTCGGTGTTCATGTCGCTCAGTTGGCAGAATCCTTCCACGTCGTTAATCACTTCTGACATATGTAGGTAATTACTAGTATATCGTGGGGGCTGCGAGATAGTACAATTAAGTGCCATGCCGTGTCAGAACCCAACGGAGCCGAGTATGCCAAGATGAGGGGCTCCCGCGCAGCCAACAGGACTTCGCCGGTGCGCGCTATCCATCATCCCTAATGAATTAGCCATAAACATGAAGGGTGACGATGGGGGCCGCGAGTCCCGTCGATAAAAGGGTTGTCCGTGAGGTTCACTGGGACTGGGTTTACACGTGTGTCAAAGACCACGCGTCTCTGGTTGTTTCACATATCTCCGCAACACGAACTCTTCAACGTTATTGTCATAGCCTTGGCTAGAATTGACTTGGCGGGACAGCCCGCCCACGCGCCGGCGCCCGCAAGAAACTCGCGGGGGGGTTGCGTAGGATTACGGAGCGTACTGTGTAACAGGCAGGGCATTGAATGCAGCTTGAAATACCATCTCCCTAGAGAGGCGCCAACGAAGATGCATTGGCGAGGCGTAAAGGCATCACGGGAGGTCGAGCAGTCAGCATCGGCTGCTACTATCAACCTCTTAAATTAGCCGAATGCCAACATCAACATCTGCTTTCCCCTTTCTCCTCTCCCCTTTCCCCTTTCCCTGGAGCAGGATGCACTTGACAACCTGCAATCCCCCAACCACAAGACACTCAGATGGCCGACGACACGGCCTCCACAGACGAGACCACGAGACTGCTCAACACCAGACCCAGCCCAACGTCCCACCCACACAGCAATAACCACAAAAGCAGCGGCGGCAAGAACGTGATAGCCATCACCCCCTGGCGCATCATCCTGTCCGCCGCCGCCGCCGCCGTCCTGCTCATGCTCAACATCGGCAGCGACATGCAACTCGTGCCGCAGACCGCCATCCTGCAGGACATTATCTGCCGCGACTACTACGCCCACATCGCGCCCAGTATTAGTGCCCGGGCCGACGAAGACGGGGGCCAGTAGCAGCAGCAGCAGCAGCGATGCAGCGTCGACGCCGTCCAGAGCGAGGTGGCCTACATTAACGGCTGGAAGGACTCGTTTGAGTTTCTGCCTGGTATAGAATTAACCACGACCTGATTTCCTCCTGAAAAAAATACGTCGTGTGCATAAGTATGCAGTGGTTGACCATCCGCGACCGCAGCAATGCTCCTCGTCCTGCCGTACGGCGTCCTCACCGACCGCATCGGCCGCAAGCCGGTCCTGCTGCTCGCCATTGTCGGCTGCATCCTCAACAATGTCTGGATCCGGGTGGTTTGTGCGTGCGGCCCCATCTTTAATTTCTTCCTTTTCCCTTTCCCGCATGTCACGATGTTGATTGATGTGCATAGATTGGTTCTCTGACGTCTTCCCGCTGCGCGCCGTGTGGTTCGGCGGCCTGTGGCAGGTCATTGGTGCCGGCACCGTGACCTTTTCGTCGGTGTTTTATGTGCTGGTCGCCGACGTGTGTCCCGCCGAGCAGAGGTTAGTCCTTACTGTGTCCTCAATAATAGCTGAAGGCTCCCGTGGCATAGAAATTCCCTGGCTGACTGATGCACTCACTGCACCCACCCAGGATCGTCGCCTTCGCCCATCTCCAGACAGCCGCTCTGTTCTCCAAGCTCGTTTTTGTCCCGACCGGCGGCGCGATGCTGGCCGTGAACCCGTGGCTGCCCATGTTCATCTCGTCCGTCTTTTTGCTTGCGGGTCTCTGCGCTACGGTGCTGTTTGTTCCCGAGCTCTGCCACCCGTTGCCTCGCGCCATTCCAGCCAGCTCATGGAGCCAGCCCACGACACACCGGCGCAACCGCAGGATAGCCATCATGATCGCCACGCTAGCAAGGCTGGTTCGCTGGGGCGCCGCATACGTGCCCACATGGCGAGCTCGGGGGCGTTTGTTCGGTGGTTGGCCAAGAACAGGAGTGTGGTTCTGCTGATGCCGTGCTTCTTCCTCATCAGCCTGGGCGAGCAGTCAAACGGCACCCTTCTGCTCCAGTACGCCTCCAAACAGCTAGGCTGGTCGCTGGCCGATGTAAGCGCATTGCCCATCACATACACAACACAACAGCAACCGCGCCCGTGCCGAGAGAGAAGAGACTGACCTTCACCCGCCACAGGCATCCTATCTCCTATCCCTCGCCGCGGGTGTCCACTTGTTCGACCTTATTATCCTCGTCCCCACCATATCGACCTTCCTGATCCAACAGCTACACCTCCACGAGGCAGCCAAGGACAAGCGGGTGGCGCAGCTCTGCGTCAGCTTCCTCGTCGGCGGGTCGATGGCGCTATTCCTCGGCGGCACGTCCTCGACGTGGATCATGCTGGGACAGCTGCTGATGGCGCTGGGGCTAGCCATCGCGATCCCCGGCCGCAGCATGTTGACGGGTATAGTCGAGCCGCGCCACCTGGGTGCCTTGTACACGTCCGTCTCGGTGCTGACCTATGGCGGCATCCTGGTTGGGGGGCCCTTGCTCGCCAACGTGTTCCACTGGGGCATGTCGCTCGGCGACTTCTGGATCGGACTGCCGTTCTTTGTCTCGGCTGGCTGCTTTGCTGTCACGCTGGTTGTTATATCTGTGGCCGACGTGGCTGGGGATGTTGCCAGTGATATTGGGGGTCCAGAAGGCGATGGGTTAGCATAGCAGTAACCAGAACTTCTAACTACCGTACTGTAAGTGGAGACATGATGTTTTTTAAGGTACCTTAACGTGCATGATAAGCGAGCCGATAATACAAGCGAGCCGATAATTTCGTACACGACGCGTCTTCTCTCCACTCAACATCACTTTTTTCCTATAACTCAAGATGTCTTCTAGTTCAAAGGAAACCAAGGTACTCTTAGCCCTTGAAGCTCTTAAGAAAGACCCAAAACTTAGCCTCTCAGCTGCAGCAAAGCTTTATTCTATACCGTATGCTACCCTTTACGACCGACGCGCCGGCCGGCCTGCACGACGCGATCTTCCAGCCAACTCGCGTAGTCTAACGGGTCTAGAGGAGCAGACTCTAGTTCGGTATATTACTGAGCTATCTGAGCGTGCATTCCCTCCTACGTTACGTGGTGTAGAAGATATGGCCAACTATCTACGACGCGAACGCGACGCGCCCCCTGTCGGCAAACGCTGGGCACACAACTTTGTCATACGGTCCGAGAACGCTGCGCTCCGCAAGGCCAACGAGGCACTAAGCAAGCGCCGGAGAGCCAAAAGAACACGTGTGCAGCTTGGAGGATCACTTGATGTACAGAATGCACACAATGTACTGGGCCAGAGGGCCGTTGATGGGGAGGGAGCGCAAGAAACGCAGCCTGATGGGGTTGGTGCAAGGGGGGGTCTTACGAGGGTTCGGTGCTGTGGTGTGTGCGGCAAGCCTGGCCATAATGCCCGCACTTGCCAGGAGGTTGCAGAAGCATCTGATTCAGCTGCTTCTGATGTGATTATAGTTGGTTCCTAGTGTTGTTGTTTTGCAATGAAGGGTAGTTGTTGTAGGGTAGAAGAGAGCTATCGGCTCGCTTGTCTTATCGGCTCGCTTGTATTATCGGCTCGCTTATCATGCACGTTACCTGGTAATTAGAGTCTAGTTACCTGTAGGTACTCGAGGTCGGGAGTCGTAGATCACTTTTTCCTATTGAGGGGTTGTTTCAACTCGCAATCACTCGAGAAACCATGGAAACAACCACATTACAATGCCTTAACCAACTAACAATATGCAAGTCATTCACTATCTGAACCTTCCCCATGGTTAGCCCCAGTCGGTTGGACTTACTTGCCCAGGTACCTACCAGATAACCAACTACCCGCATTACTGGAAGTTCTGCTTCAGAATGTCGGGCTTCCTGTCCAGCAGGTCGAGGATCATCTCCCCAAACAAGCCATTTGCCCATGAAAACCTAAAGTAAGCGACATGGTAGCGTCGTCGTCAGCATACACAGGCAATTCAACCACCACTGAGGACAACCAAAAGGAAACAAACACTCACCACTGCCTCGTCCAACGACTAGCATCCGACGCATTCACGCTCTCATGAATCAAGCCCAGTCCATCCGTGCTGCCCAAAATCTCCCGCAGCACCGCGAAAATCTCGCCGTCGTCGTCCGACGTCAGGATGCGCACAATGCTCGCCATCGGCCACGCCATACCGGGCCCAACGTGCGGCCCGCCGACGGCATTGAGCACGCTGCCGCGCATGAAATACGGGTTCCCATTCACATCCACCGTTCCGTTCGGCCTGACCTGCGCGTCCAGGATCCGCGCCCGCGTGCGCTGATACAGCGGGTCCGTGGCACTCACAAAGCCAAACATGGGGGCCGCCAGCAGCGACGGGATGTTGGCGTCGTCCATGACCGCCGCCGACCCGAACCCATCCACCTCGTACGCGTAGATGGTCTCGGTCAACCCATCGCTACCGGCAGCCATCGGCACGTGCACGACCCCGAACCTGTCCACTGCGGCCCTCACCCCGTGCGCCAGCTCACGCATCTCGGCCGCCGTCCCAGCAGACCCGCCGCCAGCCTTCTCAACCTCATCCATGATCCCCGCTGTGCGCTCCAGCCCAGTGACAAACATCATGTTAGCCGGCACCAGCAGCTGGAACAGTGTTGCATCGTCACTCGGGCGGAAAGCACTACGGATCAGGCCAGTACCACTGCCAACAGGACTGCCCGCGCCATCGTTGGCCAGAGTCTCAGTCGCCCGCGTGGTCATGCGCGAGAAGCGGTACGGGCTGGGCAGTACGGCGCCGTCGGCGGGCGCGTACGTGGAGGTCATCATAGCGCGGGCGGTGGCGAGCACGGCGCGCACGGCATCCGCCCACTGGAAGGCGGCGAAGAAGGCGCCGTCGCCCGTGGCGTTGTAGTAGGCTGCGCTGAGGTGCAGAAAGGCGGCGAGGCTGTCGAGCTCGTACTTGCACTCGAACACGACCGCCGGGTCGTAGGCCGGAACGACCGTGTCAGCGGCCGCGGCAGAGTTGATGGCTGGTGCGAGCCCGGACTCAGGCGGTGGCTGGAACGCGTTGCAGAAGGGTGCTGTGAGGATGTTGCGGGCTTGCAGGTTGATGGCGCCGCGGTAGAGGCTGGCTAGGCTGTCGTTGGATGAGGATGGGGTGAGGAGGGGGAGGTAGGAGTGCAGCTGGTTGGCGCTGTCGCGCAGCCACATGGCGTTGATGTCGCCCGTGATGAGGAAGGTGAGCTCCTCGGCTGAGTTGTTGTGGGCGGTGCCGTGCCACTTGATGGCGGTGTCGAGCGTGTTGGGGTACGTGTTCGTGAACAGGCGCGCCAGGTCGGGGTCGGCGATGGCATCCGACGCGCTGGCCAGCACCGACTCGAGCCGCGACGAGTTGAAGGTGCGGCATGCGGGTGCTGGCCGTTGGGACGAGAGTGCGTACTTGCCGGGCGAGAAGGGCCCGTGGCGTGTCTGTGCGTACGACGAGTACGAAGGGCACGCGTCGGAGGCGCCGCTTGGAGAGGCAAGAACAAGCGCCATGGACGCGAGCAGGAGCAGGCTGGGACAAACCCTCACGGCGAGGTCGCCCTTGCGACTATTGTTTGTGGGTTGCATCGCTGTAGAGCTGGACTGTCTTGTTTTCCTTCGTCCCTTTCTTTTTCTTTTTCGTTCTTCTTCTTTTCCGTCTCGTCGCCTCTCCTTCTCCTTCTGATCGAGGACAAGAAGTTCAGTTTTGGTTCTGGCATCCGGGTGCGGATGGGCAGAAATAGATATCTTGTTTCTCCTAGCTTGCTCTGGAGGGGAGCACAAGAGAATCGCACCTGCATTGTTTGTCGGTGCGGTGACCTGGTCATAGTGCAACCAGATGGAAAGATCAACCCAGCTCTTTAGGAAGGAGCCCCTCATCTCCATCACCTGCCACCCCATCCCATGGCTGGCGATGGTGATTAATCGATGCAGTGACCACCGACGCGATGATCGGCACATGCGCAGGAGCTGTGCGGGGGAAGGAACGGGTTGCACCTGGTGCCCCACCTGGTAAGCCCTGGTCCCTGCCCAAGGTTCCGCATGGGTTCCAAGGAAGGCACTTTTACGTTGAAGTGCCCTCGAGGGAGTACCTGGATTTGACTTGAGTTGGTCTGAGATTAAAGTGCGTACCTGCCGTGCCTACACGTGGGTGCTCGAGCTTGTCCCACCTTCCCCTTCAAATTCAGGTAGCTCTTGTGAAGCGATTGGCCATCTATCAGGTATCTAACGCCGCGCCCAACAATGTTGAAATGCATAATTGGAATCAGCATCTAGGACAAGGTTCAACACTACGCGTATAGCGCAACACCCCAATTGCGCGCCCCCCGTTCCGTTTCGTTCTGACCTGGTTGTTGGCACACGACGTCGTCCCGACTTGAAAGTGTTGTCTGTGCCCAAAAGGGGCTAGCCGCTTCCTCAGGGGTTGGTTCAATATCCTCCGACCGGCCGGCGACCGCACGTTCGGCCGAGGACACGGACGGCAACCAACTCGCAAAGCCACAGCCGCTCTTTGTCCAACGTCCTCCGCCAACCGCCGTTGAATCTCACGGAGTATATCAAGTCTCGCCATCCCGCCCGTCCTCCATCCCTTTTCTAATCATGTTCAGGAATCCCACATACCTCACCTTATACTCCCCATCCCAATGCCTCAATTCCCGTAATGACCCCTTCTCCCAAGCCTCCACAACCCACCCCAACACAGTCCATGGCAGACCCCAAAAATCTCATCGTCATCCTCGGCGGCTCATACGGCGGCATCTCGACAGCGCACTACCTGCTCAAGCACGTCACGCCCCACCTGCCCTCCCACAAAGTCATCCTCGCCAGCACGTCCTCCGAAGCGCTTTGTCGGCCTGCCTGCCCGCGCGCTCTCCTCTCCGATGACTACTTCCCACAGACGAAGTTATTCGTCGACATCGCCGCGCAGTTCGCCCACTACCCACCAGAGATCTTCGAGTTCGTGCACGGCACCGCCACCGACCTGGACGCCGCGCTGCACACCGTGACCATCAGCCTTGCTGACACCACTGCTGCTGCCACCGTCACGCTGACCTACCATGCGCTCATCATCGCCACCGGCGCATTGGCCGTCTCCCCGCTCCTCGGGCTCAACAGCGACGACGCACCCGCCCTCCGCGCCGCCTGGGCTGCCTTCCGCGCGCGTCTCCCCTCAGCCAAGCACATCGTCATTGCCGGTGGTGGGCCCTCGGGCGTCGAGGTGGCAGGTGAGATAGGCGAGCACCTGAACGGGGTGCGGTCGTGGTGGTGGCCAGGAGCCAAGCAAGCCGCGTACCCGCGCGTGGCCATCACGCTGGTAGCAGACAGCCCGACCGTCCTCCCCCAGCTGCGGCCGGTGTTAGGTCGCGCGGCGCAGGGCTACCTGGCGCGGGTGGGCGTGGACGTGGTGTGCGGCACGCGAGTGGTGGCTAGCGCGCCGGCCGCAGACGGGGGGTGGGATGTGAAGCTCTCCCGCGGCGACACGCTGCATGCGGACGAGTACATCCCGTGCGTCGGGACGGCGGCTAACACAAGCTTTGTGCGCGAAGGGGACAAGGCCCGACTGCTGGCCGCGGACGGGCGGGTGCGCACTGATCCCGGCACGCTGCGGACGGAAGTGAAGGGGGTGTATGCCGTGGGCGATGTAAGCGACTTTGCGAGGCCCGCGATCCATAATGTGCTGGCGGCGGTGCCGGTGCTGTGCGCGAACGTGAGGCGCGACTTGGTGCGTCTTCAGGGTGGCAACGACGGTGGTGATCGGTTGTTTGTTGAGGAGAAGCGCGAGATGCAGCTGGTGCCGGTTGGGTGGTCCAAGGGCGTGGGAGCCATGATGGGGTTCCGCGTGCCGAGCGTTGTTGTCTGGCTGATCAAGGGGAGGGATTACTGGCTGTGGACGACGGGCGGGTTGTGGAGTGGAAGGCAGTGGGCAAAGGCTTAGGCCGCGTAACGTCTACCCAATTACCACCTGGTATGCAGATATCCCTCTAGATAATCGAGCGTGCCAATTTGGATGCCAGATGTGATGAGCTCAAGGCTAATTAGGGTCTTTTTCCTCGGCCGGTCCTCTCGATGCCTAGTTTTGCTCGTTTGTTTGTTGGCAGCTCGCAAATTTCCAAGTTTTAACCTCCAATAATCACAACCAAACAAGGGCCGTTCTTCCTCCAGCAAGCGCGTACTCAAATGACCCTTCTTCAAATATCATGTAATTCTTCCATGGCTTGCACCATGTTGAAAAGGGACAAATGGTCGTTGTTTGTGTTAGAAGATTTGGTGAACCCCACTCTAGTATCCGTGCTGTTTCACGAACCAAACTATTAACAGACAAACAGGGCATTAAACTCCTAGTATTAGAGTTGAGCTACTCGGCCTATATCACGATGGGCCGCCTGCCAAGACCTCCAGTCTCGATCAAAAAGAGCCCATTGCCACCAAAACTACCGCCATTCACAACCTTCACACTGCTCACCCCCTTGATTTTGACTCCGGTATACGAGTGAAATGCCCCCGGTCCAAGGCTGCTGCTGCCGCCCGTGTGGTAGCCCGTGTGGTAGCCCGTGTGGTAGCCCGTGTGGTAGCCCGTGTGGTAGCCCGTGGCATAAAAGTCACCATTCGCCACCGCGACGTCACCTCCGCCGTGCTTCAATCTGAATATTGCTATACCGATGGCCCTCGCTTCGCCGTGTCGCGGCGGCATGGAGAATCTCGTGCGTCCAAGCCTCTTGAAGCAAGCTCCAGCGCTCGACGTTCGTCTTGGTTTCCAATCTTAGCGATTTCCTGCTGCACCAGCCTCGCCTGTGCAGTGTGCGGGGGCGGGAACAGATTTTTGAGAATGAAGATAAGCTCGGAGATGTCGTTGATAAGCGTCGTGAGCGAGGTAATTATCGTGGCGGATTTCGCATCTGGCGAGTTTGGTGAAGCCCCCCGCGTTTCTGTCGCGCCGCAGCGATGGCATTCATCTTGCTGTCGGCCGCTCGTATTGCCATATTCGCCTGAGAATCTGCGGGGGCCGTCGGCAGAGGGTTGCTCCCCATGTCGTAGTCTCCGGTCATAAGCTTGATCTCCTCGGAGCTATTGCTGCTCCTCTCTATAAGAACCAAAATCTGCAGCAGGAGGTGCTTGGCCGCTTGCACATCTGGCTCGTCCGCGGGATGGTTCATGTGGTCGAACGGCGGCGTCACCCCAGCGAGACAGCCGGAGCCGCAGCACCGTCATCCTGAGCTGGCATATCGGGTCGTCCGCTCTGCTGAAATCCCGCCCCGGCTGGACATGTTCGAATATCTCCACGCAGGACGAAAAGGCGGATGCGATGGAGATGACGCCGCTCGCGACTCCCAGTATCTCGGCCATGATTAATTAGTGCCAGAATCACCCTATAAAAGCGTAAATTGTTGTTGGGGGTGATTATCAGATGCGGTATTAGTCCCTTATTGGGACCCAGACCTATTATATGTGGTTCCCCACCCGACCAAGGCTTCAACACAATAGACCCAAGGCAGCACCAGACGCACATACAAAGTACAAGAGCCATGTTTCCGCAATCAACCTCTTGTGAGGAGCCGACATGCTATTTGTTGAAAGGTTGGGCACTGATTCTAGGAGGTGGTTGCATTGCTGCATGTTTGCCTACCTGGGTCAATCCGGTGTGTCGCACAACAGTTAATTACATACCTGCCTCACGTGGGTACCAGCTACCTATCTGATGTGGACCACGGCAGTTGCTCCGGCCATTCCGCTGAACTCTTGTGATTAAACCATCACTCACCTCACTGCTCACCCACAAAAATTCCGTTCAAAGCCTCCGAGTGGTCCTAGCCCCGAGTACACGTGAGAACCATTTGCAGACCCAACGACCGAAACATTTCAACCAACGCCGTCCAAGATAGGAAGAATACGGAACGCACCTACAGCAGAATTACCTACGTCCAAGGGGCAAGTAAACAAACGCCGACCAGCTAATTAGCAAAGAACTGGGTAACTCCTATCTTCAATTCAACAACTGCATCATCGGTAATATATCCCTACAAAACCCCACCCTCAACACCTGATATACTTCTCATGTACCATAGCTGCCTACTCGTATCTCACTCCATGACCATATATATATTATATATATATTCACCACCATTACATACCGTACCTTCACAAGCCCAGCCCCTGATAAAACCTCAGCTCCTGATTAGACCACAGACCCATATAACCACAATCCCATAATTACACCACAATAACATTAACACTCAACACCACATAGAAGCCCATCGCCCACGTCATTCCCCCTCACCCCCCCCCTCCGACCCAGGGACGGTATGCACGGTAAACCACCGGACCTGCCAATTTGGCGGGGGCACAAACGGCAACCACCCAGGCCTCTCACACGGATCCCGGTCCTCCAGCCCCACGACAATAGGCGGGATATACACCCTCTTCAACCACTCGCACGAGCCGGCCGACGCCTAGTCGCCCAGCTGCTCGCCCACGCAGAAAATCACCAGAATCGTATCCTCAATCTCGTCCGCGTCAAGCTCATTCACCTTGCGCGGGATCGAAATCGCCAAGTCCCCCGACGTCTCGCCCCGCGGCGGGATAAAGGTATTCCACAGCAGCGTCCCGATCGTCCACGACGCGTTCAGACACAGCATGTGCACGTACACCGGCACCGCGTCGGTGCGGTTCGCGATTACGTAGCTAAAGTTCTCCCCGTTGTGCAGGCGCAGGCGGCCGAAGGAGCCGTCCTCGGGCGGCTTGGTCTTGTTAAAGATCCGGATCGAGAACCAGTCCATGGGCAGCGGGCAGTGCGGGCGGTAGTTTGTCAGCGCTTCGATGGCTCGAAAAGTCGCGATGGCGCGGAGGGAGCCGGCTAGGAGCACCGCGGCTTTGGTTGCTTCGACGGGCGTGCGGGCGATGCGGCTGACGGGGGTGTGTTGCTCATCGAGGACCGTGAAGCGGTTTTTCGCGTCGACCGTGACGATCAGGACCTCGGCGTGTTGCGGCGCGCCGCATACCTCGTGGTGCATCCACGGCGCTAGGGTGCTGGCCCTCACGTCGGGCGCCAGGGCGCGGTTGAGCTTGTCCAGGTCGAGCTTCGTGGTTGGCGGGAAGTCGAGGCGCACGCAGGTGACTAGTTTCTGGTCCCAGGCGTGCAGACGCTTGAGCTGGTCGATGTACGTGTGTGTCGAGAAGTTGCCTGGCCCTTCGGTGTGAAGCAGGATCTGGCCGTCGCGGAGGTGGTT
Organism: Podospora appendiculata; assembly: GCA_033675105.1. Classification (NCBI taxonomy): domain Eukaryota; kingdom Fungi; phylum Ascomycota; class Sordariomycetes; order Sordariales; family Podosporaceae; genus Podospora; species Podospora appendiculata. Next base: position 3,078,434 of record JAULSO010000005.1, on the reverse strand, counting down.
GTGCCAGTTGGCTGCCGCGTAGTTGCCAAACTCCAGATCGCCAAGGTCCCAGAGGTGGTATGATGCGTCTTCTGAGGCATGGCTGTGTCGGGCCTTGGCGGTGGCCTTGAACTGCGCCTTTGTGACAAAGGGCAAGGACAAGTACGCGATGCAGCTCTCGGCCAAGGTTCGGTGACAGCACACGAGGGTGAACTCGCCGATCCAGTCGGGCTTGGTGGAGGCGTCGTCAAGGAGGTAGTCCTTGGCGGTCTGGTGGATGAAATAGACCCGGCCGTGGTAGACATCCACAAAGTACCTGCACGCATCCAGGATCCAGTCCCCAAACGCGTCTTCGTCTTGCAAGCCCAGACCATTGGGATTGCCATCTCTACAGTCCCTGATGTTGAGGGCAATGTTGAGTTCTCGGACCGTCAGCGGTCTCGCTGCCGCAACCACCATCTGAAGCATGAGTCTCACGTCGTTCTGGTGAGATGTCCGGACGCGCTCCAGAAATCCGTGATATGCCGCCTTGACGGTGGCGGGAAGAGTCTTGAAGATGTCAATCCAGTTCCGAGGGATCCGAGGCAGGCCATCACGGCATTTGAGCTCGAGAAAGTCAAAGAGCAGCTTGACGTAGAGATACGAGCGCTCCTCATGAGGTTGGACAAGACTAAAAAGCTCTTGCTTGAGCTGCTCGTCGCGGATGCAGTTGCAGGCAAAGTGCTCAAAGCGGTAGGTGAGCACGCTCTCAATGTCCTTGCTGAGATGGTCGAGACAGAATGAATCATCGTTCGTCTCCAGGATGAAACCGTTCCTGAAGTCAAACGGTGGGTGACTCGACACCAACGGGCGTGTCGTGAGGAAGAACTTCAGGCGAGGAAACGGGCGGCTGAGGTACGAGCTGAGCTTGTCACACAGCTTCGTCGCCGACTCGGACTCGCACTCGTCCAGAGCGTCCAAAACAATGGTGAAAGCCCCAGGCTCAAACCCCTGCGTCGACTCGTCAAGAATGCTCCATAGCAAGTCGAAATTGTACCTGACCTCTTCCGCGAGAAGATGCTCAACCTTGGGGATAATGTCGTCCACAAGCGCAACACGCGCCTTGAAAAGCTCATCGAGGACTCTGCAGAGAGCCGTCGTAGCCAGGTTCTGGCCACTGCCGTTGTCCTTGAAGAAAAAGGCGCACACCGTCGTGTTTCTCAGCCTCGGCAGCTCCGTCAACATGGCTTTGGCAAGCACAGACTTGCCTGTTCCCGGCATGCCAGACAGGACAAAAGCGCCGGCATTGCCAGACGCCCACTTTACAAACTCGGGATGAGAGAGTACACCGTACCCGGTACCGCTCTGTGGTGTCTCGATGCTGTCGAGGTAGGCTTGGTAGACATCGTAAGGGAGTTCATCCGGGAATTTGAACTTGAGAATCACCTCCTGCCGCTGCTTGCGAAGCGCATCTTCCGATATGGTGTGGAGCCTGTCAAGGAAGTTCTGCTTAAAGTTGATCTCCATGTAGTCTTGCAGCCGGCCCTCGCTCGCTTTGATTCCCGCAACCATGCCCTCCCAGTCGTCCAGCTTGAGGATGTCCTTGGCCAGTGTGGCCAGCGGTCGGCAGTAGGCAAAGTAGGCTCGCAGCTGGTACTCAATCAGCAGCTTGTAGAGCTGGATGATCTCCTCCTTGATGCTCTGGCGGAGCATGGTGAAGTTGTGCTGGCTCTTCCAGTAGTTGTAGTTGAGGAGGTCCATGACTTGATCGTACCACGTGAACCTCGACATGACGTAGCTGAAACCCGTCTGCTTTGCCGCGATTTGCTCGGCGTGGTTGAGTATGATGGGCAGGATCACCAGACAGACACCCGCCCAGGCCAGGGATGCCTGCGGGGAGACAGCCAAGGCAGTGCTCACGACGTCCTTCACCCTCTGCATAAAATGCACGGCCGACGACACGATCCCCTCGTTCTCTGCGTGAGCCTGTGTCGTCTCCAAGTATATCTGGGCGACCTTTCGAAAGTGCTGTTCCGGGGTGGCGTCCGCGCCCAGTTCATGTTCCTCATCGACGTGCGCTGTGTTGTGATTCATGGCATCTGGTCAGCATCATGATGAGGTCTAACTGAATCCGACAAGACATGCAACCCAAACATACCATGTTGAGCTGTCGGCACATGCGTATGGTGCATGCCCGTCGGCCACAGCAACGTGTCAAAAAAGACCTCGTAGTTGCTGACAAGGGCCTCGTGTTCCGGGTCGCTCTTCAACGCGTCGTATGCCGCCGTCCAGACTTCCCTCGTGACGAACATGGGATCTGGCTGAGGGGACCGCGGGGAGTGAGGCGAGCTGGGCTCCATCATTTCCAGCGTGCGGCTCGGGGCAGTCCGATACGATGACTCGGACGGCTGCGGTTTGGGAATAACGAGGCTAAGGGCCGGCGGTCCGGATGCATTCTGTGGTTGGATTGTGGGGGTTTTCGGAAGGCCGTCAGGTAGTGCAGTCGGCGGTTTGATCGTGGTCTTTTCGGATGTCGTTGGAGAGGGTCGTTTTCGGGGGAGACAGCAGATGCATTGCATGAGCGTCATCTCGATGTCTCCAGCGCTGCGTGAGCACTGCTGTCATGGGTCGAAAGGATTCGGATTCCGTGATTGCAGGATACATTGCATTGATGGTATGTAGGCTGGCAGCCAGTGTCTCGTCAGCGGGATTTCTGGCAAGTGCCTTCCTCCGCCCTCTATCATGTTTCGCGGCTTCCCTCTTCTAGGTTTGTTCTCGGCTCATGCCAACATGGATCAGGCTTGATTGAGCCTTCTATAACCTACAAACATCGTCAACAATATTTGGGCAAGTGCCCAGGTAATCCGTTCCAAAGCGCCCAGTGGCAAAGTGACTGGTCGACATAAACACCCCCTTTTCCCCCTTTCTCCCAACATGCCAACAACACACCCCCACCCCAACCCATCAAACATGCCTTCTCCTCGCCCACTTATTCAGAAACTCCCTCCCCTTCAACCGATACGTATCCGCCTCGACATGCAACCCGCTCTGCTCCTCAGTCTGCAGGACCAAATTCGCGCCCTCCTCCCCACCACTCGCATACGGCGGCCACACCTCCTCCTCCTCTCCCGTATTTCCATTCGGCGTCCCGTCGTGCGCGAAATGCACCCACATGGCACTCATCCTATCCGCCAGCTCTTTGTACCCAGCCCACGGCCCCAGCCACCGCGGGTTACGAAACACAAACGCCAGCTCGGTCGCGTGCGCAACCCCCTGATACGCCGGCGCGAGCGTCCCGCACAGATCGTCGTCGCAGGTTGTGTTGGCGGAGGCGGAGGCTGCGAGCCACGGCCGGGTGTTGAAGCGGTAGACGAAGGTGTCGTTGGGCCGGTGGAAGGCGTAGTGGCGCGCGTCGGCGAGGCGCGGCGCGTGGTAGTAGACGTCGCCTAGGATGGCCGCGATGCGTTTATACTGCCAGCCCTTGTCCGGGAAACGCTCTCCGCCTGTGTTGAGCGGGATTCCCTGGGTTGGGTCGTCCGGGTAGAGGGCCATGATATGACGGATAGTGGCGGGCGGAAAGTTGAAGCCTGTGTTGTGGAGGAGGTAGTTGTACAGGTCGTCGTCGGTGTTGATTCGTCCCGTGGGCGCGTTGTCGGTGCCCTCGTCCGAGTTGGACCCTACGATGTGAGGGATGTGCGCGAACTGGCCGGATGCGAGGAGGGATGTGGGGAATTGCGGTATGATGTCGCCATCGACGGTCGGGTAGAAGCCTGGGCCGGCGAGGAGCGTGCTGGCCATGAAGGGGAGGAGAGTGGTGTAGGGGACGGCGCGGAGACAGGCGAGCGTGTCGATTGCGTCGGTGCACGAGACCTGCGAGACGATGCGGTTGTAGATGGGCTGGTAGCGCTCCGTGCCGTTGTACCACGCTGTGGCCGCGCTGCCGCTCTCCTGGATCGACCGGTGGAAGAGCCCGTCGGTGCGTCCGCCGTAGGACATCAGGAGCTGGCCTACGGCAAACGATCCCGCGCTCTCTCCCCAGATGGTCACCCGCGACGCATCCCCGCCGAAGCCGGCGATGTTCTCCTGCACCCAGGCGAGGGCGTGCCGCATGTCGCGCAGCGCGAGGTTGGCGTTGCCGGTCCCTTGGATCTCGATCGAGTACATGAACCCCCAGCCTCCCTTGCGGTAGTTGATGCTGGCGCCGAGGACGGGCCGGCCAATCTCGACGGAGCGCTGGACGATGTAGCTGAGGTTGTAACGGTCGAGGCCAGACGTGCCGACCTGGTAGCTCCCGCCGTGGATCCAGAACAGAATGGGGAGATCTGCGGTCGAGATGTCAATACCGGCGGGTCGCACGATGTTGATGCTCAGACAGTCTTCCGACATGCCCCACAGCGCATCGTCTTCGGGCGTGTCGTCGGGACAGGCGTGGCCGTACTGTTTTGCTGGTTTGGTGCCGGTCCATGTCGTGTTAAGGGCCTGCGGGACACGGAAGCGGTTGGGCCCAGTCGTGTCTTGGGCGTAGGGGATCCCGAGGAAGAAGTCCTGGTTGTACGTAGGCGAGTAGACGCCCGCGTATGTACCGTTGCGGACTATGGCTAGGGGTTCAGGGGGTGGACCGTTTGTTGCCGCCAGCGCCACATGCAGGAGCACTGAGATGACCACGGACACTCGCTGGACTTTGGACGTCATGTTGAGCTTGTTTTTGTCGAGCGCAGGCAGTAACGGATCGACCTCGTGAGGGTCAGGGTGTAAGGAGGCGGCCCCGCCCAGGACAGACGGCAGTTCGGCCAAGATATCTGAGGCCATTGGGACTCTGCTTTCTTGTGTAACCCCGATGCCACGTTGTTGTTGCCGTCGTGGGACTCGCAAGGTTTCATTCTCCGTCTGCCCAGAGGGTACTGTAGGTAGGTTATCAATCAATTGATTATGTCGTGGTGACGGTTGCCGTGGCCCTCCTGCAGTGCAAGTGAAGACCGCGTTTTAGAGTTACACCGCTCGTTATAGGACCGGTTTCGGCTCCATGATCGGACTCAGTGCCGGCCATGGGACGCGGAAACCTGCAGGTCTAACCCGTAGTTGCATGAGAGGGACATACCACCTGGGCAGGCTCGCAGGTAATGACATGAAAAAGTCACACCGCTCAAGGCCAATGAGACACGCCTCAAGACACGCGTTTTAGCCATGGCGGGGTTAGGGTTCTCAGAGGGCAGAGCGCAAACATGATACTGTAAATTGCTGACGGTGAATGGCTCTGGACATAACAGACATCTTCAGCTCTGGTCATGCCGATCATCAGGAGATTGTCAAGAACGCACTTAGTAGTGATTCTATACAACCTGTGCCGATGTTAGCCTCTGATGTGAATCGTGCTGGTTGTGGAGCGCAAAAGAGCCAGCTGCCTTACCTGAGTGCTCGCGCGCTCACGAATCTGATGAACCAACCTGGAATTCCCCATGTTTTAATAAAAAAACCATTTCTTGGGCTGCAACATCGCGGTAATGGTAGCGATGGAAAGAGAGGTGAACTTTTATATTTTGAGAACCGATCAACCTGCGCTAAAATCTCTCTCCTCTTATTTATGAAGCAATTCGGAAATTGATCTTGAAACTGCGACGTTTGAGAAAGGTGGCGTGGAAGGTTTCGTGGTTGATGAAAACCTCGTGTGTAGCCATTGTTGATGTGAGAGAGGTCGCAATTTCCGGCTGTGGCGCACTGTGGCGATCGCCAACAAAGGTCGGGTGGGTGATGAAAGCAAGACAGGAATGACGGTCATTCAGCTTCGTCCAGACCAGGACCGACCAGCGAGAGTTGCGGGTCGCACACGTGGATTTATCCACCTTGGAATTTGGCAGGAGCCGCTTTTTCCCTCTGGGCCAATTTCCCCGACAAGTGATGCATCCTTGCTGCATTTAACCAGCAGATGGCATGGCGGGGCCTGAAGATAATTCATGGCGATATCAATCATGCAGCAGAAAAACAAAAAATGATCAAGGTTTTGTTGATGCAAGCAGCCAAGCAATGCATCTCTTTGACAAAAGTCGGCCCGCCCACTGGTCCAGTGCGACTTGCAGACCCACCAGACCACCCCATCCCAACCTCTGCAAACAGCTTCCTTGGCACTTGGCACATCCATAGCAGCCGCGTAACCCTGTCACTCTGTCATCACCGTCTCCATTCTGGGTCCTGCCAAAAGGGGTGGCCAGCCAACCCAATTCGACGACCCAATTGCTTCCCGCACTTCCGTCTCGCTAATGCAGGTGATCTCATCTTTGTCAGCCTTGTGTTTTTCATTTTGCACAGCACAGCCACGCCCAGAGCTCGTGTTGGCTGCCTGCCCAGCGGTGCCAGTGCTGCCGTCCTGTCTCAGCCAGTGCATTTCCCCCTCCAAACCCTGCTGCAACGCTCTGGACAGCGAACACGAGCTTTTCGACCCTTTCAGGTTGCTTGGCTGACGGTGACGCTGACAACCCGAGGGACCCACCTGCCCACCCCCCAGCACGCACCCACCCCCTGCCTGCACTCTTTTCGAGTCCTGTTCCCCGCTGCCACCTCGATTCGTCTTCAATCTCAGTTTGACTTTCCCGTCGTTCCACCGCCTTCCTAGCCCGTGCCTATCCCGTCCACTACCGCTGTCATCCAGGTATCCCGCTTGCCTGCTCCCAACCGACCGTTCGACCGTTAGCAACTATTTTCCCTTCACTTGGATTGCGGCAAAAGGCGCGCCGTTTTTCCATGGCTTCAACATTCGCATAGGGGATCAATCGTCGGCAATTTCACTCGCTTGTCATCTCTCCTGCCACGACCAACACACGACGAAAACCATCGACGACCACCCAGGCCCGATTGATTCGTCGGTCACATCAACCCATCCGAACCAACTCCATCTGCTCGCCCACGGAGCCGATACGACTCCACGACCGGACTTGCGTCAGGACACTCCAGTCCTCCTCTCGACAGTCGCTTGATTCTATCGCTGCTTCCGGCACCCGATAATGTGAATTCCCACATCGAATAACCCCGAATCAGTCACCAAAACACCACGACAAGCCGGGCACCACACCACCAGCCAAAGGCACAACAAAACCACGCACACTAGCCACGATGCTTCTTCGGTTAGCAAGGCCGCTGGCCTTCCTCCTGTCGCTCACGACCCTCATCCTCCCCGCCGCGGGCGAGAGCATTCTTCGGTCGAGCTCGCTGGCCGCCTGCCAAGTAAACTCAGGCTTCACGGCCAGTCTCTTTGATGTCGTCTTCACGCCGTCAAACGGCTCCGTCGCCATCAACATGATCGCCTTCTCCTCCATCCAGGGCTACGTCATCTTCGACATCAGCATTCTGGCCTACGGCTACCCTATCGTCAAGACCACCATCGATCCGTGCACATCTAACCTGCCAGGCCTATGTCCCATGACATCCGGCAACCTCAATAACCCCTTCAACCTGCCAGTAGGGCCTTCAGCGATTGCCTCGATCCCCGGCATCGCATACTCCATGCCCGATCTGGACGCCAAGGTCACGGTCCTTGTCAAGCTGGTCGACAAAGACACCCGGGTTGTCTCCAAGACGGTTGCTTGCCTCGAGGCCGACGTTACAAACGGTTTAACCATTGATCTCATTGGCATCAAGTGGGCCACCGCTGCCGTGATATTCCTGGCCCTCTTCATCTCGGCCATCATCTCTGGAGTGGGCTATTCCAATGCCGCCTCGCACATTGCCGCCAACACCATGTCGCTGTTTGGCTACTTCCAGGCGCAGGCCATGCTCGGACTCTGCGGCGTGCCCCTGCCACCCGTCGTCAAGGCCTGGACTCAGGATTTCCAGTGGAGCATGGGCATCATCAAGGTCACCTTCATCCAGGACATCCTTTCCTGGTATCAGCGCTCGACTGGCGGCACGCCTTCGACCATCTTCGATTCCCTGCACACCACGTCCGTGCAGGTCGAGAAGATGAAGCGCTCTCTGCCAATGGTGACGGAGCACCTTGGCATGTACAAACGAGCCCATGCCATGTTGCCGAGCACTGCCGTGCAGGAAGCCGCCGTCGGCCTCACCAAACGAGCAAATCTGCAAACCTACTACGGCAGCTACATCGTTTACGGTATCCAGAGAGTCGCATACCGCGCCGGCATCGAAAGCACGAATCTCTTTATGACTGGGCTGGTGTTTTTCTACATCGTCTTCGTCCTCGCTGTGATCCTTGTGACTCTTTTCAAGCTTATTTGCGAGGTTGCTGCAAAGTACCGGTGGATCCAGCGTGACACGTTTTCCGACTTCCGACTGGGGTGGCTGACCGTTCTCAAGGGTATGTGTTGAAACCTCGTACATGGCTATCATGGCGCCTAGCTAACGCTTGCCCAGGAATCCTCTTCCGAGTAACGCTCATCGGCTACGCTCAGATGACTGTTCTCTGCATCTGGGAGCTTACGCAGAACGACTCCCCCGCTGAAATGGTCCTGGCCATCTTCTTCTTTTTCGGCATGACGGCAGTCTTGTTCTTCGCGGCTTTTAAGGTGTACCGGATTGCCAAACGCTCTGTCAGGCTGCACCGTAACCCGGCCTACATCTTGTTCTCAGACCCGCAGGCCTTGAACAAGTGGGGCTTTCTCTACGTGCAGTTCCGCGCTTCGGCTTACTACTTCATCGTTCCCATCCTGATTTACACCCTTGTTAAGGGGTTGTTCATCGCGCTCGCTCAGGCTCATGGTACCGTCCAGGCTGTGGCTCTTATTGTGATCGAGGCCGCGGCACTTATCACGGCGAGTGTGATGCGCCCATGGATGGACAAGAGCACCAACTCGTTCAACATTGCCATTTGCGCCATCAACTTCATCAACGCCATCTTCTTGTTCGTTTTCACTGATGTCTTTGGCCTGCCACCACTGGTTATTGGTGTAGTTGGTGTTGTTCTCTGGATTGCCAACGCATCCTTTGCGCTCATTCTCCTGCTCATGCTCATTATCACGACGGCCATCGTTATCTTCCACAACAATCCGGACACGCGATACCAGTTCATGAATGACGACCGCACGTCGTTCATGAAGTCAAACACACAGCTGGGGACCGCGAGCGAGCTGGACGCTCTGGCTATGACGGCACGTGGCGACGGCAAGATGTACCAGAAACCGATGCTAGATCTTGACGACGACGACATGGGGTCGTCGATGCGCGACTCGCCGCCCAATTCGGCCAGACATTCAGCCGCACATTCGATGGCACATCGCGACTCGCTATCGCCCGAGATGGTCCAGGCCGATGGAGGTCAGCATCTGAGGAACCGGCCGAGCGGAAGCAGCTTCAGAGCGCCCAGTCCCTTCAACGCCTCCACCTCGAACTCGAACCTGTCGGCGAGCCGGCTGTCACACAACAGTGCAAACATGGTCGGATACAAGAACGGGGGCGGTGCAAGGTAAGATGGCTTCGTCCGAACGGCCTGGAGTGCTCATACTGACATGACGTTACAGCAGTCCCTGGCAACGCGGAGCCGGCTACGAGTAGTCGAGCTCGTCAGACCGGGTCCTCCGTACTAGTTTAATATCAGCTCTCGATTAGAATGGGCTGTTGCATTTGGATATCAGGGATAGGGCTGGCGTTTGGGTGGGGTTTGCTTTTGCGTGCATGGTACGGACTACTGGGACCCGGGCATGTTGCCATGGTTCCTTGTAAATATCATTCGCATTCTCATTTGTCCATGTTAGGCAGGGTCCTCCGTTGCGTTATTGTTGATGTTGTTGGATATGTTGCTGGGTCAGGGGGGAAATTGGCTGTCAATAAGAAAGAACTGGGCACTGTACCTACTACCTAACTATTTGCATATTCGAGTCCGTGGGGGTACCAGTGGAATAGCTGGGCAAAGACTGAAGAGGGCAATCGAGGCTGCGTCTTGGCACTGAGTCTTGTCGATTTATTTGGCATCTTGTCCCATCTCCATCGATACCTTACACAAACACTCGGTTGGCCCCGTGACGCAGCTGCACCGAGTATCTTGTTTCGTCCGTCCCATGATGCCGCCAAGACTCTCCGTGTCTCATGCTATCCGGGCTCACGTCCAATCATACCCCGCTGCCAAGCGTCTGGTCTGGGTCCGGTCCGGTCTGGGAGAGAGAATTTATTTGGAGCAGTTGGTGGGTGGGTGGCGACGGCGGTGTGGAACCTTTCTTCCGCAACGCACCTCGCTCGCTCGTAATTATCTATCACCCGATAACAAACACAACACATCACAACAATCTTGGATTCCTTGCTTTCCCACTGCCGCTTGTCACCGCTTCCAATCCGATATTCAGCGACAAGATTTACACTTTACTACATCGGATAATTATCTCGATAGGCAAGACTGCACGCCCGGAATCAATTGAAGCGGACATGCAGCCCACGACCGAGGAACCGATCAAGCAGACGCCCATGGGCGCGCTGGAGGATGTTGGCGCGGAGAACGTGAGCGTCGGGGATGGCCCGGGCGGTTCGGCGGGTGGTGCGAGGGTTGTTTCTTCGCAGCCGGTATGTTCTGTTTTTGCTCCTTTGTTTCCCCCTCTTCTTGCCTTTCTTCATTACGTTCTTGCCTACACCCACTGCATTGTCCATGGTGAATGTTTGATGGTATGGGTTTGGTTATGGGGCAGCGACAGGTTAAACGGTACCTGTTCGAGTTCGGGGTTCTCATTGTGCTGGCCGAGGAAGGGATCCATTGGATGGGTTACATGTAGGAGATGGTGATGGGCTTTCACTTTCCTTCTGAAGGGAGATGGTTCTTGAGATTGTGAACTGTTGGCTGACATTTGCGGAAAACGCATCGCGCCGCACTGCAGCGACCGGAGCCGATGCCGAAGCTGGAGAACGAGATGACCCTGCGCGGCGGGCGGATGAATCTCGGGTTCAGCTGCTGCGATGGGCATTGCTCTTTCCATAAGGGGTGCTGCTGATTCACCTGGGTCTGGCATTGCATGCTGTGGGTTGGGGGTGGGGATTGGTGGAAATCGAGGGGGTGGAAAGGGGGAGGTGGAAAGCGGCACGGAGGAGGAAAGGGGTTGATGTCGGCTTGCGTTGTGTTGCGTTTCGATCTGTTGCACGGAGAGGGGAATGAGACACGAGTTCTTCAAGTTCATGGTATCTGCGACATGTGATGGTACTTGTGCAAGGATGAGAACTGCTTGCTTTCTTGGGGTGGAGCGATGGTATCACGATTCGATGCAATGTTCCGAGCCACAGTTAGCGTGCGTCTACGAAGCTAAAGATAGATGCGATGACGAGGAACTCGGTCGATCGTTATGATGATTCTCGCCTGTTGAGAGAGGTTTCGTTGCACGGGGAAGACAAACTTACCAGGTACTAAGAAAAGATGTGTTTTCTTCTCATCATGTTTCCTTGATGAAACGTTAGAAGCCGTTTGGTACCTACCAGGTAATCAAGTGCCGACGATTCGTTTGGACTCACGATGAGCGACTCTTACGATCTCCCAAGTCCGCGAGCCTGGTAAGGCACATGTAGTGGCACGTAATATCAAGCAGCAAGGAGTTGACGCATAACCCTCACATTAGTCTACGGCATGTGTTTCTCCTAAAATAGCTAAGAAAACGGGTTCAGTCTCAAAATAAATGTTTTGTTGCAGGACGATTGGACGTGGTTAAAAGAAAGCTAATCCTGCAAGATGCGGAGTTGGAGCAAGGGAATCGGTATGCCTGTGTCACACGGCGAAGCTATGCCAGGTACATGTATGCGGCCATGAGGTCTGTATGGTCCGTTAGTTTTCGTCTGTTGTGTAGCGCAGTTAAGGCAATACTCAGGCTCGATGCCTTATCAATCCTCGAGTCCCATCAGGCCCATACCTTACTTTTGGTTAGCTTGTGATATATTTCCAGGCAACTCCCCACCTCGTTTCCTTATATTTCGTCTCATTGATCACTTCTACTCCAATCGTCGGCCTGTCAATCACAACCTTGCCATGACTCGGACTGGCCCCTCCTCCGAGCCCCTCTCCGGGGGGTCACCAAACATGGATGTGTCATGGGAGAACAGTAGCTCTGTCGTCTCTCAGAACTCGTTGACAGTGCCCCCTGAAGCAATATCCCGTCTCATCGACTCCATTGAGAAACTCTTGAGCACAGCCGACGACCTGAAAGTTAACATTACCAAACAAAACAACGGCAAGGTAGACGATGAAACAACATCGACTAAGAAACTCCCAAGGTCATTTAACCTTGACATTGACTTGATAACCACTTGCGTCCAGTGAAGAGTCTAAAGTCGTCGACGATCACGAGATAGCAGCCCAGGAGCATGAGGTCTTGTGCTCATCTCAGTGTGCGTGTTTCGATCCTCTGCAAGTCATGGTCGGTTTTGCACCACGTGGAAGGAAGAAGCTCATTGTTTATCTTAGATTTTACCCTTGTCTTCCACGATCCAGCCGAACGTCTCGATCCTTGGAAGTGTCTGTATCGGTTTAACTGGACTTGGCGCGACTCGTTTATCCTTGAGAATAACACAGTAACAACTGCAGACCCAGGTGTGCCAGACATTGTACGCTTCTATTATGAGCACGATGCGGAGAGGCGCTCCTCTCAGAAGAAGCTCTTCCTTGGCTTTTTGTATGGTCAAGAGGACAGACGACTCCATGATCGACCTAAAATCGTGTCGCCGGATGCTTTGCGCAGACATGTGTCCTCGCCCTTCACCCTAGACGACCGGAGAAGCGTCAGTATCGGACCGCTGGTTGGGCTGATCGGGCTCCGGCTGGGTCTTTATCCTTTTGCAGCACTGGACCCCAGCAGCCATTACCGCGAACGTTCACGGCTCAATGTAGTTATTCTCGTCGAGCTAATTTTGATGCCCGGATCTAAAGAAGGGAGGCGAGTGGTTCTGGCAAGGCGCAAGCTTGGGCGATGTCCTGAGCAGATGCTAAGAGATGAAACTCCTGGTGCAACCCGAAGACGATGACTTCCAAACTTATCGCCACAGACCGAGCTGGTTGTTCACACCTTGGACCTCATCAACATTTGGAGCTGCACAGACTGTGAAGACGCTGTCCGGAGTCAATATTTCATGGATTTCCTTGCATCAGTAAAAGACCTCCGCAGACTACGCTTGGCCGCACTATGCCTTCTAAATCCCCAACACTTAACTCCAAATCTCCAACCCCTTCCTACCAAGTGATCACTGCAACCAATCGAGATCACATCTCACATTGACCATCCGCACGCCTGCAGCTCCCTGCACCGCAGTCTGCATGTGCGCTACCAAGTCATCCATCCCACCCCGCTGAGTCTGTACTGCCGAAACCCGATGTATCCGACGCAGGTCGATATCCCTGGGCTTCTTCTCCGTCGCGGCCCACAGGTGCTGGCACTTGAGCCACCAGAAGACGGCCACGACAAACGCGCCCATGGGCACCATGCCGCCAACCACCGCGGCCGCGATCCAGTAATTGAGCACGTCAAAGTTATTCCGATAGTCCAGCGAGTTGGCAAAGTCCATGTACCCGCCGTACATACCCCTGGCAATCGGCGCCGAGAGGCAGTAGCAGTTGTTGAAGACGCCGGATAACTATCCACAGCAAGGTCAGCACCAATAATTAATAACAGAAAACATCTTGGTTAGAAGATTACTGAATGATCTGCGTTTTTTATCACACAGTCCCATACATACCTGCAGAACAATAGTCGTGACAAGCCACCCCAGCGCAAGCGCATTAAACGCAAACGCCACCATCCGAGCCCACCGCGCCGGCTTCTTCTGGAACTGCACAAGCCAGGTAACCGTGCTGAGCGCGCCGTAGAGGAAACAGCTACCGGACCAGCAGCCGGGGCCGACGGTGGGTGTATTGAACGCAAACATGACGGCCATCATGATCTCGTTCCACACCAGCAGACACGAGACCACGGCGGTCGAGTACCAGGACGCCGGCTTGGGGCCGCGCAGGGCGGTGGCCACGGCGTCGCCGCAGGTGTCGTAGGCCGCGATGGCGTTTTCGAATGAGAATTCCTGTCTGGTCGTGTCTTTGGTTTTGATGTCCGAGTCCGGGGAGGTGTGGTTGAGGACCGCGTGCGCGAGCCCGCAGTACTGGATTATGCGCCCCTGGCCTAGGAAGCGGCCTACCGGGAAGGTGTCTTGCGGGTTCACGTCGCGGGTCCACCAGTTGATCTGGTCCAGGGTCGAGAGCTTCGGGGCTAGGTTCTGGGCGACGGACCAGGTGCGGACGGCGTTGACGTTGTAGAGGTAGCGGGAGAGGAGCGTGCTGGGTTTGGGCGGTGGTGTTAGCTGTGTGGCTGGTAAGTAGTAGAAGGGAGAGAGAGAAAAGGGGGTTCTTACGCTGTGCGTGTCGAGGAGATGGGGTTCCGGTCCACGATGCTAAACGTCACCAGCATGGGAAGCCAGAGGAGGAAAAGCCCCAGCGACATGTAGAGAATGTTGATGTCGGTCCCGAGATCGCCAAAGGTGAGCACGACGGAGAAGACAAAGGCGACCAGGAACAGGGCTAGGCTGGCGAGCGTCGGGATCACGCTCCGGCGGCGCAGCATCCTGAGCTGGAACGCAATGTTCTCCAGCAGCTCTTCTGTCAACAACATGTCCAGCGGCACTGGCTCGTCTGTTTCCTTGAGCGATAGAGCTAGTGCTTCGCTGATATGTGCCTTTGGTCGAAGCAGCCCGTAGATCAGTGTCTTGAAATACCAGTTGTCTGGCTGGTTGTTGACGACCCCAGCTTCAGGGTCCGTGTTGGAGTCGCTCGTCGAGCCGTCAACTGCTTTCTGTTTCTTCGGCCTGACAATCTCCGGCAGACCCTTGGAGATGTCGTACTGGTTGAGGCAGCTGAGGATGTAGTACGCGTCGTTGAGTTTGCCGTCGCTGGCCTTGGACCGCCGGTGGCATGCGCGGATCTGGCGAAAGTTCCACAGCGTGGCGGTGAGGGCCGACTGCGGCGACCCCAGCCAGTTGAGGACCTCGCCGAGGATGCCGCGCACTTTGCGGTCGTGGTAGGACTCGTACGGCAAGTTGAGCAGGATGGCGAGCGGGAAGATCCACGTGGCCGTGATGGAGATGGCCTCGGCCGGCTGCGCGACGTCGATGATGCTGCCGCAGAGGACGTCGCAGCCTTGAAAGTGTGGGTGTTTGTGTCAGATTTGTTTGTGGACTGAATGTGCTTGGTTTGCTGAGGTTCAAGTTGTAACTCACCCTCCAAAGTCAGAGTCAACCACTCTGACCGCGGACAACTCGCTTTGAGCCCATTTACCGGGCCTTCGTAGAGATAGCCCAGAGTTTTGATGGTCACGCTGTTGATGTTTCCCTCGGTGTAGGTGCCGTTGATGATACTCCGGACTTTGTCCTCGCACAGGGTGAATCTGGTTACTTCGGACGCGGCGCTACATGTGACGATGGCGAGAAGGACTAGCACAATGAGTGCTATGTGGACGGGTTTGAGACGGGGACCCATGTCGAAATGAACTACTTAGTTAGCTGGAGAAGCGGCGCATGTGCCGAAACTAGGTCTAGTATATGGCGATGGTAACAGGTATTGCTGGTGATTATCGTGATAATAATGGTGGATCCCCACAGCTACATGGTTCGTGTTATACCCCATATTAGTACTGGCGAGGGATTGGAGGCCGGAGAATGAATGCATGACATATGGAATTGTGAGGCAACCAAGTCGAGGAGCTAAAGGTTCCAGTTCAAAAGTCAGCCCTGCGCATTATCCGATCGCGAAATCATGTGGCATTGCCGTCCTTGAGCGTAGGCAGGTCTGGAGTCTCTCTGCACGGTGCAAAGCCGGGCGTGTGCTACCCCAAAGCTGGCGGCAATTATATCTATTTGGGGCGCCGTGGCGGCGGCGCAGGGCTCGAAAGGGATGCCCCTTTACCCCCACGCGCGTGTGGTTCCCTCCAAAGCTGAAAGATCAAGGCAGACTTCTGGAAGTTAAGCTACATTTCTGTTTCACCCCTCTCGAATGCCCCATTCCAACACCCTTTCGCAATGGTTACCAAAAGTCTGGGTTCATGCTTGAATTTGACTGGCTCAAGAAGGGACGACGTTTTAAACAACGTGGAATTTGCGACAGATTAGAAGGGGATGGGGTGATGTCTAATTAAACATCCGTCAATAATATGGAAGGCAAGCACAACATGTGCTCTCTCTTAAACAACTTTCTTGATGCAAGCATCCCACAACGGAATAATCTGCAGGTTATTGTGATTCATGAAGATGAGATGGCCAATGCCCCTGATCCCAGCTTTGGATAAGTCAAGATAGTTAACCTTTACTACCCCGGCTTGCTTCAGAACAGAACTATACAGTAGTCGCAATGCACATGGTAATCAGCTTGCTTCTGAAGTGACGAAAGGTTAGGGGAGGTCTGAGAGGCTTGACAGTATCTTGGCAGTTCTCTCCTGATGCTGAATATTCCCGACGTGGAGTGCGTCGAACGTGGTATCGCCCGGCTCACTAGCTCCGGGCCACCGTGCATGCAGACGTGCCTGCGGCTAGAGACTATATTTCTCCCCGAAAGCTATTTGTTGACTGATGGACATAGGTGACGGTTATGAGAAGCAGAGTTCCGTTTCCAAGAAAGCAAGGGCACCGGCCCTTTTTGTGCGCTGACAGCCGAACCTCGGCAGGCTACCGGGTAGAGATGGAGGACGGCCCGTGATGGAATCATGGGCCAGCGCCTCCAGTCACATCAGCGTGCACAAAGGGTGTCACAAACGGACACCACCTATGACAAACGCAAGCTGAGATTGGAAAGCATAAGAGTCATTAGGATTTGTCAACTGAATGATTCCAGAGGATGCATGCATGGGCCTCGTCTTATCCAAAGCCGCGCTTCTTTCGGAACCGGACTGCTTCTCGTTTCCTTCGAGGAAGGGTCTGACGCGTACTTAATTAAGACGGGAACTCATGTTGTGCAACGGCACAGACACTCGTCACGTAGGTCCTAGATGGGCTGACATGATATCTGATTACTTATCTGTCGCCTTCTTGCCGTGGTTATTGATTGTCAATAGCAATATTGCATTAATGTTTGGATCCAGGGACTAGCCTAGCTACCTACCCGATGCAGCATGGTTTCGTTTCGAGCTTCACCAACCGATGACAGTGTCTCCAGCCTTTTTGGACCGATGACAACATACCTGGTAAGGATGACGGCAGCATAAAGTTGGTATATCAGAAGGAGTCGAGGAAGCCAAGTGCACGAGAGTCAATAAGGGCCGGCTGAGTTAAGGTATTGAATACAGGCAGGATATCAAGTGCAAGAAATGAGACGGAACCTAGGTAGTAAACTGGTGCTTGTCAGTGCTCATGTACTGCCGCAGCAAAAGACAGGAAATTAATCCAACGTGTTAACAGTGAAGCCTGGATGACTGTCAAATCCAAAAACGCCGGCTTCCTATCATTTCATTCGCTGAGCGTCAAAGCCAACTAATCATCACAATATGCAGGTCAGCCGGCTTTTCAAGCCATAATGTGGAATCAAATGAAGCTTTGACAAGCGCTTGTCAGGCTACGTACGCCCTTCAGCTTGCGCACAGTGAATGATCCAGGGGTATCAATAGCCGTCGTTCGTGTTTCTAGTGCGAGGCTAGAGCCTTGGTGCTCAATCCTGTCGATTTGTCAGAAAACCCGCTTCCGGCTGACAAATTGAAGCTGCAATGTAACATCCATGATCCAGGCACAGGCACGATGCAATGCGCCGGGTCCTCCCTTACTGACTAATTCCGACTGTACTGTGCCGGCACAGATCGGCGGGATTGCTTCATAGTCGCGAACCGAACTCAAGAGGCTAACAATTACCTGAGTCATTGGATATAAAGGCCGTGGGAGGGAATAGTTATTCCTCTCATGTCCAGCTTCATCACTCTTTTCTTTAACCATCAGAACAAAACACAAGAAAAACTCACTTGTACCCATTTCCTTCGAAAGCCTCATCAGTCTTTGAAATACAACTTGAAAACAAAACGCACAATGGCCGACAACAAGACCCTCCAGCCCATCAAGCTCTGGGGCCGCATCGGGCCCAACCCGCCCAAGGTGTCCATCCTCCTCGAGGAGCTCTCGCTCCCGTACGAGATCGTCGACGTGGCCTGGAGCGAGGTCAAGAGCCCGGCCTACGTGGCCGTCAACCCCAACGGCCGACTACCCGCCATCCACGACCCTAACACCAACCTCACGCTCTGGGAGTCGGGCGCCATCATCGAGTACCTGATTGAGCGCTACGACACGCAGCACACGCTCAGCTTCGCGCCGGGGTCCAACGAGTCGCACCTGGCCAAGCAGTGGCTGTTTTTCCAGACCACGGGGCAGGGCCCGTATTACGGCCAAGCAGTGTGGTTCAAGCGGGGCGACCCCGAGAATAAGGTGGCCATTGAGCGCTACATCAACGAGATCCACCGCGTTTCCGGGGTCGTGGAGGGACATTTGGTCGCGCAGGGCAAGGAGGGCGGGGAGGGCAGCGATGGGCCGTGGCTGGTCGGGGGCCGCATCTCGTATGCCGATCTCGCGTGGTTGCCGTGGCAGAGGGTGATCAGCAAGTTCCTGAGCACGGAGGAGTATGATGTTGCAAAGTACCCGGCTATGGCGGCGTGGCTTGCCAAGATCCAGGAGCGGGAGGCGGTTAAGAAAGTCCTTGCTACTCTGGGCTAAAGGGGAGGAAATCTTATAGAGATGGGGAAGAACGGAATTGAAAATAAATTCAACATAAAAGGGCATCGAATAGAACGAGAAACTGCCTTAGGTAGCAATGCAAAGGCGATGACCAACTTCGGTCCAATCACAAACTGCTAAGCAAACTACCCTGCTTAGTGTATGATTGAGATATGGCAGTCATTGTGGCGACTATGCCTTGATAAACACTGCCCCTTGTTGAACGAAAATAACGGGAGCTCATTGCAATAGATTCAGAAAAGCCTCCAAACCAGGCCTGCTTGGAAGCAGCACTTTGATCCTCCTCTCTGGGCATTGCTTGGCAGCTGCCAATGCCCGATTTGAGCAGAGGCCGTTGCAGCTAAGGAGAGGAAAAATAACTGCTCTCAAAAGTGTGCCACATGGCCGATTGAGATTGGCAGGTGGCATATCACAGCCTCCCCAAGCTGGGTTGCGTGCTGCATACGGGTTATGTACCTGGGAACCAGTCTGGCGCATGTGTACTCGAAATTCCAAATTCCCAAATGGGTCGTTGGCTTTGGCCTTCCAACCAACCACACAACCTGCCCCTGATATCATAGCAAGCTGGGAACAAGCAATGACGTACCCAATGAGGTGCGACATAGTGAAACACTTCCCTCGGTTGGCGTCGAAACGGTTCGCTTGCCGGGGAAAGCCGTGGCCAAAAGTGCCCTATCCTGTACCGTATATCCCTCATGTCGACGCCAGGGAGCGATAAGGTGGGCAGAGCTGAAAAACGGCCCCTTCCTATCAACCTTTGCGAGGCTTTCTGGGCGCCACACGACCAATGGGCTGGAACGGCCACGGCACGAATCCAGCTAGTTCCCTAAGACGCCGACGCGTTCAATACCAATCGAGACAAGTGAGAGACGGGGACAGCAAACCACCAATTGGAGTGTGTCAATATATCGACGAATTACGACATGGCCACCAGGAGCCGGCGGCGGACAACGCCAAAGAGACCAGGACGCGCCATCCCCCGCATTTTCCTCTCTGGTTTCGTCCCTTTCCCATCTTGTGTTCCGTTCATCCATCTGAACTGAGGAGGAGTCAATTGTGTGCGCCTCTTTTGCGAGGCACATCCGATTGAATTGGGCCGGCAACATGGTGCTGGATCCGGGAACCGCGGTGACGATTATGTCAGTCTGAATAACCAAGTTAATTAACTGTCCACCCTGTCTTTGTTGTTGACTGGCACTGACGATTGGACTCCACAACCAGCACGGCCACCGTCAGCGCGGCGCTCAGAGCCCCTGACATCATCCGAGGCCTGCGGGCGATTGGAAACTCGCAGAAGCATCTCGACCGCCTCAGGGCCCGCGGAGACCACTGTCTGCAGCACCTCGAGGAAGTGAAGCATGAGGTAGATCACGTCTACCAGCGCGGGGGGACCGACCAGAGGCAGCGTCAGCACCCGAACCAAGGGGTCCCAGACGAGCTGTACTTGGAAACACGGGACCTCATCCGCTACTGCCAGAAGGTGGTGCGAGACATGGTGCGCTACCACGAGCGGTACGGTAGCCAGTTCTGGTTCAAGGCCCTGCACTGGCTGTCGTCGTTGAAGCGAAGCCCGACCGAGTCGCACGACCACAGACTCGAGGAGTGCGCCCTGTGGATGAAAATTGCTGCCGAGACCTTGTTCCTGCGAGCAAACTTTGACGCCGCCGTCCAGGATGAATTGGGTCATGTTATCTTGAGAGAATGCCGACATCGCGCTCAGCGGCTTCGCGATGACATTCTGGAGGCTGAGCGATATTCTTTGCGGCACCCCGGAAGAATGGCGAGGCACATGGGGACGGACGTAAATCTCGGCGTCTTTCGGAGGTACTGGTCCATTGCCGACGACCAGCTCTTCAAGCTCCCGAGGACGCCGCTGTCTACCATAGCCGGGACTCCCTCTCCTCGACCACACCATCGTCATCGCCACCGCCAGCCGAGCGACGTGCCACCGGCGCCAACGGGACATCGCCCTGACCCGGTCCGGCGAGAAGAGCATCGCCGACCGTCGAGAAGGGACCCTGAAGTTGACAGACAAGATGATCATCTTGCACCACAGATCATCACTGTCGAGCCTTCTCGGCACCACATGCCGTCCGTCAGACCACAGAGACATGGGCGAGATGCACCAGACATCCACGCACAGCCCACAGGCCGGGGTGACGGTCATCGTTCTCGTGCGCCCTCGGAGTCACGGATCAGCAGCCAGGATAACCCAATCTACTCGGCTTATCAACCTCCGTCAGCATATGCAGTTGCCGATCCCGAACGCCGAGAGGACGAGATGGACGCATACCTCGACGCACGACGAGAACTCCGACATCGCGACCAAGATGAGAACTGCTACTGGCCTTCTTCTCGGCGCGATCCCCGTCGCGATCCCTCTCCTGAGCATCGAGAACGCGAGATATCCCCATCCCGACAGCCCAACAACAATCGCGGATCATCGACGAGGAGGCCATCATCCATCCCAGCAGCCCCTATTCGACCAAGCCGCCCCAGGGCCGACGCACCCGCGCCAGTCGAATACCGTGAACACACGAGCAATCGTCAGTTATCGACCTACTCCCGTTCCACGAGCACTGCAGAGTACCAAGATCGATATGACCGTCGCAACTCCCAGGAGCCACCACGAAGCCGAGACCACTACAACAACAACAACAACAACAACAACAACAACAACAACAACAACAACAGCCCCTCAACTCACCACTCAACCTCCCGCAGTTCCCACCGGCATTCATCCCACTCCCGCTCCACCCACTACAACCGCAATGACGACCGCATGCAAGAACCACCCCAACCGTCACCATACACCCACGACCGCAGCCGGTCCAGATCTTTACACACCCACACAGCGACAACCCGCCCGCCGCCGCCACCCCACCTGCAATCCCACAACCGCGCATCCCGCTCCTCCTCCGTCTCCACCACAGCCTCTACAACCAGCGCCTCACGCACCTCCATCTTCAGCGCATCCGCAAATCCGCCGCCGTCCTCGCGCGCCACCAGCGTCAGCGCCAACAGCCGGCGCTCGTCCGGCCAAAGCCAGCACCTACCGCGAGAGGACGATTACGGCAAGCCGAGACGGTCCGAGTCATCAGCGGAACCGCCACCGCCCCCGGCTACACGAGGGCGTCCCGGTCGTCGGAGCCATGGCGGCGATGACGACGCGAGCAAGCCGTATCCGCCTAACGCGTGGGATAACGCGACTAAGAGCCGGAAGAAGCTGCAGAAGATGGAGAGGAGTCGGTCTGGGTCGGCGTCGGGGTCGACGTCGGGGGGCAAGGCGAGGTCCAAGTCGAGGAGTGCCTCGGGCGGGGGAGGCGGGTTCTGGTCTGGGACGTCGACTGTTTCGAGGAATTTCTGAGTAAGGGTGGGGTGGAGGTTGGGTTTTGTGCACACGTTGGGAATATCTGGGCACCTCTACGGCTGGGTCTCTTTTCTGTTTTTCTTTTCTTTTGTGTGTATGGGTGGATAACCATGATGATGAACGACATGACACGACATGACCTGCCACAGCAGTGATGATTAACGATACGACAGACGTTGACCGACATATACCTGATTTAATCGGAAGACGATATATATTTCTTTTTTAGACGGTATAACGTTATAGTATTTCTTTTGGATTTCCGTATATAGGATGGAAGTGAACAGGGAAAGTACATACCGTACCAGTCGTTTGCTACAATATCATGATGTGATGAATAGGGGCACGTACCCGGTCAACGACCAATGCTGGTGATGGGCACAACAATCCGCTCCTTGTTCATCTTAGCCAGGACAGTCTGAAAGCAGGTCAAGGAAGTCTTTCGCAAACAATTGCAGCCCACTTGGGCGAAGATCCATGCCAAACAAACCGCCAACTCCACGACAGAAAAGGTCATCAAGAAAACAAAGACGGAAGGTCTGCATCAAAACCCAAGCCTGCCGAGACATTTGCCTGACACAGTGTGTGTGTGGCCTGGACAAATGCCACGACTCCTCCATGCATGCACTGAACTGCTTGGATGGACAAGATTCAATCGCTGAGCTAATTAGCCAACCTCGACCTTCCGCAACACCGTACCAGAACTGGCCGCGTCCGCACAAAGGAAGGGCTGCCCGTAATAGCGCTCTGCTTTCATCACAGTCTTGTGTGGTTGTCGATCCCCCGGCCCTCGTCTAGTTGGAACCACCCTCCTAGATACTTTGTCGCGGGAAATGGAAGACCTGTTCGAAATCTGGTGTCAGCAACAAGATCTGTCCGGTTCCTCGTCAAGCAGGGACGCAACTGCTGCTCCCGCTGGGCGAGGTGTCTCCTTCCCAGCGAGCCCAACTCACCTTCCCTCAGGTCCCGAGCGGGCAGAGATGACCACCCATCCCGCCCGCGTTCCCTTGCGACTGCCCCCGGAAACCCTCGCAGCAGGCACATGAACCAATGCACCGGCCCTCGTTTCCATAACTCCCACTTGAAGGTCGCATGGCGCAGTGGTTCATTGCCTGTGATGACCAAATATCCCGATGGTAACTCTAATGGAGTCGCGGGGAATCTGCCGTATAGGGAGGATTCTAACTAGAAGACTTTACCGGCAAGACCCAAAAATCAATCCGTTGGCCTCCATGGGGAGGATCGGAGATGATGAAAACATCAACTTCTAAGGCAATGATTTCTTTTCTTCCTTTTGCTGCTCATAAACTCGAATCCCTTTTTAGTGGTAACTCTGTGAATGATGGGGAAGAAATGGGATTGCTTGGCATCCACGGGGGGCGCTCAATTTATAGGCGAGATGGCTCCAGGATTGACTTTCTCTGGTCCTCGGGTGAAGGTTTTGGTGGAGATGGTGGTTGCCACTATCGCATTGCGAATCCCAAGTGTCTGCCCGCGCCGTTGAAAAGCAAGCCAAAGGATGGCCGGTTCATGCTCGAAGGCTTGAACCCAAACTCGACTCGAACTCTCGGGCAGATTGTTATCTCTCCATGTGCCATGATAACAATGCAGCAATGGGGAGAAGGAGTAGGTCTGTTGTTCCTTCGTCTTCTGAGGTGGTTCCCACTTGGGACAGTCCACGGTGCTGGCGCAGCTTCCCAGCGCGGTCCAGGTGAGGAAGAAAGAGCACTCGCAAGGAAGCCACGACGCTACGTGTCACACGGCCAACCCTCGGGAGTGGTCTGGACCACTAGATAAGGTAGAGCATCAAGGCAACTGTATCAGCCCGGCGGCAATGGCCGCAGGCGGGTAACGGTTGGATGCAACAAACCGACAGAAGGTCATGGGGATTCAGCCGTCGAAAAATAGACAGAAGCGATTGGCATATTGACCTAAGGCAATAACTACCCCTGTAAACTAGACTCGGGCCTGTGCGCCTAGCTGTGGCTATAAGAAAGAGGCCTGGATCCAAGTCAGATTGAAGGGATCAAGGACCTTGAGGCCACAGAAGATTATTACTGAATTTGAACCCCCTCCAAGCCCTGTATTACAGCCCTTGTCACACTACGTCGGGAATCCAAATTGCGCCCGATAAACAAACGGGGGACTGTTTAAACCGAAAGATCTACGGAGAAAAGAAGAACCGAACAAGAAAAAGGAAAAGAAAAAGAGAATATATGCAAGAAGAGCAAGAAAAAGGTTAAAAAGAAAAAAAAGGGAAAAACAAAAAAACGAAGCGACCGCCAAAGGTTAACAGCGGACTGCCCAACCGAAGTCGGGTTTGAACCCATTTACCCCCAAGCGGTGCCTCCTTTGGTTAAGGTTTTTTATAGGACCCCTCTATTCTTGTCACCAGGCTAGTTGCTGCTTGACCACGGCAGGTGCACAGGCTTCCAACATGTCTAGACGGCCTACAAATCTGATCTATAAGGAAGGTGCTGGACGGGAGCAAACACACACCGGCACGCAGGAGCCCCACCGAGTCCCGACGTTTACCGTTGCGACCCGTTTTGCTCCCCGCCGATCGAGCACCTGATTAAAGGGAAGATTCGGGGTTTATATCGAGAAGATACTTTGTATTGACCGTCCATTACCCTGCGAAAGCAGTTGCACGAATTGGACCGAGCTGGACACGGGTCGTTGAGTCGTACCTATGAACTTTTCACCATATTATTTTCTAGTAACTCATACATGCTGGCTACATTCCAGGTTCTGATGAGAAGCCGCTGTCGCGGGCGAGATCAAGAAATTTAGATTTTCGGAGCCAGACGACGGTAGCGACGATGCACGAACAGTCTGTCTGCATGGGATGGAGAGCACAGTGCAGTTTGAACAAGCTTTCCCGCCTACAGGGTGCACGCACCCAAGCGCATTCTGGCTAAACCTCGGCTGTCCCGCACTAAACCCCGCAGGCAAGCGAAGAGGGGCAGACAATGCGCTGTAACAACCAACGACGGGGAAAAGTAAACAAATCAATCTCCCATCCCGCATCGCCGGACCCACGCAGCGCGCAAACACAACCAACAACACATCACGATGGCTCCCGCCGCCGCTGCAGATGCGACGGCCGCGCCTGAAAAGGACAAGTCCAAGGTGCACAAGCTGTCGCTCAAGGGCAGCGCAAAGCTAGTCGCCGAATTCGTAAGTTTTTCCCCGTCCTCAAATGCGACAAACCACCGCTCGTCGCAAACGAAAAGCCAGTAACTAACCAAACCCCCGTTGCGCCCAACCAGTTCCAGTACTCAATCCACACAATCCTGTACGAAAAAAACAAGAACCCTTCCCTTCTCTCCAGTCTCCCAACCCACCTCACCTCACCGGTCCTAACACCACATACCCCCTCAATAGCTTCCAGCGCGGCGTCTACCCGGCCGAGGACTTCTCCGCTGTCAAGAAATATGGCCTTAACATGCTGGTCTCGTCCGACGACCAAGTACGCGCCTACATCAAGAAGATCATGTCGCAGCTGGACCGGTGGATGGTGGGCGGCAAGATCTCCAAGCTGGTGATTGTCATTACCAACAAGGACACGGGCGAGCACGTCGAGCGGTGGCAGTTTGACGTACGTTTCGTCCTCCCTCGTCCCCAATGTCCTCCTCCCCCCCACCCCCTCCACATGCGTCTAACAAACACCCTTCCCTACCAATAGGTCCAAATCTTTGCCAAACCCCCCAAGACCAAATCCTCCTCCTCCAAATCCTCCTCCAAAACCAAAACCCCCCCCTCAACAACAACAACAACAACAACAACCGAAAACACAGCCCCCGAACAAGCAGCCGCCCCCGCACCCCCACCCGACAAAACCGAAGCCGAGATCCAGGCCGAGATCGCCGCCATCTTCCGGCAGATCACGGCGTCGGTGACCTTCCTCCCGCAGCTGGCGGGCGACTGCACCTTCAACGTGCTCGTCTACGCCGACGCCGACAGCGACGTGCCCGTCGAGTGGGGCGACAGCGACGCCAAGGAGATCGCGGGCGGTGAGCGCGTCCAGCTGCGCGGCTTCAGCACCGCCAGCCACCGCGTCGACACCCTCGTCAGCTACCGGCTGGCTGACTGAGGAGCTAGCCACCTTGGCCAGTCTAGTCTAGCCAGTGTTGAAATGGAGAGGCAAGGGAAGGGGGGATATGGCGTTTTGCGTTTGCATTTGCTTTTCGTTGGGAGGGAGGGGAGGGATATATAACATGGTAGATCTGGACTGGGTTTGTCGCTGTCGCTGTTGTCGTTGTTATTGCTCTTCTTCGTATCGGCGCTTTGGAGTTTTGTATGTGCGTATAGTCCGGGCAAGACATGCGCACGGCCGTTTGCTTCGGCTTCATTCATGGACTGCTTTGTGGTAGTTACGTATCATTTGTGTATCAATGAAGAGTAAATTGGAATGGAATGGGAGTTATTACGGCCTACTTCCTGGCAAGAATACAGCAGACATATCACGATGCTCACGCTAATCGTCATTTCTACCAACCTGCCGCTACTCGACCTGGAAATATCTCATCAACGCATCCTACCACACGGCAACAAGACTGCCACGCTACCAGACGATGATGATCAAAAACACAACGCTGCATGCACACAACTATCCACGCTCAAGAAACCGCTCCAGCTCATTCACTACCAGCGCCGCCAGCCTTGTCAGAATCGTATAGACAACGCCCATAAAGATTAACCGCAGCCGTAAGATGGCCCGCTGCAACCAAGACCATAGTAGCCGAAGCAACAACCGCACAAGCATCATCGCAACCTGCATGCAGCTCACTCTCGTATTCGGCCGGGGAGGAAGCCGTGGCCGTCGAGCAGGAAGCGCTGGCGGCGGAGCAGGAGGCGATCGAGGCCGGTGAGGTAGGCGAGCTGCTCGAGCCACCGCCCCAGAGCTCACCAGTGTCTTCAGCAGAGGAGGCACCGGTGGCGGCTTCGATAAGACCAGTTGCCGTCGGTCAGCACTCTATACCCGTCTAAAGAAATACACGTAGGCAAACTTCTTCATCTCGTCCACGTCCACCACCTTGACCACCTTCTCGTCGTTAAAGAGCACCCACGACGGCTCACCGCTGAGCTCCTTCTTGATGAATGCCACGTAGTGTCTAGTCCCATACCGGTTAGTTTATGGTAAAAAAGCAAAAGATCACAGGTGACATACCCGGCGTGAATACTAGTTCCCTTGTGGCAGACAATCGACTTGAGCTCGAAATTGGCAGGCAGCTTGCTGCTACCGACCTCTGCGGACCGGCTGGTGGAGGTACCGGCAGGCTTGGGTTCATCCTGCTCTTCCTCGGTTGTGTCATCCAGATGGCTGAACAGCCACTCTATAGCTCTCTCGACGTCGCCTCCAGTCTCTTTCAACGCCTTGATAACCCTTGGCTCGGGGAATCCCATCGACTGAAGCGTCGCCACCTTCTCCGGGTCAGCTGTCGCTGCGGGCGGTTCTCCAAAATTCAACGGCTCGTCGATGTCAGCATCATCCATGTGGCTAAACAACCAGTTCATGGCGGAATCTGCGTCTGTGTTGCCCGTCGCATGCAGAGCTTTTTCACAGCGGACCCTAGGGAAACCCATAGTTTCGAGCTGAGCGAGAGCCTCGGCGTTGGGAACGAAGGCTGGGGCGCCGCTGCTCGTGGCGGCGACAGCGTCCTCTGGCAGAAGCTCCTCATCCGGCTGCGGGCCCTTGGAGAGATAGGCATCCAGAGACAGGGGCTCGTTGTCCACGATCACGGGAACGTCGACTTTCACAGGGACCCAGTTGACCACTGCCATCTTCCTGGCGTTGATTACGAGCACCTCGGGGAACGTCTTGAAGCCCTGACGCTTGGTGAAGCCGTTCTTGCTCCCACAGTCGGAGCAGGTCAGTTCCACGACCTCCGATGCAGTGACGTTGTCGAGGCATTCCTTCAGCGCGACGGGCTTGTATTTCGGCACCTCACCCTCTTCTGCAGGAAGCTTCTCCAGGGGCACATCGATGAAGAGGCTGTCCTGCTCGTTGCTGCTGTAGCGGACCTTGTTGCAGTTGAGGCACTGCAAGCGCTGTTCCATCACGTAGCGCATGGACTGTGTGGGATCCGGGACCTCGGGATCCGGGTGGGGCGATCGGCTGATGTGCTTGACGAGGTGCTGCAAGAGCTCAAAGGCGTCTTGCTGGCGCATGGTCGAAAACTCGGCATGGCCGCGGCCAATGAGATGCTTGAGCATCGAGGGCGCCAGGCCCTTTTGATGCGGAACCTCGGGCGAGTGCTCGGAGACATTGACATCGGAATCCGGCTTGGAGTATCGACCTGACAGGAGGCCATCGCCAATCTTTCGAAGCTGGGTCTCGAGGTCTTGTGCGGGATCCTTGACCTGGTGGGGCGGCAGGTTTCCAGCGTACCGCTTCTGGAAGGAGGGGATGTCGAATAGACACTGGAGGATACTGGCAAGGTAGCAGCTGTTTCCGAGGTTCTTGAGGCCGGTCAGTCCGGGCCCAAACAAAGGCGTCAACTCCTTGCCATCCTCCGTTGTCATGGAGAACTCCCACCGGAGGTTCTGCTCAATCTGCAGCTCGGTCAAGCTCTTCTCCGTCTTTTGCCGCTCCGACAGAATGATGCCCCAGTTAGCCAGGTGGGAGGCGAGATCGTCATCAACGCGCTCGTCGTCGCACGTGTAACAATACACATCTGCCGTGCCCTCGGGGGTAATTGAGCCGAGCTTTACAGCCACGCCGTGGCCGGTTTCTTTGGCATGCGCCAACCCGTGCGAGTTGCCGCCCACGCCGCCAAACTGTGCGCGTCCACAGGCCAGGTTTCCGCACTCGAGACAGAGCCACAGATTCTCGTGAAGATCGCACTTCGAGCAGTGGCCTAGATCCTGAGAAGCTATATTCCGCGGCGGGCCCTGTTGGAGGGTGAGGATGTGCTCGCAGCTAGTGAGCTCCTGCTCCCACGCCTTGACCTCCTCTTTCCGCGAAAATGTATTTGCCTTCATAACGGCGTCGATCACGGGGGCGATGGCCGTGTCTGTCTTGCTCAGATCGTCGATCTTGCATTCGAGGCACTTGACTGTCAGGGCGGTGTCGTATCGGTCGGATTCCGTCTCTGCCGCGATGGCGAGCTTGGACATCTTGGGCGGCGGCTCATCTCGAACAATCACCTTGCGGGTTCGGCGGATGTTGAGGACCAAGGGGTGCTTGAGCGATTCGCCGTGAGTCTGGGCATGTTTGCGCTCGCCGGTGCAGCCTCCGTTGAAGCACTTGAGGCAGACGTCGAGACCAGTTGGGTCGTCCTAGGGCGGGAGCAAGAGCTCGGTCAGATCCGACGAAAGAGCACGGCCAGCCTGCCAGACAGGGAGGGGCGGGGGACGGAAGCGGAGCGACCGGGACTCACGATCGAGTCAAAGCACTGGGTGCAATCTTCACGATAGACCGAGTCTGTGGGTGTCGGCTTCGAGAGGTCTGTCGCAGGAGTCGGGTCAGCAGGAGCTTGGAGAGCGCCATTTCATTTGCACGTCGAGAACCAACTTTCTGCCGAAACGTGGGGGCATGCCATTGTGGAATCTGTCGAGACTTTTGGCTGTGGTATTGAGGGGAGGGAGGTATGTTTTGGATGGGCCTGATGCACTCCAGCGAGATCCTTTGCTGCTGTTGCTCTAATCCGTTCTGCCGTGCACGCGTGGTTTGGTTGTGAAGTCAAAGAATGGAAGGTGAAGCTCCGAGCAAAAGAGCGTGGCTCATACGAGAATCGCTAAGGTGAGGTAAGGTACAGTAACGAATTGCTACTGCTAGGCAACGAGGGGCAAACAAGCTGCCTGCAGCGCAGCACCCTCCAGCCCCGCGATGATGCAGCTGCCTGCCTGTGTGCAGGGCGGGGAGAGGCAGGAGCGGCAGGGAAGGCGGTTTCAGCTGCAGGGGGCACAGTGAAAGGTGACGGTGCACAGTGTCATTCATTCCATCCTACCAACCGGAGGTCACGCGCGGCAACTGCCACCAGCTGGTCGGCTGTCATCGGCCTGGGCATCGTCCATTCTCGAGGGAGATCTCTCATGAAGTGCATTTCTCGCTGCGTAAATACGGTACCAAAGGATTGGATCGTTCAAGATTTAAAGGAATGGATATCAGCGGTTTTCACAGGGGTTTCTCTCTGTCTTCCACCGACGATCGGGATTTTTCGCTGTGTTGCCAAAAAGTGCCCACAATGCCTTCGGGTTGTTCTCGGTGTCCGTTAATCAGATCAATCTTATCTCCGCGGGCACAGTGGGGCCCGATGGATCCGAGTTCGGAATGACGGTGTTTTTGGTTGGCGATGGCTTTGACCCTGGCTTTTGTTAAGTCTGCACTAACGTTGTGCACCACTTTTCCCCGCAGATCATGACCCTGCTTTGTTAGGGAGCTTGGACCACGGCCTCCGCGGAAAGTCGCCGCTTCGGTCATTGATGGACAAGTCCCGCAGTTCCAAATCCCAGCAACTTTTTGCCAGACTTGGCTGTCAGTTCCAGTTCCAGTTCCATTTGCCCTTCTTCCATTCTTCCACATCCACATCCACATCCGCATCCAAGCTTCTGTCCAACATCGCACCAATCTCGACGTGCAACAGCAACAGCAACAGAAACAAATTCTAATCCCACCGTCTCACACCATCTTGTCGATCGCGCATCCCTACTGCCTACCTGAATTCCTGAAACCCGGAATCTCCCTCCCTCCTCCCACGACCGTTATCGCCTTCACATCAAATCGCAGCCATGCTTTCGCGATCAATCCGAGCAGTCTCTGGCCGCGTCCTGGCCACGCCTCTTCGCCCTATCGTGGCTTCCGCCTCCAGACAGCTTGCGCCCGCCGTCACTACCGTCGCCGCCAGACGCCAGTATCACGAGAAGGTTCTCGACCGTGCGTCTCCCACATCGACTCTCCCGCCGAACCGTATACTGACCCAGGGTTTTGCAGACTACTCCCGCCCCCGCAATGTCGGCACACTCGACAAGACGGACTCTTCGGTTGGCGAGGGTCTTGTTGGCGCACCAGCCGTATGTTTCCCGCGATCTCCGAGCGTACGGACGTCTGCTAATCCTCCACCCCCAACAGTGCGGCGACGTTATGCGACTCCATATCAAGGTCGACCCCAACACACAGGTCATCAGCGACGTGAAGTTCAAGACATTTGGATGCGGCTCAGCTATGTAAGGAGATTTCCTTTTATGTTCCGCGTTGTTTGAAGCTCTGGGAGATGTCTGCGAAGAAACCCGACGGGTTGGATACAGTCGGCGTTACGAGCCCCCGAACCCGAGCCCCGAGGCATGATATTATTCGCGACCAGCGACATCAAGTTCAGCGAGGATCAGCCTGCACCCTGTCCGGTTCGCCGACCGCAGAATTTCGACGGCATGTCTCCCGATTTGTATCGCCCACAGTTCAACGACGTGCTTCTTCGAGGTGGATGCACGGGTCAAATCGATCGCAACAGGCACCCTTCGCACCGATGCGCTCACAGCAGCACTCGCCCCAGAAATGTCCCGGAGAGCCAACAGGAGGGCTCGTCGAGCTGGTCGCACGCTCGACAGGTTCTTCAGAGAACAAGCCTACTTGGCATTGGGACATCAGTACCAGTCAAGGTGGAATTTGCGTACTTTTTTTCGGGGAGACTCCAGGCGACCCGAACAACTCATCCCTACGCAGCGACGTACATCTCGGAGCTTCAAACTTGTGACACTCGCCGTCTTTCGCTCGCATAGTTAGAGGCAAATCATGTACCGGAAAATTACTAACCCGATCGCAGCGCTTCATCCAGTTATCTCACAGAGCTGGTCCGGGGCATGACGCTCGACCAGGCGTCCAAGGTCAAGAACACAGAGATTGCCAAGGAGCTTGTAAGTTTAACACCCCCATGGTTCTACCGCCGTTGCTGACCATCCAAACAGTGCTTGCCGCCCGTAAAGTTGCACTGCAGCATGCTTGCTGAGGGTACGTTGAACCCGCCCTTCTCGGCTGCCGGCCGCCTGCCTGCTACCTCCCGATTCCTGACCAATGGCATACTGACTTGCCCCACAATAGATGCCATCAAGTCCGCCATCAGCAATTACTACAAGAAGAATCCCCAGGCCAAGGTGACCAACCTCGGCGGAACCGAGGCCAAGCTCGAGGCCGTCGCCGCATAAACGTACTCAGGACGTACATGGAGGATTAAACGAGTGGATGTACATTGCACACGCATCACCCTCGCTTGGTTGGCGCTGCGGACCTGCCCCTAAACATGGTGTGGCACACTCGCGGCGGCCTGTTATTTTGCCGTTTTGGCCTGGATTGTCACTATTAGCGGAGTATGGCGGAGTTGGGGACCTCGTGCCTTGGAAACCGGTCAAACCCCCTTTTTCTTTTGCCTTTTTTGCTGTTTCGGTGCCGAAGAAAGGCACTTGCTCTTTCCCGACGGCCTGTTGTTGTCATACTGCCCGCCCGTCCTTGTATGATATCACGTACATAGACACCCCAGAATGAGTTGGGTGCCGCATGATATATTGGATTTTGATATCGTCTTGAGTCTGCACTGTGTTCATATGAGTGCTGTTGTCGACCAGATGGGTGGACTCATGACATTTTCATATTCTTCATCTCGTGAAGAGATTCCTGTGATTCGATCAATGACCAAATATTTGGATGAAGCCGGCTGCCCAAGTCGGCCAAAGCCAACAGTTCCTACTCGAGACCCGTCAAGCCCCTATACTATTCTCTGAAGCGAGGTGATCATATTGCCAGTTATGTAGCTCGGTCAACAAGACATAATCCAGCCCACAGCCGGGAGGCCGATGGCCAGAACCAGCTCTCATAGGATGTCGCGCGGAAAGTTGCGTGGGCAATATCTGTCAGGTAGAGAGCCACGATGATAGTGCACGTTAGTTTCCTCTAGGTAACTCGGCAATCCATACGATGCCCTCTACAGAGTCAAGCCTTTGAGCGGCTAGTTTGGATGGAGAAACAGGTCTTGTTCATAGTGTCCCGTTGTAGGTAGCAGCAAACGAGGGTAAAGATGAGCGTACGAGCGAGGATCCTGGCGGCGGCCTAGGGCAAAGCTGAGCCCGGCGGCGTTGGCGAAGAGGAAGAGGCAGTTGAGGTCGCTGAGAAGGGGGAAGGAGGTGCGAGCGGGCTAGGGTCGGGCCGCGGCTGCTGTGGTCAGTGAAAAGGTAGGCAGTGGGGGGACGATCCAGGGTCGCGATGGTGCTGGGGGCGGGGATGGGGACGGGGGTGTTTGGATAGGGGAGAGGTCAGGGGGTCATATTTGGTTCGGTGGGTGGCATTCTAGTTGACATGGTTGTGGTCGGGCCGATTCTCATGTGGCTGATCTAGGGAGGTAGGTAGGAGAGGTCGCGGTGACTTCCGTCATGAGTTGGTCCTACCTAGTGAAATTGTCAAAATCAGAGGATATGGATAGCTGGTGAGGAGATGGGTTTTTCTTTCATCCCGTGGTGGGTTGCAACAATGCCAAGGTGGGTGCTAGGGAGTACGAGGTATCATTTTGGAGTTGACCACACGTTGGGGGGAGGGTCGGAAGTTGTGTTAGCTCCCCTGGTAGATTCAACCCTCATTCGCATCGTAAGAAAGAAAGGGGATGAAAAACAAGACATATTTCAAGGGGCCAAGACCAAGTGCATTATGTTTGTCTTCTAATTAAGTCAACTTGGTGTTGGTCCAACTTCCACCATGCGTCGAGCGATCTCAAGTACCTGCTAGGTAACTAAGCCGCACAGGATCACAAGGTGTGACGGCTCCCACATGGAAAGCAGCACATATACTACGTAATTAACATAGTTCTCATTATGAAAAATTACATATTTCAACTCACCCCCACAAACAATAGTGCTGTTAAGTCTAACCATCCATCTTGAAACATTGACTAGAGTACCAAAGACAACATCCGGGCCGCCTCCGCAGGCTACTGCTCATGTGAAGGGGGAAGTCGAGGGCCTTGGAAGGGAAACACCCAGCGAAAGAGATGCAGATTTGTATGCGGTGTGAATAAAGTGTTCTTTTTCTAGAACGCCTTGTCAAATTCGAGATACCCTACCTCGGCCGGTGATCAAAATACCCGAGTGCCCTCTAAATAACCCCCTTTTCTCACCCACCACATCACATACGACCATAGGCACTTGAGAACTCGGCATCCCGTCCGCTCTGCCCTAGATAAGCAAGCGACCGCCAGACTAGTAGTTGGGTGGGTGACCACCAGCGAATCCCTGGTGTTGTATGTATTTTTTGCTGCTTATTCCCTGTGACTGTTCTGTGCCTTCTTCGATCCCGCCATGCCTTGTAGGTGTCAGGGCCATCCATTTTTTTCTCCATGTGCTAACCACTGATTGATCAATCTTGGCCGGTATCTGCGAGAAAATTCACCATGTATCAATGTCTGTAGTTCCCGAGCCGGCAGGGGGTGTTGTGGGGAACTCCAGTCTCCTCGAGTCATGCTGGTCACTGACGGGCAACCCTATCGGGCTCCAGACTACACGATAACTGTAGGTACCTGAAAACTCAGGGACCACAGCTCATGCCGGGCCCAGCTCACTCTAGTGCCTTCACTCGCTGACCCCTCCACCCATCACCGGGTTGTGGCAAGATTCAGACGCGACTGGGTGTCCAATGACCTGGTGTCTACCTGCCTGCTTTGGGTAGGTGGCCCCGCCACGATTGGTCCCGTCTTGCATCGCAGACGCAGGGCAGAGCCGCATGGAGAAGGTGTGTGTAAAATTAGGCGATCTGACGACTGTGATACTCTAACGTGCAAAGATTCGTAATTATACCTTACCGGAAAGTCGGGGGCGAAAACCGTCGGTTGTGTTTCATGTTGCGAGACGGTGTTAAGAGAGGACTTGATATCGAACGGACAGCGTTGTTGTCTTCGGAACAACAGCTAGGAGACCACAAGGCAGCTAATATAATATCCCACTTGCAACTTGAAGTACGTATCTGGATGGGTGGTCTCTAAGAAGGGGCCAACTAACCGAATAGAAGCTGTCAACGCAACGCCTCAAAGCTTCGACTTTAACAACACGGAAAGTTAATTCATTCATTATCTTGCATGTCCGGTGTCAAGAGCTGAGAACACAAAAGTGTTGCAGTCGATTTAACAAGTCTCTGTGAGCTCAAACCAGTCGCGCCATCCGTGGCACGTTGCATCGTATGAGCGTAAAGAAATGTAAAACCTTCAGCAACTTAGGTGTTTGTGTATTCTACTTGTGGCCGGACATGACCCGACCTCGACATTCAATGTCTAGACTACCAGTTTCTGTCGAATCGTGCTTTTCAATACGCGCTATATCCCTATGGGGGTATCGATGATGGTTTGATTTGTACCAAGATCGATAAACAGACCGGACCTCCAAGAAAAGGAGAATGACTGGGGTGGCAAGAGTGGATTCAGTCTCTCCCGGCCTGGTTCGTCGGTAATTTCATCAGACTTTCCACGGCTGGAATCACTCAACCATAACTAAGGTAATCACCTGCCGATTCGGAACCCCAGACTTTTGAGGCTTAGAAAGATTTGAATCACGAAACTTGGAATCAATTTAGTGTGCATCTGATAATGCTATCAAAGTTGCCTCGGAAGCCTTTCGCAACTTCTCTGTTCCTTTGACCTTGGGTCTCCATATATTGCAGCGTCTAATAATAGAAACCCGAGGGATTCCTGATCCAAGATTCCTCAAGATCTATTCCAGCTTCCCTGTCATTCGTCCAACAGCCCTGATATTTATCTTCTTTCTTCCAAGTTGCGTTGAAGACGCAGCACTGAAGCTCCATGTACATGTATGTCAGAAGACGTCTGGTGTGCACGAGTGTCGAGGTCTGACCCCCCCCCCCCGTGCCGTGCACATTGACCATCAATCTAATCTGCCTTGTCAGCCATTGTTGCCCAAGGTATGCGGGCTATATTGGACCCTTGCCCAAACAAGAAGCTGGCGCGTCGAATAGATTAATCGGCCATGTGTTGGAGATATCGACAATTATGACCAAGCACGTCCCCCGTCGCCAGGCCAGTCTGCGAGCAGACCCAGCTACCTGGTGAAGGGAGATTGGCAGCCCAGACACAAAGCCTCGCTTCTGTCGCTGCTGTCTATTTGGCGGCATTCAACCATCGTATCAGCAGGGTGAGGCATGTCGAGAGAAGGGGCCACTGGCAGCCGGTTTATCCGGTTTCCTAACCGGGAAGGTGACCGTGTCACACAACGCTCGACAGCTTGGCGATTGACCCTTGGACACGCTTCCCGGTGGCACTGGGCCCAGGTCTCGGTGAGGTCTTTGCTCCTTCTATACGACGTTGATTCGTCTCCCATACATGCACACGACCAACCGGCCGAACCCCCCACAGTCGCATCAACCCGAGTATCCCGTATCCCACGCCGGTGGAGCCACAACTGCCGTCAACGTTAATTGCGTCTTGGCGTCGGGGAGATATGCATGCATACACGCCGCCAGTGCAGTGCCGCTCGTTGGATCCGATTCCCGGCCCTTAATTCACGTCACGTCACGTCAACTCACGTCACCTCGCGGCACTCTGACACTCCCTACGCAAGCAAGCCCACCGCTCATGAAGTTTCCGATGTGACCTTCCACACTCTCACACACTGGCACTCTCTCTGCCATTGCAGAAGTTCTGAGAAGTGCGCGAGCCCAGGCGTTTTGAGCGTCGATTAATTCCAAGTCCTGCAACTGTGCAGTGCCATCCAGCATCGAGGAACTGCACCACCATTCAACGCCGACGAGTCCGATGCGTCCGAATGACACGAGCCCCTGAGAACACAAGCCAACCAGGCCAGAGCACCAACCACGATACCGCCAGCTCTTCTCTAGCACTCCGACATGTAGGGCCCTTTTCGAGTCATCAGCACAATGACCTTCCTAGTCTTGCGCTCCAAAGCAACACACCCCTTCACAGACCGCCAAACCCGGAAGCGGAAGGTCGACGCTGGTTGCTGTGTTGGAGTTGAGGTTGAACACGATAAATACAATCATCATGGCCGTCAACAACTTACGGAAAATGAGTTCGACAGCACCCTTCATCGCCTTCATATCATCTTCAGCCGCCATACTTTACAGTCTGCTTCGCTTTTGCCCGTTTTTTCTTCATAAACCAGCTTGTTACTTACCTAGTTATCTTCGATTCTTATCATGTATCTCTTGACCCTGGCAACTCTGCTTCCCCTGGCTCTCGCCGCGCCGGTGATCCAACCTCGCGGTGCCCAGATCGTCCCGGGTAGCTACATCATCAAGTTCAAGGACGGCCTGTCCAACGATGCCGTGCACAACACCATCGACGGCCTCAAGTCGGTCAACGCCAAGCATGTCTACCGCGCCAGCAAGTTCAAGGGTTTTGCCGCCAACCTCGACGCCCAAGCCCTGAAGCTTGTCAAGGCCCTCCCGGAGGCAAGCACTGGCACTTTATACATACCCCTTGTCATGCTTGCCTAGGTCTGTCTGTACTAACACACCCGCGACAACAACAGGTCGAGTACATTGAGCAAGACGCCGTCGTCACCATCAACGACGTGGTCACCCAGGCCAACGTCCCGTGGGGTCTGGGCCGCATCTCGCACCGCGCCGCGGGTGCCACCGACTACGTCTACGACAGCAGCGCCGGCGCGGGCACCTGCTCGTACGTCATCGACACGGGCATCTACACCAACCACTCGGTAAGCCCCCTCCCCTAGGTAGTCACAGAACCAACCACCAGACTCATCAACCCGATCCACTGACGGTTGCTGCAGCAATTCGAGGGCCGCGCAACCTGGCTCGCCAACTTCGCCGGCGACGGCAAAGACACAGACGGCAACGGCCACGGCACGCATGTCTCCGGCACCATCGGCGGCGTCGACTACGGCGTGGCCAAGAAGACCAAGCTCTTCGCGGTCAAGGTTCTCAACGCGGGCGGCTCCGGCACGACGGCGGGGGTGATCGCGGGCATCGACTTTGTCGCGTCGGACGCCAAGACGCGCAGCTGCCCCAACGGTACCGTGGCCAACATGTCCCTCGGAGGCTCGCGGTCGACGGCCATGAACACGGCGGCTGCCAACCTGGTCAAGGCGGGCGTGTTCCTGGCCGTCGCGGCGGGGAATAGCGATGACGACTCGTACTACTACTCGCCTGCGTCCGAGCCGACGGTCTGCACTGTCGGCGCGTCCGACAGCACCGACGTCAGGGCGTACTTCTCCAACTATGGCTCGCTGGTGGATATCTTTGCGCCGGGTGTCGATGTGCTCTCGAGCTGGATCGGGTCAACCAATGCCACGGTTCGTTTTTCTTTTTCTTTCCCACTTTTTTGTTTGTCAGTCTTCAATTATCTGACCGTGTGATACTAGAACACCATCTCGGGAACCTCCATGGCCACGCCGCACATCGTCGGCCTGGGCGCCTACCTGCTCGCCCTGCTGGGCCCCAAGACGCCCGACCAGCTGTGCACCTACATCCAGAGCACGGCCTCGCTCAACACGCTGACCGACATCCCCAACGGCACCGTTAACGCGCTGGCCTTTAACGGCAACCCGGCTGCTTAAGCTACGGTACCTATGATTATGACAGGCAGACTTTGATGAGAGACAGCGGTAGCGAGCATGAGTCGATTTTTCTTGCACGAAGTGGGATGCTGTTTTGCGAGCGTGTGTGCTTTTGTTTACTTTACCTCCTTTTAATGCATTTATTCACCACGGGGCCGGGGTTGACACAGAGAGAGGCTGGGCGGGATTGGATTGGCGGTGATGATTTCCCTTAGAGCTAGACAGACCATAGCAAGCAAGACCAAGTTTTAATCTCCAACAGCACGAGCATACCCGCCAACAACTTCATCACCTCCCCCTCGCGCTCAAAACCATCCTGACGTAAATCGCCACACTGCCCGCCAACCCCTCCCCCTGATCCGCGACCAACCGCGCCGCCGTGCGCCTCTCCATCTCCTCCCCTCCACACGCCTGATAAACCAGCTCAAACACCGTCTGGCCCAACACGCCCCTCGTCACCTCCCTCACAGCGCTCACGACCTCGTCCTCGCCAACCGTCTCGACATTAACCCCCATCATCCTCAACGCCTCCAAGGCCTCGACATCACTCGCAACCGCCCTCTTCATCACCCCAACACGACCCTGCAACCTGGCAACCCAACCCTCCACCACCTCTCCAAACCCCACCCGCCCAACCTCCACCTCCCCTCCAATAATCCTCAAAACCTGCTCCAGGATCCACGGCACGTGCACATCGCGATGATACCCATCCGCACACGGCCACGGAAACACCCCGCCTCCACTTCCACTGCCCCCGGGCCGCTGTATTATTACCCCCGCCCGCGGCCGCGGCCGCGACTGCGTAAACGCCAACACCAGCAACGTATACCCGACCAGGAACCGCTCCATCGGCGTCCGCGGGATCGGCGTGCCAAAGCGGCTTGCCACCTGCGCCGGCGGGGGCGGTTTATACCCCGTCGCGGTGCGGCCTATCTCCGGCGGCGGACGGGCCGGGGTTGCCGCCACAGGCAAAGAGTCTTCTTCGACTTCGTCTGACCCGAGGGATTTCAAGTATTCTGCTGCGCTGCTGCTGTCAAGGTAAGATGTGCCGTAGTGGCGGTTCATCAGCTTGGCCCAGGTGGACGAGAACGTCGGGGCGGGGGGTGTCTCCGGGGAGAGAGTCTCGTCGTCGGGCCAGATGAGTTTGTAGTTTTCCGGGTCGGTCGGGTTGCGCGACGCGGGC
Source organism: Podospora appendiculata (assembly GCA_033675105.1). Classification (NCBI taxonomy): domain Eukaryota; kingdom Fungi; phylum Ascomycota; class Sordariomycetes; order Sordariales; family Podosporaceae; genus Podospora; species Podospora appendiculata. The sequence goes on along the minus strand of JAULSO010000005.1, from coordinate 3,038,754 downwards.
TGTGGGACTGGGACCGGGGAGGGGACTGTGGCAAGAGACGTGGATTTGCCTCGTCCTGCCCAGGGCCGGACCGGGTGGATGACTTTGCCTTTGAATGTCCGTGGGAAGCCGCCGCGCTCGGAGGGGGGGGAGGGCGTGCGGTCTTCCGCGTGTGTGGCGAAGCTTGCTTTGTGCGTGCGGTCGTCGGTGGCTTGGGCTTCGCGGTAGAGTTCAAGTCGCTGGCGGTTGAGCATGCGCCGGCGTTCGCGGTAGGCGTCCCATTCTTGCTGCTGGGCTGCTGTGAGGATGTTGGGCGCGTTGGGGAAGAGACTGCTTGTTGTGGGCTGGGCGGGCTGGGAGGATGCAAACAGGTTCCGTGGGTTGATGGGTTGCAAGGTGCCCTGTTGCTCGGTCGCAGGTGCCGGGGTTTGGGATCGGAGTTTGATTCGCGCGGGTTCTCCGAGTCCTGAGGGCGGCAGGGGGACGGTGTGAGGGCCGGTTTCTTGTGCGTAGAGGTGGTGGTGGCCGACTCTTCGGAATAGCGTCCCGTCGGGCTGGGGGGTCAAGCCGCTGGGTGTCGGGTATATCTGGGAGGGCGTCGAGTTGCTGTAGAAGTTGGGAACGGTAAAGGCGTATCGCGCCGAGATATGCGGCATGCCAGGCTGTTCGCCATTCAGGACAGCTTCAACCTGCCCGTTAAACAAAGCAGCTTCCTCCGGCTCGATAATGAAGCTCGAGAGGCGCTCGTATGATCTCCGTGACGTTGGAGTCGAAAGCTGAACCGGCGGCGGGGAGTATGGGGGACCGTGAATAGAAAGGGGAGTTCTGAGTGGTGCTGAACGAGGAGGGGGTGGGCGAAGTCGTCCCGTAAATGCCGACGATCGTCCACTCCGATGAGGAGGATATGGAGGGCTGGTGTGTGCCGAAGAAGCACCACCTCTCTCATAAGCAGTGAGGTGAAAAGCGAGAAAAAGCTGCGATTCAGCTAATTCCAAAAACAAGCTTCTCCCATTCGTCCGCCTGGTAGACAACTCCTTTCGTCTCCCGTCTGAGACAGCTCGATTGTCTGCTGAGAAGGGAGGGCTGGGACTGCCAGAGATCCTCCGCCTCTTTGCCGTAGCATCTTGTTCTGGCGCAACCTTCCGCTCGCTGTCGTCATTCATGTTCTTCATCTTGTACCTCACTCGCACAAGCTCAAGCGGCTGCACTCTCGGGGTTAGCTCAACTGGCAAGCTCGAAAATCAAGCCGAGATGTCGTCGAAGCAATATTCATGATCTGAAAGGCAAGAAAGGTGCGCAAAGCTAGACGCCTTTAGCGGGAGCTCGATTTATCCCCAACCTGAATCCCAAACTCTCTTTGTTGTGGAAAACAAGGAACATACCAACTGCGGCCTCAAACTGAAAGACGAGCCGGGTTTGCCACCGGTACCTTGGGATTCTAACCCACAGTCAATACAAAGCCTAACGTTACCAGAAACAAAGCCTTGTCAAGGCAACGCGGGATCTACCGCTGCGAATCGGTTCCAGCACTGTTTAGTAGGTACCGGGAATGGAGAACTAAATTTCCAAGACTGAATTGAACTTTGGAAGCCAAATGTCTGCAGGTGACCACGAGCAGTGATCGGAAGGAAAGACGCAGTAACCAAATTGTATATCCAGATAACGTGGTCCACCATCGAGTGGGCCACCCCATCGAGTGGGCCACTTTTCGAGACCTCACTACTATAAATATCCAAAAGTCCACCAAAACCACAATAAATCAATTGCAACTACTCAGAATCACTTGAACTATCTGTTTCTCCAGCCTCTGGGCATGTCCTTGCGTTGTGGCCAGTCTTGCGGCAGATGCCACAGAGCCGCGAACCTGTCCGACGCCTCTTTGACGACCCCTCGTTTTCCCCCTCGACGCGCCCTTCCTCTTCAACCACACCTTTCTCTGCCATTAATTCCCTAGCCTGGCTTCCATTAATAGCCCCTCCATCCTGGAGACGCGTCCGTTTAGCCCCTCCGGCGCTTAGAAAGTGCATTGTTGGCCTCTTGCAATGTCTGTACTTCGGCCTCCAGGAGGAGGACCCGATAGGAAACCGCTTGCATTCCTCTCGAAAGCTGGTCGACAGCGGCTAAAATCGGCGTTGGAGAGCTTCCCTGGTGTCTAGCAATTCGACTTTTGATAAGGGTAGACTGCGAGAGGGCTTCGTTGGTGGTCTGGGGTGTCTTGGAGACCCACGGCGAAGCTGGCCCATTAGGAGTCCCAGGGGGTGTCGGCGTCCGCAACTTGATATCCAGCTTCGAAAGCACAGCCAGCGGATCGTAGGGAATAAGTCCAGCCCCCCGAAAGCCCCCTAGAACGTTTTGTTTGGTGAAAGTCCGGTAGAAGGCGGCTCTGAACGCAAGGAAGAACTCGGGCTTGGTGATGTGTGTGATCCGGGCCTTGATGAAGTGCTCAATCTCGGCGCCGTACATCTTCTTGAGGACACTATAACAACCAATATCGAGAGGCTGGGTAAGATGCGAGGAATGGGCAGGTAGACAAATGGTGATGATGTTATTCTCCTTGCAATAGCCCTCGAATTCAGCGTTGACGTGGCTCTCATGGCCATCAAGCACTAGCATCCGATATGCACCTCTCCGACGGCGTTTAGTATGCTCGTCGAAATGCTGCAGCCATTCTAGACCAGTCGCATTATCCGTCCATCCATTGGTTGTTGTCTTGACAGCCCAGTCATCAGGAATCTGGTGTTCTGAGTACCAGCTGGCGAGGTGGAAGCGGCCCTGAACCACCAAGAAAGGCGGCACCACATAGCCGTCGCCAGCGATACTGCAAATCGCTGTCGCCCATTCTCGATTCCCAGGCTGAATGGCCTTTGGTTTTCCAACCCGATCAGAGCGCGTGACCACCATCCCAGGCCGTATCATGCCCATCATGAAGCCAGTCTCATCGAAGTTGTAGAAGTCGCAGTCAAGGATGCCATATTTCGCTCGCATATTGGCCACCAGTCGGAACCATGGCTCAATAATTGCAGCATCTTCGCAAAGGCCTCTCTGGTAATCGTAGACGCGATTGAAACGCGTCTTTAGCTCTAGACGTCGTGCAACGAAGCGGTCTGGCCAATTCTTTCCGACGTGTCGCGCACCGCGTTTCCGAAGCAGAAGATTAGCAATATCACCCACGTCGACAATCCGGGGCGAAAACCCTCGCGAATCTTGATCAAGAATGTATTGGACAATCACGTCCTCTTCTATCTTTGTCAAATTCGAACGGGCATTAAAACTGTCCGACTTCGCGGCCTGGCCGTTCATTCTGCGGCGGATCGTAGTTCGAGGTACATTGTAAATCTCTGCAGCGCGACGGATGCTTAAACGCGGTGTCGATTGAATCGCATTGATCGCAAGAAGAACTCGGTTTTCCGAGAGATTGTCAGACATTGTTGTGGTAGGAAAAACGCGTCTTAAAATCGGGTGGTTGTGGTGGTGGAAAAAGTGGCCCACTCGATGGGGTGGCCCACTCGATGGTGGACCACGTTATATAATAGAATAAACAAAACCAAATGCTACCCATCTATCTAACCCGTTTTCTCTATCGTTATCGCTGTCTTTTCTCTTCGTTATCGTTGCATTGTGTCGTCGCCGTTCATGATGATGTCGAGATGATGCCCGCTTTGATTACGCACTTTGCCGCATGAACTCCCCGGCCTCTGAACTTAGAGGAAGCTATTGGCGACAGTGATGCTGGTGGTGTAGATCATGCCAACTGTGCCGAGGATCATCATGGCGATGTCACCAGCGCGCTCCCCCGGAGTCGTCGCGACGCCAGTGTAGTGCAAGTATGCCGGATAAACATACACCAGCGGAATGCAGGCCACAGACCCGATGAGGGCGACAAACTTGTCGAGATTGCCGGTTCCAGCGATCGACACGGCGCCACAGACGGCAACCATGGCCACTCGGAAGGCGTTCTTGACCCACTTGGTGCGAAGGCTCTTCTTCCCGGACCGCTTGCCAAAGACTTTGCCCTCCAGGATACGCAGAGCCGGGAACAGCTGCACCGGCGTGCCGACCAGGACAGCGACCGAGTAGAGAAACTGCACCGCGTTGACGAGTTTGCTGTCCTGGGGGAAGTTGTTGATGATCTCGATCTGGGTGAGCTCGCCAAAGGTGGCGTAGCACATGGCACCCACCGACGTGAAGATGATGGTGATGAGCAGCATGACGCCTGCGAGAAGCCACTCAAAGTGTTGGGGTTTGGCCATCGAAGACTGGATTGGGAGGATGAGGCCAATGCCCTCGAACGTGAAGATGGCTGATCCAATCATGAGGGTGTATTTCTCAGGATTGAAGAGGACCACGCTCTCGTGGATACCCTGGGTAGCAAGCGTGCCGACGTCGTACCAGTAGATGTAGGAGATGCCAATAAGGATGCACGCATCAGCCAGCAGCGCGGCGGGACCCAGTTTGGAAATGTTGCGAATCCATGCCAGCGGGACAAGGAGAAGAAGCTGTATCAAGATGATGCCGACCGAAGACAGCGGACTGTTGCCCTTGGTAACAGCGTTGAGGAAGGTCAACATGTTCTCAGCCACGAAGACGATGCCGGCAGACACGAAGCCGAGCTGCGACAAGGTGATGGACCAGAGGATGAGACTGCGCATCTTCTCGCCAGAAATGATGTGGCCCAGCTCGCCATATCCCCCGCCATACTGTTTCTTGCACTGCAGCAACAGATGGAATGCCCACATGGACACGGCCGAGACGCCGAGCATGGCCAATGACGAGAAGAGGAGGCCGCCGTTGTTGAAGGCCTTGGGCAGAAACATGACACCGGTCCCGATGAAGGCCTTGACCAGCGTGAAGAAGGTTTTTGTTGTTCCAGCGTTGGCGGACCTGAGCGTCCTCACGGCGCGGGAGCTCATGCGCGGCCCGAGCAGCGGCCTGGTCTCGCCCCGCTGCTCTTCATCCTCGCCTTCGCCTTCGCTGACGGCCTCGTCGTCGGAATCGACAAGATCCTCGCCGGCAAAGCTCCCGTAGAGGTCGAGGAACTCGACAAAGTTTCTGGTGACGGGCATGCGGGCGGCGAGGAAGTCGTGGCCGTGTTTCTGGTGCAAGAAGGCGCGTCGGAAGCCGCCGGGGGCGAGCTGGTCGCCGACAGTCAGGGTGCGGTTCTCGTCGTCCTGGCGGAACTCGCGCGTGTTGTGGAATGTGTTGGCGCGTCTGTGCATCTGCACGCGGGCGGCTGCGTCGATCTTGAAGAGCTCGCGGTGGATGTCGCCGCCCTGCAGCTTCAGCGACGACTCCTCGGCGGCGGTGGCGCTGGGGGTTGGGACCGCGGAAGAGGACGAGGACGGGTCATCTTTCCCATCTTGGCTGGAGGCAGAGGTGTGGAATTCGGCGGCCGTGTAGCCCGACGGGAGGTGCTCCGAGACGACGTGGGCGAGCGATTCTATGTCTCGTCGGTCCTGCGACACCGCGCGGGCACCTTGGGCTTTGTCGGGTGCGGACATGGCCGTTGGTAATCAAGAACTGTGGCCGGATTGAGAAGTGAGAAAAGCTGGAAAGGAGACAGAAAAAGGTTTCGAAGCGGCAGCCTGCGGCCAGCAAAGATTCGGAACGGCAGCTGCAGGTCCAGCCAGTTCAGGCCAAGGGTGGTGGATACGATGCAGATTTAGTCGGGTGTCGATGATGTCACTGGGAAGGGACGAACGACGCCAGGGTGGGATGGATAAAGAAGGCAAGGGCAGGAGAAAATCGCCAAAATTGCATGGAGTTTATTCCAATGGATGGGCAAATCAATCGATCGTGAAGGACATGAGAGCCAAAGAATCCCATGGCTAGAATTTCTATGTTTACGCGGGATGAGCATACGAAGAAGAGACGGGAGGGAACGACGATGGAGGGAGTGCCAAAAGTCAGTGGTTGCCACCAAAGTGGACCTTTGCGCCTTCCCCGGATTTCTTGGCGCTGTTCCATTCCAGAGCAGCCACTCGGAGTGCACGCTTTTGCAGCGCCTGAAAACCTTGGGGCCCACGGGACCAGCCCAGGCCCCGGGTGGCCGCAGCGGTCCAGTCCCTGAAGATCTCTCGCATCGCCTGCAAAACCTGGTCGTGGCAGGCATCCAGTGGGCATGCAGGACCTTGCACGTGTACCTGGTATCCGACAGTCCAATTTACTACGCTACAGTATATTATACGTTTTTACGGTACACCGCCGCGTGCCTGGCCTGCATAACCATTTGCCGCTTTGGTGGACTGGGTTGTTGGGCGAGGCGACAGGCAAAACCTCTCATACCTATTGCACCTGTCCTTAAATCATCCTCACACCTAGTGCTCTCATTATTCTGGCCGGTGGTCCGAGCTTCTGCGCTTCAACCAAGCAACAAGTCCGCCGCCTGTAAATAATTGTTTGAATCAGAACAATGTTTGCACTTATACTGCTAACTCACTCATGCTGTGGCCTTTGACCACCTGAAGGTCCAGGTTGCGTACCAAACACTTGTACTCAGTACTCGCACACAGACATCATCACGAGGTACTTACACGGCAGAGTTCAAACCTGACGTCGAACCGCATTCCCTCTATCCAATGACCTCGGTTCACATCCAAGACAATCCTGATTATACGCCAATATGAAAACCAATAAACCCCCTCCCGTTAGTCGTCACTCACTCACTCCTCCCCAAAGAGCCTCCCCAGCACAACCCCCGTCTTCCCGCCCTCCTTCAACGCGCCATGGCCCCACCCGTCCTCCCCGTGGACGACCTCACACCCGCCAACCAACCCGCCCACCTCCCTCGACACGCCAAAGTCGACATACATATCGCTCTCAAACGCCATCGCCCTGACCTTCACCTCCCGATTCCCCATCAACCCGTCCAAATCATACAACCGGCCCCAATCCCTCTTTAAGCTCAGCACCTCCGCCGCCTCCCAAAACACCCGCACCTCATCCCCGCCCGCAGCCAACATGAACGGGAAAATCATCTCCCCGGAGAAGAACAACCGCCCGCCTCCAGATCCCTCCGCATCACCATGATCACCGCTAAAATCCCCATCGCGAAGCCACGAGAAGCCAGGATGCGCGACCAACCCGACCCGCAGCGCCGCCCACGCCGACGGCGCCGCGCCGCGGTGTGGCACGTATATCGCCTCGTGCAGCACCGCATACAGCGGCCGTCGATGCAGCCGGAACGACTCGACCGAGCGGTGCGCATAGCACGCCAACGTATCCCCCGTCAGCGCCCCGCCCCGGTCCAGATCGCCCGCCATGCGCTGGACTAGCCGATGCACGCGCTCAAACCCCGTCGGGCGCGCCGCGTCGTCGCCGAACACGCGGCCGAGCGTCAGGAACGACTGCGCCGTGAGCAGCCGGTCTTTGCCCTGCGGCCCGTCTGCCGTGATAGTAGGTGGCACCGGGTAGGCCCTGCCCGCCGTGCCCGCGGATGCCGTGCGGATGGGACCGTGGTGGAAGATGTGTGTTGCGATTGCGCGCACGAGCGGGACGTCGGCCGGGTAGAGGCGGTAGTAGGCTTCGTTGCGGGCGATGACGCGCCGGTACAGCGCCGTGTAGACTTCGGTGGGGGATTTGGTTATCGGGGCCAGGCCGGCGGTGAGGTAGATTGCGCTGAGGGAGGTGGGGAGGAAGGAGAGGTAGGTCAGTGCGATCCAGCCGCCGAAGGACTGGCCGATGATGGTCCACTTGAGCGGGTGGGGGGTGGGTTTTGTTGATGGGCTGGTGGTGGAAGAGAGGCAGAGCCGGATGGCCTCGAGGTCGCGCGCGATGTTGTCCTGCCGGAAGAAGGAGATGTACTCGGCCTGCGCCGCGGCGGTGCGGAACCGCGAGATGGTGGCCGCGTCCACGACCGGCTGGCTCTTGCCCGTGCCGCGGTAGTCTACGTAGAGTACCTGGTAGCCGCGCTCTAGGGCGAACTTGTTCAGGCCCGGGATCCGGAGGTGCTTGTTGCCGTCGCCCGGGCCGCCGCACAGGTAGAGGATGTAGGGCTTGTTGCGGCGGAGGATGGCGTTCCAGCTCGAGGATGATGGTTTGGCGGGTCGATGGTGTGGTGCGGCTTCTGGTTTTGCTTTGCTGGTGCCTTGGCCGTGAATGTCGCTGTTGACGGTTGTTCGGCGGCCATTTGCTCTGGTATGGCGAGTGTTGATATTCCTGATAGCGTCGTGACGTCTATAGGGCGGGCCATGGCCGTCACGGCGGTCGACGCTCGCATGGGCCGTGTTGTCATTGGCGTTACCACGACCGCTATCGTCATCGCAGCTTGCCCTCTTATAGTCATAGACAAGCTCGGCATGCAGTGTCAGGGTCTCGCGCAAGGGGTCCATGTGGTCTAGCGGCACCTCGAACCGCAGCGTCATGACTCTATACTCCCCATTGTCGCTCATGTTCGGACTGGGCTTCTTGGCCATGATGGCCGGCGCGATGCTGTTCCACGCCGCGGACGGGGACGCCATGGATAACGGCAGGCAATAGATAGACACTGCCCTCGCCATCATCTCAGGCATCCGCCGCGCTTCTCGTCCGTCTGCCTCCCTCGCCTCTTATAGTCGGGGCCGAGCTCGGCACCCAGGCGGTGGGATCGATAAGAGCCAGGGGTATCACGTATCGCCTGGCTCGCTCGTGGCCCCGGGACTTCTCGGGCGTGTGTGGCTGCTGTCAGTTCTGTACACCCGTGCCGTTGACATGACGTGCTTGGTACATGGTAACCAATGGCCGTCCCCCGTGGCGCCAGGGGGCCGACCCTGACCGAGTCAACCGACATGCATGCAACACGAGAGAGCTCAATGGCTGGGGTGCTTGTGCTTGGAGGTTCTTTTATGTGGGGGAAAAGGCGGTGTTGAAAACCAGCCGGCTCACCGAATCGGACCGGTGTGACCCAGGGGGGGGCCAAGCCTTGGGACAAAGACATCACGGGATGCCGATGGGAATGGAGATTACCGAAGTAAACAGGGACCTGCATACGATGCCGACGACGACGACGACGACGACGATACATCGCCCGGCAAGCAACCGCTCACCCCTTGCTAGCATCGCACTAGTGCTTTGCAGGGGTCTTTCAAACGCCGGCTTCAGGTATAATAATTAGGGACATATCATAGTAGTCCCTCGACACACTCCAAAACGGGCATCCACACTCGACAACCACGAGAAAGAAAAAGAAATGAGGGAAGGGGGGATGCCGGGTAGCACCGTTTCCTGCCTGCCTGCCCGGAATAAGCAGCCTCGAGGCGGTAATTAGTTGTGTCCACATCTGCCTTGCTGACGGTAACACAAAAGTCCGAGGGTCGTTACCTAATGCACATGGGACGGACAAGATTGACATGGACGCCTGCGCGCGCGCGTTACATTTTCTGCTTTGGCGGCCCTGCTAGCTACCTACCGGGCTAGCCTCGTCGGTATCCTATCCTTGTCTTGTGGGTTCTTTATCTCTACTGCAGCCGTGCAACAATGCACACAGGCAGTCTGTGCTGGGCACGTGGGGATGTGGGGAGCACCAGCGAGGTTTTGATTCTGGCAGGCCTGTGGAAAACCCGGTTTTAGTGACGGCTTGTTGGGCCGCGCACCGCATTTGTGACATGGCGAATAGGGGTACGAGACCCGCGTTTTGACTCGGCGGCGCGGAGGCGGCAGTGGGGTGTTGCAGTCAAAGCCAGCCAGCCAGTCAGATCTCGCCGCTGGCTGAGGGAGCATTCATGTGCCCTGGATCACATGGTGGCGAGGGTCGGTAGAGAGAGATATACTGTGTATTGTTTTCTTATCTTCCAATGATAAAGTGTCATACAGGTCCGTCCCAGGACAAGCCATGCCGATAATGCACGCCGGGTTGCATGCACCGCATCTGCGGCTTGCCATGATAACCGCGCAGGGAATACGCGCCCAGGAGGGAGTTTTTGATCCGATCCGGGCCACGACTGCGAATAATATGGAACCAGTACTCGCCAGCATGTGTCTCTGCCAAGGTTGCGCGCCCAATAAATGACCAGAACGGAGATAAGGTGATCTGAACAAGGAGTCGCTTTTAGATACAATAACAAGAGCTGCAAGACGGTCGTCTCACAGCTTGTCAAGCTTGAGCAAAATACACTGTAGCGACGTAATGGCTGGTTAGCAGGGGTATAAAACAAAGCTGGGAAAAGATATCGCCCGGGCTCACCGTTCGGGTCCGAGTCGTAGTGTTCATAGCTGCCGTGACTGTCCGTTGGACGATTCCATCTCCAAATCCCTCGGGCTGGACGACACCTCCCTCCTCGATAACAATGCTCTTGATATCTGGCTGCAAGATTCCGTCTAGGTCGACCGCCCGGTCGATGGAGTACTTAGTTCGCTTAACGGTATTTTCGTAGTTCTTCGACGTAGCCGTCACCGCCACGATATAGACACCCAGCTGGTATCCGTCAATGGGCCACCATGTTGCGCGGCGCATTGCTTCTGCCCAGGCACGGCTCTCGGTTGACAGTGACGCAGGGTCCAAGTTCTGATGCTGGGTGTCTTTGAGGACCAGGACGAAGGGGAAATTGCTCATGCTGCCCGCCTCAATCCGCCTAGCCCAGATTTTGTTGATACTCCAGATGCTGCGATCCAACTTTTCCGCTGGATCCAGCACATGATTCACCCAGTCTCTGCGCTGGCTCCCGCGATAGTTGGGCATCTCAAGATCGTAGCCGAGGCTCAGACGCATTCCCTTGGTCAAGGGGTAACAATCGATACTCACCTTATCATGACTAAAGTCAACGTCAGGGTTGAACTTAACGTCAGGGTTGCTGAGCATTGATGGTACTGTTGAAGGGTAATGTGGACTTACAAGGCAACGAGAGCCATCTGGTCATGCTTGGCATTCTTGTCGGCAGTCTCAACAAACAGCTCTCTATTTTTGAGGCCGAATGCAAATTCGCCTCCCTCATATTTCATATTGAGGATAATGACAAGAGTCCCAACATGCTTTGGCCCCCGGTTCCGAGAAGGGTTGTGAAAAGTTTGCCATGGTGAAGACTTGCTCCCGAGAACAAGGCCAAACGGGCGTGCCGTGAGGTGGATGGCGCCAAAGCCCAGACCCTCTCCGGCTTTGAGAACCTGCTGGCTCAGGTATCTCTCCCATTCTTGGTTGTTCAGGCTGAAATACTTGGCGCTGATGAACAGGGTTGGGTCCATCGGCAGGCGACGAAAGCCTGGACCCAACTCCTTTGTTTGTACAGCCTTGCCAAAATTGATCAGACGAGAGAAGTCGTCGTCGGTTGGAGGAGTATTGATGGAGCCAATTCCGGTCGACATATTCATCTGGATGCTGGGGGCAGGTGCACCAACCAGGCTGGTGCTGTAGGCAATGTCGCCTTCTGGATACCGATCTAATTGCTCTAGAATGGCCTTGGCAACATTTCGTACGCTCTTTTCGTCGGGCTCGCCGTCGGGCTCCTTTTCTCTGTCGCCAATTGGTGCGAGTCCTTGGTCATCCTCTTCCTCTACCTTGAAATTGGGTGGGTACGTATCATGGTTGTCGGCAGGACCCTTCTCCCCGTCCTGCTTCTCTGGCGGCGGCATGATGGGAATGGGGTCGTAGATCTTTCTTTGAGGGCGGACGATGCCTAGCATGCGATCTGCGACCGCCGCTGGAACTGCATGTACAGTGCGTCTGTAAATATACTCGACGGGGGTTTCTTCGCCGTCAATGTCGTATTTTGGGTTGTATGGGCCGTAGAAGCGCTTCATGGGTTGCGGGGCAATTGAATGCGGTGGCGGCGTTGGTGGGGGTTTCTGTGACGGTGCAGATGCTGTTGTTGCTGTTGTTGCTGTTGTTGCTGTTGTTGCTACTGGACGTCTAGAAGAGCGCCGGCGTTGGGCTAGAAGTGGGACGAGAGGCTTGTCATCGTCGTCCTCGTCTTCATCTTCGCCATCAGCGTCATTCTCTGCAAGAGCGGGTGACCTGCGCTTGCGTGAGGCTGGAGACGGCGGTTTAGAACCAGATCCGGCAGGAGCTTCAGACGACAGACGAGGATGAGAGATCGAGGCTGAGGTTGAAGCTGAGGCCGAGGCTGAGGCTTCGCTTTCCTTATACAGCGAGCCATCAGACTCAACCGCCATGGTCGTCTTTTGGGGCATCTTGCCAGCTCAGATGCCTCTGTTTGCTGGGTACGCTGTCTAGGGTAGTAACCGGGGGATGTGGACTGACTTGGAAGGAGGGTGGGCTTCAGTAGTTACAGGAAGGTAGGAATGGGCCACGGAGATGCTCGAACGCGAGGATAATGCGAATGTGCCGATGTCGGTCAGTTGACGTCGATCAGCTTGAGGCAGGAGTGGGTGCAGCGACAGAGCGAGGCGAGAAGGCACGCGGTGCACATCCTTTGGTCTGTGTCCCTCGTGGACGGAAGATACTCGGAGGCGGGGAAAGAGGGCAGAGTGACCGAGATGGGATGGCAGAGATTCGATTGAGTCGACAAATTCGATGGCCCTGTCTGATGGAAAGAGCAGTGACAGTCATCAGGCAGGCAACTGGCCTAGCCTTGCCAACCGCGTGACCTGATTGGACAATCGGAGTCACTCATAGAGCACCGCAAGGCTTCAGAGGCAGGCGCGGGCGCGTGGGGTCATGCAGGTTTTGCTCTGCCTGCTCGGGCCAACGTCGAAATCGGCTTCACTCTGGGTGGGTCCACCAAGAAAGGAAGAATAGAATGGAAGGTGCGATCCAAGCTCAGCACCGATCCCGACGAACTGTGCAACCTCCGGTCACCTGCCGTGCCTGCTTTTCATGAGTGCACCGGTTAGCTGATGTATGGCATTTTCCCGTGCGGTGAGAAGCTCGACGGCAAGAGAGCAGAGTAGGTAAAGTCAGACCGCGCTTCGGTGGTGGGCCAGCGACGACTGGTATTTGGACCGACTATTTCCACAAACATGGAAGTTTGACCTGCGAACTCAAAACTGCAAGCGCTGCACACCAAGACAATGAAATCTGCAATCTATCCGTTTGTCAAGCTGATATTCCAGGGGACTACTTACCTAATCAAACACTGCCTGGATACCGGGTAATTAATTACCTCAGGTAACGTATTTTATAAGCGAGCGGTGGGTATAAGCGAGCGGTGGCTTCCTTAGCGTCCACATCCTCCTTGCACCAAACATCATTTTTTTTCCCACAACCCAACATGTCCCCTCCTTCAAAGGAAGCCAGGGTAATCTTGGCCCTTGAAGCTCTTCAAAACGACAAGAATCCAAAGCTTGAAGCCATCGCTAGGCTCTACGATGTACCAGCTTCAACCCTCCGTCGTCGACGCGCCGGCCGGCCTGCACGGCGCGATACTCCAGCCAACTCGCGGAAGCTCACAGATCTAGAAGAGAAGGCAATAGTTCAGTATACAATTGAGCTATCTGAACGTGCATTCCCGCCTAGGTTATGTGGTGTGGAAGATATGGCTAACCAACTGCTACGCGTACGCGACGCGCCCCCTGTCGGCAAGCTCTGGGCCCACAACTTCGTTAAACGCCAGCCAGAGCTTCGTACGCGTTGGACACGTCGATACGACTACCAGAGGGCTAAGTGCGAAGATCCAAAGGTCGTTAGCGAGTGGTTTGCTCTCGTACGGAACGTTAAGGCCAAGTACGGCATCGTGGACGACGACATCTACAACTTCGACGAGACTGGGTTTATGATGGGCGTCATCTTCGCGGGCATGGTGGTTACGACCTCGGATGGCCGTAGCAAGGCAAAGCTAGCCCAGCCTGGCAACCGCGAGTGGGCAACAGTGATACAGGGCGTTAATGCCCTCGGCTGGGCCATCCCCCCCTTCATCATCTTAGCCGCGCAGTACCACCTCGCCAACTGGTACACCGAGTGCGACCTTCCAGCCGACTGGCGTATCGCAACCACCGATAATGGCTGGACAACCAATGTAGTAGGCCTGGATTGGATCAAGCACTTCGACTACCATACAGCACCTCGTACGAAAGGCAAATATCGATTGTTAATCCTCGACGGCCACGAGAGCCACCACTCGACTGAATTCGAGCTCCATTGCCAGCAGAATAACATCATCACGCTCTGCATGCCTCCGCATTCTTCCCACCTCCTTCAGCCACTCGATGTTGGCTGCTTTGGGCCGCTGAAGCGGGCGTACGGTCGCCAAGTTGAGGACTTGATGCGGATGCATATCAACCATGTAAGCAAGCTCGAGTTCCTCTGCGGCTTTCGCGAGGCCTTCTTTGCCTCCATGACAGAGAGGAATATCCAAGGTGGCTTTATAGGGGCTGGCCTTGTTCCACACGATCCAGAGAGGGTGCTTTCTAAGCTGGATGTCAAGCTTCATACGCCATCACCCTTGACCTCACGGGCTGCTACCCCCCAACCTTGGGTCTTCCAGACCCCCTCCAACCCTCGAGAAGCGACCTCGCAGTCAACGCTCATCAAAACTCGCATTGCCAACCATCAAAATAGCTCCCCAACGTCGATGTTGGCTGCTGTAGACCAGCTTGCCAAGGGTACAATGGCTGTAATGCACCAGGTGGCCCTCCTTCAGGCAGAGGTCTCTTCGCTCCGCAAGGCTAATGAGGCACTAAGCAAGCGCCGGAGAGCTAAAAGGACACGCGTACAGCTTGGAGGATCACTTACTCTGCAAGATGCAATGGATCTACTAGGCACAGGGGCTGTGGGTGGGGAGGGAGTGCAGGATATGCAGCCGGAGGGTGGTGGTGTAGGGGGGGTTCGTACAAAGGTTCGGTGCTGTAGTGTGTGTGGCAAGCCTGGCCATAATGCCCGCACTTGCCAGGAGGCTGCAGAAGGGTCTGATTCAGCTGTTTCTGATGTAATTATAGTTAGTTCCTAGTGTTGTTGTATTGTAATTGAGGATTGTTGTTCTTAGGTCATAGAGAGGCCACCGCTCGCTTATACCCACCGCTCGCTTATAAAATACGTTAGTTAGGGAGACCGCCGCGACCAGTCTTCAATACTTCGTCGTGATTAATTAGATGCAAGCCAGGCAGATATTTTTTTTACCGGTCTTTGCGTTGCTGCAGCCGATGTCTCTCAGTTTATCTCAGAAATAAGTGAGATAACGTTATTTGTCGTTTGTCGCCGAGTCCCTGATTGCAATGTTTGCTAACGCATCTGGGCTTTGACAATCTTGAGTTTGTTGCATCAATCCAGACCTGACTATAATTCAGTCGAGAATACCAGGTAACTTTGGTTGCAAACAACTGTCTTGGTATCTCCCATTCAAAATCTCCTACACGTCTGCTCGTAAGCTGCAGAAGATCTACAATTGCTTTTGCTATTCTTTCTCTTGCTCGGTTTTCTCTTCACTTTGTCCCGAATTACGGCCAAGAGAGAGCTACATAGGAGAACACAAAGCTAGAGTCAACAGCCTTGCCTTTTAGTGCCCGGATATATTATTCGTATAGCAGCCTTCCACGGTACATTAGGCGACCAAAATTCGAACATAGTACCGTAGGTACCTAGCAAGAGGTAGCCATGCAGTTCAATCCGTGGTAGTCCTCACTGCCTGATAATCACGACAGCGAGTCATCCAACGATTTGTTGCATATTTTTGATGGACAGGAGTTGGTCACTCGTCGTCCGTTGCTCTTTATACCCATGGTACAAGTTATTATGGAATAGCCAAGGAACATTAATCAGCGTCAGGAGCAAAGCAATGCGTGCCGCTCTTTCGAGGAATATCTGGAGAGTGGGCTTACCTCTGCTCGAAGGATCAACTACCTGGTAGGTACCAGGTAAGTAGGCCTGGTGGCAACGAATCCACCCCTCACACAATCTCAAAAGGGACGGGATACTCCAACTGACTCAAGAAGGCGCATCGTATCTCTCGCTGCAGGACCAACATGAACGTAACCCCCATAACGGTAACCAGTGTTCCCATTGGACCGGGTGCTCGAAAAGGCAGGAGGGAGAGTTGGTTGGAGTATGACACCACACGACTGCGTTGCTTGGCGCCCAAGCATCACGGCACCGGAAATGAGCGGATGTTGAGCCACTACCTGCCTGCAGGGGTGCACGGCAAAGTAGGCAGATCTTTCTAGCAGGCAAGTCGGCAGGCGAGCGTCTGATTGGTGGTCCATACAGTCGCATCCACAACGAGAACTGATCCGTTGGTATTACTAGCTAGCCAACTCGGACTCCACTACATGACGAGGTTACATCGAGCAGGCAGACCACCAACCATCTAGACTAGACCTCACGGAGTAAGGTAGCACGGAGGACGGGAGCCCCGGGCCCAATAAATACAAGCAAGACGTCCCCTAGGGCTCCCGCGCTTCTTTCCACTGCTCATCGCCCCTTATCATACTCCAGCTCCACAACGACATATCAAGTGCGCTCCCGACAACACTCTAGCCAAAATGAAGACCCTCACCCGCACCACCCTCCTCCTCCTCCTCACAGCAGCCACCCCCCTCGCGGCCCAAGCAACAACAGCAACAGACGACCTCTTCACCCTCCCCGAAACGACAAACGTGCCGGCCTTCCTCTCCTCCATCTTCACCGGCAACGTGCCGACAGGCCTAACCGGCGCAGCCGCAACAATGGTCGTCAGCTCGCTATACGGCCTCGAGAAGTCGTGGGCGACACACGCGCTCCAGAGCTCCGGCAACGCGGCCATCTGGAGCGCGGCCGCCCAGGCCACCGACGCGGCTAGCGTCGAGGCCAGCCTCAGCGCCAGCGGGTATGACTACGGCCACATCACCACCAACGCCTGGTACCAGGACCACGTCCCCGCCGACATCAAGAGCGATATCGCCTCGTACGACGCCGCGTGGGCGAGCGTGTTCGATGCGGCGGTGGCGAGCAAGACGAGCGGGAATGCCGCGGCTGTGCCGGCGTGTACGGGTATGGCTATGGCAGCTGGCGCGGTGGCTGTTGGGGTTGTGGCTGCTGTTGGGCTTTAAGAGGGTGATGGAAGGGATGTCGTTAGCTTACCTAGGTATTTTTAGGTGGTTGGTGTGGTTTAGGCCTGGCTACGATGAGGGTTGATGTGCTAATTTGCATGGTAATGTCTCTTATGACGAAAGACTTGGATGATGAACTGCTGTTTTGGTTGCCGGCTTGGACCCTCGTTACTATTTTGGAAGCACATAGGCGGTTGGTTTCACGAACCGCGGAAAGAACGCAAGACAGTCAGGTCACCGAAGAGGAAGGTTGGCATAGTGATCCACAAAGATTGCATTCGTGGATTTAGCGGTATCTATATCGCCTCACAAACTCCGAGGTGCCTAAGTAGCCGCTGATGCGGACTGATAAGCAGTCCCCGCTATCTCAGCACTGAACCTCAGATCATCATGTACATCATTGCCCCGTTTGGTGACTCTCGTACTAGTGCAGTATCCCAACCCTCTATGAGTGCTAGGCCCTGCCCAAACGTCGCCACATACGTACCAGACACCTAACGTCCCTGCATAGGTCCCCTGCCAAACGCACCGCCATCCATTCTGAAGACATTCTCAGGCTTAATGCGACGCTGGGCCTGCGCGGCACTGATCTGGTCCTGGACCCTCTGGCTCTCATCCGCCATCTTCTCGAACCGCTCAACCATGGTGACCAAATCTTTGTTGACCTGCTTGGGGTCCCAGAAGTTCACGCGGTCGCCAGCCAGGCCGAGCGGGTCGGCGTTGGCCACCATGCTCTCGAACCACTCCCGCCGCTCTTGCTGCTCGCTGGTCGGTTTGGCTGCGCGGTAGGCGGCCTTGACCTCCTCCCAGCCGCGATGGCTGCTTGCGTCCTCGGCGACGGGGTGGCCTGAGCCTGAGAGGCAGACAAAGTCCGGGGTGGGCGCGGCGCGGCCGATGACTGTCATGTAGTACTCCCAGTTGTCGCCGAAGTCGTACGTGTAGACGAGCTTCTTGCTTGCCTTCTTGTCAATAATTATCAGTTGCATGGAGGCTTCATAAAGAGACATACCCTGATACTTGGGATCGTCCAGCAGCTGATGGAGCAGAAACTTCTCACTCGGCTTCTCCACCGTGTTGGGGTGCTTTCTCGAGGCCCTCGTGCATGCGGTCGCGGATAATGTCCATGATTTTCATCTCGGTCGGCGGGGAGTAGTCCGGGTCCACGACGGCGAAGTCGAACGAATGGGTCGTAGCCCAGCTAAAGGCAGTCTGCAGCGCCATGTACAGCATATAGAAGGGCGCGTCGACGGGGGGCACGACAGCGTGCGCTCCACGGGCGGGTTGGTGATGTCGCCGGGCGCGAGCTGGACCTTGACGATGTAGTTCTGCCGGCGGCACCACTGCTTGTGCCTGGCCCACGCCGCTGCCTGGCACTCGCGCGAGCAGTACGACGCGGTTTTGCATCTGCTGCAGCGCTGGAGCGTGGTGGTGGCGCCGGCGGAGGAACCACTGGCAGCTTGGCAGGTTGGGTTGCCGCACTTCTGGGAGGGTGGAGGTGTCGATGCCATTGTGCTTTTGACGTTGACGTGGATGTTTCAGCTGCACAGCAGAGAGAGAAGGGAAGATCAACAAGAAGGCGAGGTGGGGAGAGAGGTCTAATTAATCGAGGCGGTGTGTTCTGACAAAAAAACGAAGGAAAAAGGAAGCATGCGGGCGTGAAACGGGGGCGGACTCCACACCGCACTAAACACACCACATACATCACATCTTGGCGCTGATTGGTGGCGGGTACTGGGCAGCACAATGAAGAAGAAAAGAACAAAATACGGAGAATGTGCAAATACAAACACCGAACATTGCAGCATTGGGAGCTGCAGTCCCCGAAAGCTTGCTCGGCTGGAATTTCCGCCAACACACCGACCGTCATCATGCAAGATCAGGTGTCGTTAACTTTGCCCACAAGTGCACCTGTAAGTAGCCCAGTGGGGGACCCTGAACCCACCCCCAGGACGCTACGCTACGTTTGGCCTCACGCTAACCCGCCACTTAAGGTCAGGTGCCTACAGTACCTAAGGTATCTGGTACCTTTCACATGCAGGGTCGAGGAGTCTTACAAGCGGAGAACAGCTGTCAACCTACGTTTAGCCGTTTGGTAGGGCTGGACATCCAATAGACCAGTTGCTAAAACCCAAACTCGAATGTGGGTCAGGTACCTTTGTACCAGGTAGTCATTTTTGCTGTCCACCATAGAGGTCCAGTGTTTTCATTCCCCCTGCTCCGGGTACCTACCGAACTGGTGATCTCATAATCGACGATTAACAACACCGTCAGCAGGGGCCCGACTGACTCTGGAGAGTGCGTTTTCACAGCACAAAAGGGGGAGCAAAAAGTCAAGGGGCCCGGTATCGAAACATGTCCTTAAGTTCCAAGTTGAACTCACATTCCCGCTGTGGCTGAGGTACTTGTCGGACTTCAACGGGATTCAACGTGCGGCTCCACTACCTAATACTCATAACTGAATGGAAAGCCTAACTTGTCTAAGCCTTCGGAACATCCCAGGTAATCATTCTCGCCTTCCCCTCCAAGCAGAATCACCATCCCTCCAACACGCAACCAGCTGTCCATCCGTGCTGTGGAGGAAGATTGTGCATGCACTGACATATGGCGCTTCTTCTTCAGCCACGGTGATCTAGTCTAGTTACATTCAGGAATTTCAATCGAAATTGAAGAGGTAATAGTGAAAATACTTGCCATAGAAAGCGGGTGTTGGGAATGCGTCCGCCTGCCTCCCCCAAAGTTTCGCCAAACGGTGTCCTATATGGCTTGATTACGGTTTGAGAAACTCGACAAGGTGTTCGTCGGCTCATCGGGTGACCAACCCGAGTCGCTGTGCAGCAGCCCTCGATCTGACTCTTATACCACTACCAAACACTGTATTGTGACCCAGAAACCGAGCCTCGCGACCAATCCGGCTATGTGCCTGAAGGGCATTGACCCCGCCGTGCCTCCTTCCCATTGCCCCCAAGGCCTGTGTGCCTCAGTTCGAAGTTCCCACCACGGCAATGCTTCCGACTGCCAATGACACGGTAGTAGACCGAACAGGCATATGAGGTCCCAGACGGTGCTAGTGAAAACGTTGCGGCCCGCAGAAATGCTTCCAGCCATCAATCATCACTAACGTTACCTGAATTATAAAGTCGCGGCAGAGAGCAGCCGGCTGGGATTCTATCCTCGCAGTGTGTACCAAAGAGGAGGCCGAGTATATGTGCCATACTAGTACTACTTAGTACTCGCATTTTCCGTATCCGTCATGGAGAACCCTTTGGAGGATCAAGAACGAGCATGGAGCTGCGCCAGGTTGGGCAGATGTGTGTGATACAACTACACAAACACTAGGAAGGCTGTTATCTGGCTGTGAGGGGGGGCGGGGGGGGGGAAGATGGAGAATCTAAAAGCAGGAGTACTGTTCAGCCCGTACCCTGTGGCTGGGGTGCGTGTAGGTTGTGCAAAAGCCGTGATGTCATTCAAGGCATTACGTGCAGCATGGGCCGCCAAGGATTGTCTTTGACTGGTCTTCATCTGCTGGTGTGGGGGATGGTTCGACCTATGTGGGTGACACTGTCTAAACGATGCCAACAAAGACTGCTTGATGGAAAGAATAACCGAGGCAGCCATGGATACCGGTGGATGTAAATGAGACGTCAACAGATGGCCTGTAATCCTGGGCTCAAGTGCAATGGACCACCACCAAAGTGCCCTCCCCGCAGACCGAAGACGACCAAGAGGCCCTTGTGAACTTTACCGTCTCCCAGGGCCAGCGCCGCACCATGACACGCTCAACAATCTCACACGCCACTCCTTGGGAGTATCCGCGTTGCCCAATCATGGCGGCTACCAGTATGTGGAGAATTATTGCTGCAAGGCTGAGTCACAGGCGGAAAGGTTAATGACCAGGTGTTTTCAGTTGTCATTGCCAAGGTGATGTGGCTTCTGTGGAAGCCCGTGGTATTCAGTTGTAATACTGTTACAGTTGGGATATGGCATCAAGTAGATGGAAGAGGCTCCAGGGTTAGTTCTCCAGCAGAGCTATGTTGACACGTACTGTACCATCAAGTGGATGATCCACTCGACCGAACACGACAATGGATCAACTGCCTTCTTCATCCTTCTAGCATGGCCGTTGGGGGGTGATCCGGCTTCACATGTCGGCCACGGCTCGGTGCACGGAATATCCAGTCTGCCACCAAGCCTCGAGGTCAATGACTTCAAACCATAATCGGAGGGAACTCGGCATCACTTCAAGATATTGCCTTGGATAACTGAGTTGCCACTCATTGGTCAATTTATGCTTTCTTTTTCAAGTATAAGAAACCCACCAGCCGTCCTTCAGGTCCTCCTCCCTTTCTGTTCACCCACACGTCAACCACACTCAGGAAGCCACCTTCGCAGTTGACCCCAACCATCAACCTCAGCACCTCACAGCTATACTCTGGTCAACCCGCCAATGTACACGAAACCAGTCAACTCAACTCCTTCTCGTTAAACTCCCTCCGAATCCTTCCAAATCTCCCTTCCTTCTTTTTAAAGCTCCCATCCATTCCCCTCAATATGGAGCAGAACCAGGGACCACACCTCGCTCGGCTCCAGGCACGATCCCGTCGGCCTCAGGAGTACACACCCCAGCATCAGCCCGGGGCCCCGACAGGCTATATAACCTGCGCGTCCTGTTACAGACGCAACATCGTCTGCGACAAAGACGGCCCCAACTGCCGATATTGCGTGGCCCTCGGCGTGGAGTGCAGGCCAGTCAATACCCAGGCCATGATACTGGGCTTGCCTGTAGATCTGAAGTGCCTCCCCGCCGACAGACTCCACGGCAGCCCTGCTGACCTGTTCCCTGCTCCCCAGCCGGACCCTTCCGAGGAATTTGTTGAGGAATGGTATCGGAACCAAGCCGCCGAAGCCGCCGAAGCCGCCGCAGCCAGAGCCAGAGCCGCCGAAGCCAGAGCCGCCGCAGCCAGAGCCAGAGCCAGAGCCGCCAAAGCCGCCAGAGCCGCCAAAGCCGCCAAAGCCGCCAAAGCCGCCAAAGCCGACACCGAGGACGCCCACTACCCGGACCCCATCGACTTCGCGCCAGGGGTTCCGTATGTCGAGCCGAAGGATGCTTGGGTGGCGGGCACCATCAACACCAACACCCCCTTGCCAACTCCCCCCTTGACATCGTCGTCTTCGTCGTCATCGTCGTCGTCGTCGACCTCCTCACAGCCGCCACCCGTCAAACGCGGATGGGCCCGGTCAGTAAAGCACCCCCGCCCCGCCCCAACACCTCCATCAGACGACGAGGACCAGCATCCCTCCCTCTTCGAACAAGCCTGTGACGAGCTGGTCGAAAGTGAAGAGTATGAGCGGGAATACCGAGAGCAGATTGAGCGGAACTGGCAGGTTTTGCAGTGGCAGGAACAGCAGCAGCAGCAGCAGCAGAAGCAGCAGCAGAAGCAGCAGCAGAAGCAGCAGCAACAGCAGCAACAGCAGCAACAACAACAACAACAGCAGCAACAACAACAGCAGCAACAACAACAACAGTGGCAGCAACAGGGACAGCAGGAGCGGAATGAGCAGTGGCGGGATCAGGAGGACCACAACATGTTCAAGGAGTGGACTCATATGTTTTGAAAGAGTCTAAAGCGTTTTGGAATTCCAGTCTTCATGTACATACATACCGTGCTGGTAATTTGGTCTGATCTGGTTTGGTTTCGCTTGGGTTTGGTTTATGATCAGGGCGCAGGGCGCGCACATGCATCAAGTCATTACAGGGGCTGCACGGGGGCAAAGGAAAAAGCGATGGCAGGCAGGCAGGCAGGCATATGATACCATTGATGGAAACGGCACGGAAGAAATCTGGTGGTTTTGGCACGGGTTTGGAGTTTGGAGTTTTGGACGGATCATGACGGAAATGGACGCACGGGGAATGGGACAGGAAATGGGACAGGGAATGGGACAGGGGATGGGAACAGTGAATAGGAGGCCGGGGAATGGCAATTGGAACACACATCGTTTTCTCCTCGTGCTTCAATTATGGACAAAACATCAACTATTGACCCACATGGATATCATCTCGGTATCGCGATCAGAAAGAGTGAGAGCGAATCGCAGCGAGCAGACATCAAAAGCTACCAGGTACCTAATAACCTCGGTAGTTAAACGAGTCTAGAGTGGCACTGCCTCCCAACATACCTGGATCCCGACACTCGGTGGCCACCACGGCATCCACGTAGCCATGGCCGAACAAGAGCGAAACATCACTGTGGATTCCCTGCCTCACTCCGCCGGCTAGTCTAGTATCGAAACATAGGAACACCCGGCCTGCCGAGGGGGCGCCTGGCAACAAAAAGGACATCAGGGGACACCATGGCTATGATTCCTGCTGTCTAGTTCATGCTCTGCCTCGCTTCTCGGCCCAAACAAGAGCCTGTTCAAGTTCCCGAGAAGAGTCAAACGTCTTTGCTGGTTGTTGGTACGAGATACTGGGCTTCCACCGTCGACGCGCCTGATGTAGATATAGTTTGGTGGCAGGGTATCACTGGGCCGGTGCAATGCCGTCTTGACAGTCCGGGATAACCAATACATGGCATAATGCAAGTAGCCGGTGTGTAGGTACCAGGTACTTGCCAGTTATGTACATGTAGTCACACAGGAGCGGTTCAGTTCGTCGGCTGTGGACGTGCAGACATGGATAGCAGGCCCGCATATGAGGCCGCAGTTAACATGATGCCGAAAACTTGAAGACAACAAGCAATGACGAGCACTCGGTTCGCGATGGAGAACTAGAAGCGAAACGCGTGCATATCTGCCATTAATTAAGCAATGCCGAAAAAGCCGTTCTTGCATCCACCCATCAACACCAATGACTCCCGCGTCACGTCCATGTCGGCCGCCGAAGTGGGTCGTTCGTTTCTTGGATGAGAACAGACGCGCCGATCGATCTATCAATCTGCGGCTTAGACAGCCAGATAACGCATAAAGAAGTAGACTAAGGCGTTAGTGCTTCGCTGCGATCGACGGCCCGGTTCGGCCAAAGCTTTATCCGACCATGGTGTCGGGCTGTCAAAGATCAATGATCGCCATGTCAATGCCTAGGTCCGGGAATCGTCGCTCGTTGGCACTTGGTCACCTTTTGTATATCATTATCGATATGAAGTAGTGCAAACTAACAAATGGAGAAAAACGGCCAAAAAACAGCCATACGTCGGGGTGGATACGGAGCGGAGGGCGTCGAAAGGGTCCAATGGGGATTTGGGCGCCTCTAATTAAGCAAAAGAGTTAAGGAGTCCTAGTGTAAACATCCGCAGCCATGTACGTACCTGGTAGGTGGCAAGTGCATTGGAGTTTTGACACCTTGGAGATAACCGCGGTGATTCAACGGGAGGCGTTTGTGATATTACATGTAGACTTTGGGTCCACAGTTGACTCAGAGGTTGGGGCCCGCAAGAGCATCAATTAAGGTACACCCGACGGCGCATGTAATGATGTGCGTGAGGGGAAGTGCAAAAGCTGGCCGTTTGGTCAATGGTCGTTTGGTGTTTGGCAACCTGGGCCAGCCATGGCAGGTCGTGTGGCACGGGAGTCTTTGGGCATCAAAATGGATGGATGCACATTGCACACGGCACTTACACAAACGGTGTACGGGAATAAAAGGTATCATGGCCCCTGGGGAAGGGAAGCGCCCTTGGGACGCCAAGGCGAGACAGGTGGAGCTGCAGCACTTGAAACACGGCGGCTCCCTTGGTCTGTGCATGGGTGCCTTGTGCCGGGGCAGAGGTTCTGATGCAGGCGTGGCTCCACCGTAGATTGTCAAGTGCGACTCCCATCCTCCAAGCTGCGCGAAGAAAGTGTAAATGCACCACAGAATTGTCACCAAAAGATGTATTCAACGCCCGGGCCAAAACGGATACTGGAATCATGGCCAAAGATCAGCGCTGCGCCGAGGAAAAGGCATCGGCCCCAAAGGCGGGCGCTACAAATAGCGTCGATTGCCCGCCGCAGTCGACGATCAATTGATCCATCCATCCAGACCCTCCTCAAACCACCCAAGACGTCCCCCAGCGAGACTCGAGTCATCGACACCATCGTCACCAGTCACCAATGTGCATTATCCTCTATCAGCCCCCACGATCAAGCATCGCCTTGGCCTCCTCATCCGACGACTCCGAAAAGGATGCTCGACGAAGCCCGATGCAGCCCAACAATCGCGGTGGACAACTCAGCAGCTGAATGCCATCCTCAACCTGCAGGGTGCTCTCTTGTCCTCCCAAGAAAAAAGTGCTCCTCTCACCTCCCATTGGACGTTGTCATGAATCTTTTTTTTTTTTTTTTGCAGCCCAGCATTTCCTCGGCAAGACACTTCAGCAGGCCCCTGAATGGCCAGACCCCCAAGGATTGTCAGGGGGTGCAGCAAAACAACAGCAAGCACTGCCGCCGCTGTCGTCGTCCGAAAACGCAAGCTCGGGTGTCGGCTGGCCTGCCAGCTGTCAAGAATCTTTTTCTGGAATCCAGAACTCCAACACGGATGCAAGCAACTGCAGAACTTCGGGGTCGACCTCCAGGTCACCACCTATCTTCGACATATTGTCAGACGGCACAGAGCGACACTCCCTTCATCTTGCTGACGTCGTTTTAGTCTCGGCAATGTGCCAACGCCTGGCATCGCCCCCATGTGCTTGAACATGTCAAATTGCAAAAAGTCTTGGGCAGTGGCGCAGACAGGACGCTGTGGGGAATGCGCCTCGCCCATCCATGCTTTGGGACGCTAGAACCGATCGGGTGCTGCCTCCTTGCTCGCCTGTTTCATCTTGGCAGCTTGGGTGCCAAGCTTGCGCAGGTACGGGCGACTGAGAATTGGAGATGCATTGAGTGAGGTGTGGTGGGGAAACCGCAAAGCTCTTGTCGACTGTCTCCTTTTCTCCTTCTTTTTTGTTCCTGCTTCCCGATCAATGTCTGCCCGTTTTCATGCCCCCAATCTATCTACCGGCCCGTCTCCTTCGATCTTGGCCCCTTTTCGAGAAAACAGACTTCTGATCCCCCGAGTAGAAGACAGCTCTCACTGATCTCAACGTCCTGACTCCTTGGTCGTCGCCTCTTCACACAAAAAGGGGCTAACGCCTGTGATGGAGCTAACCCTTGCCGCCATTCTTTAGCCGGGTTTGACGTTTCGCGCTTGAAGACGAACTGCGCGAGTGCGGGCGCAAACCTGGGCCAGGAATGATGCCCGATATGGGCCGGGATCTCTCTTAATGGGAACAATCGTCCGCCCGTCCTGGATATTTCCCGTTGGGCTAAGCCCGGCAGACGGTGCCAACAAACGAGGCACCCTTCGTCGTCTTCTCGAACGGCCACGTCCCTTGGCTGGCCAGCGCCACCCAACCCATTGGACGAACAGTACGATATCGTCCCCGTTTCATCCTTGTTCCCCATAGATAATTTCCCAATCAGGACGAGCCACACAATCCCTGGGCTCCGCCCCATCGGACGCTATCGCGGGCCTGGGCCTCGGCACTCCACCCGCGATGCCGTGGCTCTGCTCGACCATCCCGCGTGCGTGTGGGACGTCGCCCCCCTGATGCATGTCCCGTTCCAATCTATCCGGTATGGTATATATGTGGAATCCGGTCTCCCATGCTGGCTTCCGCGTGCTGCCCAGCTTCTCCTTCTGTTGCTTGCTCGCGCCTTGCCTTGCCTTGCTTTTTCAGGCCTTCCATTCTCTACCGGTTCTATTTTATTGTTTATCACCATTCACGCTCCTTAGCACCACCCACCCGCTTCCCTGTTCCGTCAGAACTGCTGGTCATTCGCTCCATTTATACCACCTTGGTAACTTCGACGCCCGGCCTTCTTTTTTCACCGTCCTCTGCAGTAGCCAGTCTACCTCCTTCGTTTCTTGACTTCCGCCCGAGCCAACAGGTTCTTTTCCTCTGACGCTCGAACTATCTATCCACTCGGCAACTTGTCTCGGCATATACCTCCAGAAGAACCAACAGACCATCACCAAACCGTCACCATGCGTGTCAACGCCGCCACCCTCCTCCCCCTCCTCTCCTCGCTCGTATCCGCTCTTGCGCCTCCAAACCGCCCCGGCTTCAACACCATCTGGTCCGACGCGTTCGCTGGCAATGCCGGTGACTCGCCCAACGGCGACCTCTGGAACATTGCCCAAGGGTAATAAATATGCCTCCTTGCCCGTCCCCCAATCATTAACCCACCACTAACCACCACGCAGCATCCACACCAACAACGAGCTCCAAAGCTACACAACGTCGAACCAAAACATACAAATCTCCGGCGGCGGCACCATCCAGATTGTGCCGCGCAAAAACCCCTCGGGCTCGTGGTTCTCGGGCCGGATCGAGTCCAAAGCCACCTTCACGCCGATCGCGGGCAAGGTGACCATGATGGAAGCGGCGCTGCGCTTCGGCGACGGCAACCCGGCCACCAAGCAGGGCATCTGGCCGGCCTTCTGGATGCTGGGCGAGGCCATCCACCACGGGACGCCTTGGCCGCAGTGCGGCGAGCTCGACATCATGGAGACGGTCAACGGCATCCCGACGGGCTACGGTACCGCGCACTGCGGCTCCGAGACGGGCGGCGCCTGCAACGAGCCCATCGGCCAGGTCAGCACCACGCCCGTGCCCGACAACGGGTGGCACACGTGGACCATCAAGATCGACCGCACCAACGCGGGGAACTTCCGCGACGAGGTCATCACCTGGATGCTGGACGGCCAGGTGTACCACACCCTCACGGGCGCGGCGGTCGGCGACGAGGCCATCTGGGGCACGCTGGCGCACTCGCCGCTGTTCTTGATCTTGAACGTCGCGGTCGGCGGGAACTGGCCTGGCTCGCCCAACGGCGCTACGCAGGATGGGTACGGGAGCATGATGGAGGTCGAGTATGTTGCCGTGTACCAGAACTAGGACGACGACGACTTGCGATGTTGTTGATTTGTTTCTGACGGTGGCTCGGTCCACGTGCACCATATCCCACACAGGGACGGAGACGAGGTTTTTGGACATGCGGAGAGGCATTAACATCTGAAAGATGATGCAGCTGCGTTCTGTTTCAGGGATATATATTCTTGGCGACGGAATTCATTTTGGGTAGGTATATTCTACGCCGGCTTTGGCGATGATACCACTTGGGCTAAGGCTCCGGGCTTCTCGTTGTGGCCTTTGCTTTTACATTCTGTACATTCTGGCAGTGCGGACATATCGTTGTTTGTAACAATGGCCTGTTTTTTATCTTCGCTTTTCCTCTTCTTCCGTATATATTGCTGTGCACATACCTAGGGAGAGATGGAGGGGATTGGTATTTTTGAAGAGTTTACATGGAACAGGAATACAAACACCACGGCAGTTTTCGTGGTTGACTTGATTTATCTTCTGCGTGTGTGCGTGTGTGTGTGTGTGTGTGTGTGTGTGTGTGTGTGCTGCTGGCATTGGCACATACGCGAGCCTCGATGCGAGAGAGCCGGAGGACAATGTCAGAAGCTGCGCCAGGTTCAATACCAGGCAATTACCAAGTGAAACTGTTGAGGTCCTGCACCGGAGACAAAAGACAAATCAAAGCGTGCTGTGCTCAAAATAAACATTGTTCGAGTTTAGCTTTTGTCACCCGGGCAATAAGGGGGCCAGTATTTGCCCCTCTAAATCACACGATGCGCAAACCTACCTAGGTACCTACCTGAGGTAACGTTAGTGATAAGTTGAGATTTTATCAACACGTCAAGGTCTGGCGTGCTCGGGGTATCGTGCTAGGGAGGAATGAAAGTCGGTTCGTGAGTGCAAGTTCATTATATTCTGATGAAATTGGTGAAATTAGCATCGTTTGTGAGCCTTGTATAAATTTAATGTAGGACCACTGGTTGCCTTCAATCTTTTTTAATCTCAAGATTTGCTTTTGTGGGTTTTGGGAGCCTGAGCGTTGCAGCAAAGCTTCAATATGACTAACTCCCATCATTGAATGCGGCGCCGCCCGGCTTCATCCGTTAATTATTATTTAGCCAGCGTCTATAAAGACAATGCGGGAGTGCAGCTACGAGGCCATGATGATGGTGGCTCTGAATGCAACGCGGGTTTCTTGCTAGTAGTTATCGATTTCCAAATTATTTCACCTATAACTTACCGGTTGGATACACGAGTGCCAAGATATCATCGCCCACGATAACTTAAAATCGCCTCCTCTCTTTAACTTTCTTGAAACAAGAAATAAGTCGGTGCAACGCAAATATCCGAAAGCTATCGCGACTGAATATCCATGAAGAATACAGGCGCCAAAATGATCCACATCCACCCACGATCTTGCAATGGGCGATGGTGTTTTCCGCGAGAGCAGCGTTCTTCGATGTCTCGAGGTCCTCCAGGGGCCAGAACTTTGTTTCTGCAGTTGGCCAATAACCTGCTGTGCCCCCGTAGGTTATAGGGAGGGCAACGACCTTGAGCGAACCAAGGGCTTGGGTGACTGACCCGTTGAGCTCAGACGCATTGGAGACGGTACTTGGATCGACTGGCCTCAGAACCTTGACCTTGCTACTCCCCGCGAAAAATGTGAGTGTGTCGCCGGGCTGAGACTTCAGATCAACAACCCCAAAGCCCGAGCTCGTCAGAGCCAGTCGATAGTAGCTATCATGGCCGACTATAGCCTGGTAGCCAAACTTACGGGTCGCCCGGACCGTGACGGCTGATGTCTCGATAGGAGCGTGCAGATGAGTTCTGGTCGGTGGAATAGTAGTTAAACCACGGGGTCCGGGTCAGATCAGACAGCCATGCCGCGAGCTGTGTAAGAAAGCGTGCATTAGGTTGCGAGCACGAGCTCATGGCCTGTATTTTGAGCGCTGTGTCGAGCAGCTCGTCGAGGCTCGCGCCGAATTGACTGGGGTCCATTTTGTTGATCTTGAGGATCAGCGTGTCGACTGCAGCCACATAAGGCTCGCGGTAGTAGGACCTGGGGTTGAACATGTCGGCCGGGGGCTCGGGGAGGACGGGCCCTATGCTCCGGATCGTGGCAATGTGGCCACCAAAACACGCGATGATTGGCAGCTCCTTGATCGGTATAGGGTATTGGTCGGGGAATGTGAATTTCGGGACCAGCAGTGGGTCAAAAATGTGCCACCGGCCGCAGAATCGCTCGGATTGTCTCGTTGGCAACGTCCAGTCCGGAACCCAGGATGGAAAACCTCGACGCTCTGTCTCGAGATCGACGTCGTCCAGGCACTCCATCAAGACATCGATGCCATCCGCGCGGCCGGATGCAGGGTGAAAAAGACTAAGGATGTATTTCGCAACTGAGGTGTACACGTGCGCGAGAGGCTTGCCGTAGTCGATGCACACGTTGCGGGACCACCCGTCAGCAGCAGATGCGAAACCGAGATGTGCATACACGAGGTCCCTGGGGTCCGTGGCGCCCATGCCTCGCCGGGCCCTGAGCAGGTCAAACAAGCATCGGGATTCATTGTTCATCATCTTGAGCATTTCGATAGCAGGGTCCGAGTCTTTGGACTTGTTGTCCGTCTCGTC
The DNA here is from genome assembly GCA_033675105.1 of Podospora appendiculata. Classification (NCBI taxonomy): domain Eukaryota; kingdom Fungi; phylum Ascomycota; class Sordariomycetes; order Sordariales; family Podosporaceae; genus Podospora; species Podospora appendiculata. Next base: position 3,008,386 of record JAULSO010000005.1, on the reverse strand, counting down.
GTCGCTTTCTTCATAGCCGCTGGGCACCACCGCGTCGGGCGAGAGCAGGAACGCGCAGAACTCTGTCTATCGTAGCCGGACGTCGCCGAGTTGGATCCAGGGGTCTGCAGACAGGACGAGCTCCTGCAGAATCCAGACGCGTGTGAACCACGGCCGGCTCAGGATGGAGCGCTTCGCCATGGAAACGATCTCTTCATATTCAGCCTTTTGCTTCAAAAGGGCACTCCCACAGCGAATACTGCGCAGGACAGTCTCGGCCTCGGGCGTGAGCGCGCCGAGATAAATGACGGTGAGCGCCACCTGAATCAAGCCTTCGCATTCGTCCACCCAATCTGCTTGGTCGCTCTTGAGGTACGCTTTTATTTCTTAGTGCCAGCTATCACTGCCCGGTATAAATCAGGACTTTGTCTTGATAAGTAAGTACATTGGCCTAGTATCCCCTCAATTCATCCCCTAATTCCTCTTCCCGGTTTGCTTTGAATCGGACCAAAGTGCTCCCGGCCTTCAGACGATCTTGAAGCTCTCAACCGGATGGTATTGCCCTTTGATTCCCAGTTGAGAATAGTCAAGGCGCCTGCGCTCGACAGAGATCCTCCTGACGTCCTCAAAAACACCCACTCGTCTGTAGACCTCCAGACCTCCTCCTTCTTTCTTGAAATACCTTAGAATCAACCCCGCCGTGAACAAACCGATGCCCGGCTCATAACAGTGGCACTCCACCACCAGAAGGAACATCACCCGAGTAGGCTCTCGAAAGGTTCGGTCGAAGAAGATTTCCATCTGGTGGCTTCCTTTTTTTAAGGACTGTGTTTTCCAGTCCCATCTATCGTTATCAGGCCCAATGTTGACGACCGCGCAAGGCTGTTGCGGGTACCGAAGGGTCTTCCATTCCTCATCTAGCAAGTTTATTTCGAACAGCCTGCCCTGGACAGTTATCGAAGCCGCGTGCGTTGCGCAAGCATTGCCGTCTGGTGCATTGATGGATAGTACCTTCGCCTTTAGCTTGTCTTTCTTGCATGCAAGATTCGCAGGTCTGTCAGTACAGAAATGCGACAGGCCCATGATGCGAGGTCCATGACCAGGATGGCAAGTGTTGGTCCAGCTGGGCGTCCATGTCTTCCTGTCGGATCTGTTCTGTATCGCCCAACGAGGGAGTTGCTCTGCGTCTCACCCAGAATAGCTGTTCTAGAAGATGAGATTTCCAGAGACCGCACACGTAGTCGTCGAGCGGAAGGTTGAAGCGCTCAAGAAGAGCGTTAGTTATTCCTCGCAGTGCAGCGTGCCTGTCGCGCGGGTCTGTCAAACTTGTTCCGGAGTATTTCCTGATAATACTGACCCATAGCTCGTGCAGATTGCGGTTCTACTTGAACTGTGTTGCTCGAAATCTCGCAATCAGCTGTCTAGTGGTGCCGCCTGCCATGGGGAGGTACGAGGTGTCATCTGGTGCTACTTCCGATCCGTCAAAAGATGAGCACTCCCAAACTAGCTGCTCCGCAAAATGAACGGTACGTCTGGACAGGAGACGCTCCTGGAGTACCCATCCTCTCGCGGAAAGCGGCGTCGTATTGACGTCAATCCCGGTTTTCTTCCATACATCCCAGCACATCCAGTAAGTTGTGGGCGCGTCTTCCCACAAACGGTTGGACAAGGCACATGGGAAAACGCGTAATGGGTTGCGAATGCACTCGAGTCCGGGTGCTTGGTCTCCTTGAGCTGCGGAAAGGTTCAATATGCCGTTTCCGTATATGTAGTCCATGATAGTGGACTGACCATGCCAGTCGCCCGAGGTCGGATCGGCCTTGTTTCCTTGTACGATGCACAAGGCATCTATCCAGAGATAACGAACCCCCAGCTGGTAGACCACCGTTATGGCGTCCTTGTACACCTGCGGCCAGCTGTGAACGAGAATGTTATCGTAATACTGGACAAGGTTTTCTCTTGTGAGGCAAGTCTGCTCGACATCTGATGTCCATCGGTAGCTGAGCGTAAGGTAGCCAGGGGCCTTGATGAAATCGCTTCTGTCAACAAGGTGGACGATTGATCCCGGTTTCTCGCCAATGTCGACAAGTCGAAACTTCGGTACAGTTATGTGTGGCTTCTTTGGCTTGCCACACCATTCAGTATGCTCCTCGTCGCAAGTCTTCATCCATAGTCATATCTGCTCAATGACCATCGGGTTCAAGGTTGAATTGAACTCAGCTTGCCGAATATCCATTCCCCGTGGCGGCTCTGAAAACATACCGGGCCACGAATGCTCTCCTGCTATTCCTTCAGCACTTGTAGGGACGAGGTCGAGGGACGTCAGGGCCCCCAAGACGTTAATGCGGCGATTGTTCTTCCACCTTCGTGGGTAACTCTGCAGCCCGACCTGTCAGCTCTGTCCTTCTTCACAAGCATAAATCGCACAAACGTTGCGCTCGGGCTTGTCCGTTTGGCTCAAGAGGGTACACATGTGACAACCAGCTTCAGCGGATGCTCTGACCGCCTGCCATGTCGTTCTCTTAAGAAAGAAGGGTGCCTTGGATTCGTGAGCCATCCAGGCCCATCCCTTGTGCGTGGGAAAAATAGAGGCGCACATGGCGCAGAGAACGTTGAGTCGTGAGACCTCTGAAGACATGATGAAGTAGCCGAGGGCAGGGTAATATGATGGAAGTGCAAGTCATAGCCAGATCGAAGATGATTGGTCAAACAGGTAGCAACAACTGCTGCGGCCTGGAGGGTGCTGTGTTTCCTTACACATGCTCAAAAGTCCAGAAGGATCCCACCATTTAAGTACCTACCCATTTACACCTCCACCGGGGTTTGCGAACTAATGAATAAGTGAGATCACAGCAAGTCACGGCCTGCAAACCCTTACCACATCAGTCTCGTAAATCCCGTGGAGATCTACCCATCTCCGAACTCCAAAACCGGAAAGCAGCATTTTCGTCGCACCCGTCCGACCTCACACCCAGTTTTCACGTTGCACCGCTCGATAATATCATGCAGCCAACTCCGCATATACGAAGTCCCCAACCCGACGCCGTACCACCCACGACGTGCGTCAGACAGTATACCTAAACCACGGCACACTATCCGCCAGCTCGCGCTCCAAAAGCTTCTGCTCCTCCGACAGCTCCTGCAGCCTCGGCCCGCCCGGCGCCTCCCTGGACTCGGACAGGGCATCCCGGCGCGCATTCTCCCACCGGCACCACGTCGTCATGAACAGCGTCAGCACAAAGGCTATGCCGACGAAGCCAATCAGAATACTATGCCCCTTGACGAACCGCGGGCTGTCGCGCGTCAGATAGACATACGAAGCGACGATGCCGCCGCAGTTGCCGCCCATGACCTGCATGGCGATGCCTGTGCCGCGCTTCAGGCTCCCGCCGATGTTGCCGCTGTTCCACGCGAGCCCGAGGGGGATCTGCGGGTAGATGCCGATGGCCGCGAGGACCGTGCCGGCGTACTGCACAGACGGGTTGCCCGTGGCGACCAGCATGGAAAACCCGGCCATGGCGACCAGCTGAAACGCCAGGAGAAAGACGCCGCGCTGGCGGTGCCGGTCGGCGACCCAGCTAGCCGTGACGGTGAAGAAGCAGGCGCAGACGTAGGGCGGTACGCTCATCAGCTGCGCGTTGTTGGCCGTGTAGCCCATGTTCTTGATGATGGTCGGCAGGAAGAGCGAGAAGCTGTAGATGGGGCAGAAGCCGGCCATGCAGATCAGCATGTGGATGTAGATCTTCCAGTCCTTGAGGGCCTGCCAGACGTATTTGACGTTGTAGTCGTTGGACAGATGGCCGTGGTCTTCTTTCAGGCGTCGCTCGACTTCGTTGCGCTCGGCGGTGCTGAGGAATTGTGCACTGGACCATATATGGTATTCATTAGCTTGCTCTGCCGCATGTCAAAAGGGGCAAAATAGGGGGGTATGTAAACAAACAGGGGTTGGGAGATCCTCACGTCGCGGGATAGTCGTAGATGGCCCAGTACGCGCTGAACGAGACCAAGATACTCAGAATCCCCTCGAGGATAAAGATCCAGGCCCACGCGCCCAGCCCACCGACGCCGCTCATCTCGGCGATACCCCGCGCCAGGATACCGCCAAACGCGCCGGCCAGGGTGGCGGCCGAGAAGAACATGGCCATGCGGAAGCCGCACTCGTGCCGGCAGTACCACTGCGTGATGTAGTAGTTGACGCCGGGGAACAGCCCGCCCTCGAACACGCCCAGGAAGGCGCGCGTGGCCATGAGGCCGCCGTAGTTCTTGACGAAGCCCTGCCCGATCATGGACGCGGACCAGCACACCATGATGAAGGTCAGCCAGATGGACGGCCGCACGCGCTTCATCATGATGTTGCTCGGGATCTCGGCCGCGATGTAGAAGGGGAAGAGGATGGCCAGGCAGTCGTTGTACTGCAAGCCGTGGAGGCCGAGGTCCGCCTCGAGGTTGTCGAGGCGCGCATTGCCGATGTTGGTGCGGTCGAGGAAGCAGAGTCTATGTCGGTTGCCGGTATGAATAACAGAGACCTTGTCTTGGTTGAGCGAGAGAAAGAAGGGCGAAGCTTACAAGTAGATCAGCGACATGAAGGGGATGATGTGCAGATCCAGCCTCCATAGAAGCCTTTTGGTGGCCTTTGCATCCCATCCCTGGACTTCCTGGTCACCGATATTAATCGACGCTGCTGCCGAGGTCTCTTCTCCTAATTGCAGTGCCTGCTTTTCCGCCATGGTTTAGAAGCCGTGGGGCAGGGCCAGTCACAAGAAACAAAAGAAATGGTACAAAGACCGCAATGTGAGAAAAGGAGGGACCAACAACATGATTGTCTATCTGCCGGATCTCTCGCCCTTATATGGGCTTGATCAGATGGCGGGTGAAAAACACAAACCGGGCCAGAAACCATGGATTTGGGATTCTGCCCGGTATCACAGCCCCACTGTCTTGGGCAAATATTGGGTAGCTGCTGACGACCCTCAATCCAGCTTCGTCCCCGAATAACCAGCCTATCGACTGCCGCTCCATCAATGCCGACATGCAGAAAGGGTCGGAGAGAAAAACAGAAAACCGTTTAAAGAACCACAAAATGACCCCCAACATACATGAAGCGCATGTCGAGATCCTTACACGTCTGCACTTAAGCCCACAGCACCACATCTACCAACCAATGACCGGCAGTCTCACACACCTCAACAAGAACAACAGCAGCCGGATCTGGGGGCCGGATTGGAGATAAGATGCCACACAGCTGACAGCGCCGGTACCACAGCACGGCATCGAGCGGTCTGAGATAAGTGCGTTGCGTGTAAGCCCCGTACCACCTTCCCGAACGGCAGCGTTATCGAGGCCCTGTTTAACCGCCCGTGCAGCGGACCTGGTGAGAGGGTTTGGAGCACGAAATTAACGCGGGGACCAGACAGCACATGCGATGCAGGGATCTGGCGCGTACAACGTCGTCGTATTGACCCGGCATACGGCCTCGTGTTGCATGCATTCATGTCATGACTGGACCCCTCGTAAAGATGTCCAGTCGGCTTGTGGCTTAGAATATCACGCACGAGGCCTAGACCAGTTTCTATCCTGAGGCATGATGGCTTATTCACAGCAGGACCCAAAGGGATTTTGCTGCGAGACTCACTGTAGGTATTGGGTATTAATTACCTACCTACTCAGCACTACATTAACACGCCAAACAAGCGTTCCGCACAAGTGTGGAACGTGGGGTCGACAATGGCCAACCGACGGGAGCATCACAGTTTAGGTTGTTTGTGTAGATCAACGGCAGGGAAGCTGCTGGACATTTGAGGACGAACAGCACGAAGCTCATCACCGGCCTGATTGCACCGGACTGTTTTTTTTCTTTTTTGATGTGATCAACCGATCCAGCTATCCTATGATCTGTTGTTCGCTGTCTTCTTTCCTTGACCAAACAAAAACCTACCTAAAGTTTAAGTAGAGGCCTTTCAAAGGACCCTCTCCTCCACTAACATTAGACCATCGCGGGATTTTATTCACCAGCTACTTGATTACCTAGGTAGCACCCAGCTAGTTACACGACGAAATTCAAAGACCCAGTGATACGTGGATTAATGTCGAGCTGCTCTTGGCAATCTACAGTCAAACATCGGCCTCCCTGACAGAGTCCGTCACATGTGACAAGTCATTGGTGAATTAATACTAGGTACGACCTGAGCCTCCGTTGAAGTCCGGATGCAAAGCGGATTTGATGCACCTGCAAAGTGAAAAGCGACGCAGTGAGTTTTGTTGGCCCCATGGATATTTCAGTCGATCAAGAGGAGTTGGGTGAACGCCATGGTCTGTTATACTTTGGCAGTGATTACCAGGTACTGAAAGAGAAGTGGGTGGGTGGCAGATTTGTATTGTAAAGATGCTTGTTTCTGGGAAGAAGAAGCGGGAGCCAGAAGGGCAGTTAAATACACGTCTTTGGCCCCACAATTGTCGTCATTTAGCCAGTGGTCCCTCCTCCCAGCTCTCAGTACTTACTTCTCCTAACGTTATCTCTACCTTGGTACTAATAAACTTTGGCCGCTTGGTCCCTGGTAGGTCGGGGAGGAATTAAGTCAAAACTCCAACGCGGTGGCAATCTAATTTAGTGCGTCACACAAGAGCGGGTATTGAACCGCTCGCTAATCAATACTATGTCTGGCACTTTCTGTTTAAATGCTTGTTTCTGGAGGTATGTTTCAGCGTGGTATCGAGCGCTCTGACCGGAAATAATCAAGTGACGAGTCCCAGGGAATGTTCCCCAGCTTTGCAAGAAAAACAGACGAGAACCACCAGTGGCAGCATCCCAACTTAGCTTGTGACTTCGCGCGGTGAAATGTGCAATGAATGAGGTGCTCAAGCATAGCATTATCCAGTCATTAATCCGCAGCGCAATTGGAATAGCCTCCCGATAGACAAAAGCCACCTCTCGCCGCTGCGGTGCGAACGTGACATTTGAACATCTCAACCTGGAAATATTGCTTAATCATTCCGGCGATTCATGCACCTGGCGAATTGGTCAGACTCACGACTTGCACAGCTAGCTAGTCCCGATGAAGCTGGGGCTGGAAGGCCTGCCAAAATCTCACTCCAACAAGTCTTCTTTGGCGTTGGGACACGGACAAGGACAGGGACCGGACCGTGACTGAGGTGACCAGCGTGTTTGCCCCGACTTCCGGCGGCTGCAACATCAACCATGTGGACTAAACTGAACAGCCCCTACCTTTTCTTTCACCGACTGACAACGAAAAAGCTGTTGGTGAAGTTGGTCTCTTATGTCCATCATACAAGTGTAGAATCTCCAGTCTCTGCCAACTAGAAACCTTCTTCACGTCTTCTCCCGCTGCCACAACAGACAGATTGTCTAAACAAGGACCCCGCCATGCCAACAAGTGCGGTCTGGACCACCAAGACAAGCTCAGCCGATTCCCCACGTTTCAAAAACGCTTTGGCGCGGTAATTTCCCACCTTGGTCTGTGCCTCTCCGAACTGAGGCAAAGCGCCAGGCACGGGGCCAGGGGCATGCACCTCGGTCCCCTGTCTGCCATGCGGGCCAAGCAAAGAGCTTGTCCCGATTCTGAACCTCTGGCCGGGGTTTGTTCATGTCGCTCCCAGGCCCGTTGTGACTGTTTCCTGTGTGCTTATGTCTGCAGTGCCCGCTTTGCCCACCGACTTTCAACTTCCTTTTTCCTCCCTTTTTCCACTCCTGCGTCGTCGTGCTTTGTTTTGTTGGTTTGTCTTGCTCCTGTCGCCTTTGCTCGTTCTCGGGGCGGTCTGGGATCGACCATGGGGGGATAATCTCGAGGATTCGTATACAACGGCCGGACCACGCTCGTTTTGACACTTTCGCTGCCGTGTTATTGCCGATTTTCAAGATGCATCTTGCGGATGGGCTGCCGTCGTTGAGAAAGAGACAATGGGGTTGGGGAGGAGGGGGAGGTGGTGGTGGAGGTGGAGGAAATGGTGGCGGAGGGGGAGGGGGAGGTTCAGGAACATCATGGCAATGTACATGGATGCCGTGGACGTGCAACACGGGCGGCCAGAACGGAAACCCCAAGACGACGACAACCTCCAAGCACGCGACCCCAACAACCACGTCCAAAACCACACCAAAGGCTCCCACGCCAACCCCGACAAAGGCTGCGGCCACACCAACAAAGGCCGCAGACACACCAGCACCCTCACCAGACCCGCCAGCAGCACAGCCCACAAAACAGCCCGACCCCGAGACACCAGCGGCGAACAATCCTGGTACGGCACCATCCCTCCCTCCTCAAGAGACGGAGCAAAGCCATGAACTAATAGCGCAAACAGCACCACCAGCACAAGCCAATCCCGCCACCTCACCAGGCGCAGGCGCAGGCTCAGACACAACGCCAACCCAAGCCGCAGACCCAGCAGCAGCCAC